>OX578147.1:81086133-81536133 GCA_951213105.1 Amaurobius ferox | reverse complement strand
TCCGTATAAAGTGATTCATTACGATATTACGATTACTAAGTTCTGCACCTAAATATTCGCAGAATGGAAATATAGTGTTATTAAACAACTGATGTATTACTTTAACCATGATTCATATTTTAAATTTGATTTTATATTAGATAAAACTAAAATAAAGAAGATACAGTATCGTTTTGTCATAAGCTATGTGGGTAAAATGCCAAGTAATGCATATACATGCAAACGTTTATATTTAAAACAACTTAATAATTCATATGAAAATAATGGGTTATATACCAAGATATACTAATCACGAATCTCTGTTCAAAATCGTATTAAAGCTTTATACAAAAAAATCAAATATGATATTAAAAATATTCGTTTCCCTTACCTGGTAATAATACGAAAGCTATATAAAAATCCTGCAATATGCATATACATGCAAATACATGCAAATGCATATACATGAAAACGTTTATATTTAAAACAACTTAATAATTCATATGCAAATAATGGGTTATATACCAAGATATGCTAATCACGAATCTCTGTTCAAAATCGTATTAAAGCTTTATACAAAAAAATCAAATATGATATTAAAAATATTCGTTTCCCTTACCTGGTAATAATACGAAAGCTATATAAAAATCCTGCTAACTTCAGGCTTGTTACTATAGGATATAAAACATACCTTACTATTGCTAACAAAAAGTTACTCCATATTGTAAAACCTGTCTACAATCTTTTTGTAACCGTGGGATCTTATTCAGTAAAAAACAGTCTTGAAGTAAAGAATATACTTTCAAGTATACCAGACAGACTTTATTTAAACACTTATGAATTTAAAGAGTTATTTAATAACGTGGATATTAACAACTTGAAAAAAATCCTCCTACAGATATACGGAGATTATGAATTAAAGAAAACTATTGACATCAAAGTTTACAAGTCTTTGATCCAAATAGTAGCATTTGAGAATATAGTATATGACGGAGTGTCTTTTTATCAACAAAAAGAGGCAACCCAATGGGAGGTGGCTCGTCACTATTGGCAGATACTTATCTGTACCATTATGAAACCCACGCACACATCAATAACGATATCATGAATTTGAGATATGTGGACGATGTGATAGCAGGGTCAAAAGACCCCAATCAAGAACTAGATTTCAGTTTTTACCCTGATGATCTTACCTTAATTAAAAATACAGAAATTTTACAATTTGATGATCTAAATATAATTGAAACAGATATTAAAGCAAGATATTTTACTATATATGATAAAAGAGAAGATTTTAAATTTGATTACAGTTTTCTTATAGGTTGGAACTCGGATATTCATATTAATATATACAGAAATATATTTATCAACCATTTATATAGAAACAATAGACTGATTACTAATGAAATTGACAGAATGGAAAGTGATAGTAATCTTATTAGACAATCAAAACAACAGAAATATCCAAGGAAATTTGTTATACGTCCCATAACGGATTTCTACTCAAAACAACCCGACTACCTTAAAAACTTGTTGAAACTGATGTATCCGGAACGCCAACAAGTGAATAGTAATGCAATTAAAGGATTGGAAAGGACAAAAGTAGTTTGTTAGGTCATCTGTAATATTGATTTAAAGTTTAAAATATTGAACTTAACATCTAGAAAGTAAATTGTGTTAATCATTCCTGTTGAAACGTTTGAACGTTTGCAATGATAGGATTGCTATTTTAGTAATGGCAACAATGGGACGCTTTCTATCAGTCCAATACGGAAAGTGATCTTCGGTTAGTGTACATTTTTAAAAAAATCTGATGTGGGCAACACATGACTTTCCTTATATAATGTACTGAATTTACTACTTTTACAGTAAAAAAATAGGTTTTTCTTATAGTAGATACTAATATTCTTTCCAAGATATTGAATTTTCGATAATTAGTCGTCATTTTCATTGATATAGAGTCATTTTTATCCATTTGGCGAGATTTTCGTTAATTTGGCAACATTTCAAAAAAGTCGCCAAGTTGGCGACATTCCGCCAAATTCGTCGCCAAAATCTCGCCAAGCGTTATGCACTAAGAAATAAATTATTCTTACAGCAGATAAATGACTATTGGCGTTCAAATACAAAAGTATTATTCAAACTATCTTTTTTCATAAATGGAACGAGCTAGATCCACGAGAATGATGTCACTCAATTTATCGCATGGTATTACATATGAAAAGTGAACATGTTTCTCAATAAGAAATATTTTTTTTTATTTTATGACTTTTTGATAATTGTTTTGAAAAATGTACAATATCTCGAGAACGGTTCATGTTAGCCTTCTAAAATTTATACCAATCGTTTTCTAATAAAAAATTACATAAGAAATATCTATTTGCGTAACTTTAATAGTGGTTTTGATTTTTTGACGATTTTTTCAAAATTTCATTCGAAAATTTAGGGGGGTTCTGAACATTTGATTGCGTATAAAAACAATAGGCTTCCAGTGTTTACGGATTGTAAATTTTTTGTACAAAATTTGGTTCGAATCGGTCCATTCGTTCTTCAGTTATCGTCTCCACAGACTCACTGACACACACACACACACACACACACTTTCACACACACACACACACACAGACATCACTTCAAAAATGTTTGATTCGTGATCAGGTATGCTTGAAACGTGCTCTCCCGTCGAAAATTCGAATTCGAATTTTCGACTCCGTCACAATACTTTCCTTATACATTATGCATATAAGGAAAGTAAAAATTAGTATGTGGTGTAGCAGTTGAGGGAATCGTGGTGTTTGTTGTATGTATTTGCTGTCGTAAGTTTTATTATATTTCATTCATGTAAGTTATTTAGATGCTTCATGCAGGTTTAATGTCTGAATTTATGACGACATTTCGGGGTCATTGCCTATTCATATGCTGGAGTCCCAGAGTGCGCCATGGCTTAGCAGCTATCTGTAATCGGGAATTAGAAGAGTTCACAATCGCTCTTCGACTCCTTTTTTGGCACTATGAAGGAAATTTTCTCTTCTTTCTATTACTCTGTTATTTTGTGATATATATATATATTAATTATATAAATAAATAAAAATGATAAATAATAAACTAAGTCAAAAAAAATTAGAAAAATCAAAAAATCGGAAAATAAGATGCATAAACATTAATGTTTTGAATTTTATTTTCGCAAAAAAATTGTAACTTAGTATTGAAACTACGATTTGAGCGCCCTTATAATGGTGTATAGTGGCATTCTCGTTTATCCAGTTTCCTATGAATTACTTGTTTAGTAAGAATTTTCATCTTTGATTCATGTTCATATTCAGGATTGCAAATTTGGAATGTTCATATTCTGAATTGCTTGTCCGGTCTCCAGCTTAGACTCACTGGACGGGTCTGGGAGTATTACTGTGAACGTTCGTACTGCCTCCTTGGTAGAATTTCGACTTGTTCAATCCGGAGCTTCTAGATTAAGCTGTTGAGGTTGATCGTGTATACACGTGGTGGAAGAAGAAGGGTTCATGCCGCATGGTAATACAAATTTTCTTAATGTATCCTATTTTCTTTTTTTTTATTTTTTAATGCCTGTAGTCTGGGTTGGAGTATTTATAGTAATGTACTATTGCTCTATCTGAAACAGGCATGTGTTTGGGTTAATTAGAGTTAAATACCCAGACCTGAGGAGGAATTTAACTCTGACTAATCATCGAATTTGGGCTGGTGCTGTTCTCTTCTCTTATCGACATTATGGCCGTGAATTTGCTTCTACTGTGATGTTAATATTACTTGAATTTATTTTTATTTTTTATTATTATATATTTCAAATATATATATTATATATATATATATATATATACATATATATAAATATATATATATATATATATATATATATATATATATATACATATATATACACATATATACATATATATATATATATACACACATAATAATAGTAGTTTGAAAATCCAATGAACGAAAAGTAAGAAGCTGCAACACGATTTTTTTTTATACACACACATATATATATATATATACACACACACACACACACGTATATATATATATATATATATATATAGTTTCTTTATTTTTTAAATTTTTATCTTCTATTTATGCTTGTAGTTTGGGCTATGGCATTTATGGCAACGAACTATTGACATATTCGAAACAAGCAGTTGCTTGGGGGTTAATTTAGGTTGGATGCTCAGACCTGACGAGGTATCTAATTTGAATTAACCTCCAAATTAAACATAGTGCTGTCCGTTTCTTTTTTTTTCGCCACGGTGACAGTGCTGAAACTGATTTGGTTATTTTATTGTTTTTATGTGTTGTCAGTAATTACTTGATATTAGTTATTAATCCATGTTTCTAATAAAAGTTTTCACATAACCTTATGCGATACTACGTTGCACACGCACACACACACACATATATATATATGTGTGTGTATATATATATCTGTATATTGATTGTAAGAAATGTAATTATTTGTGACTTATCCTTTATTGAAATTTGCATGAAGAGCACATGTAGAAATAAAATTAAAAATTAATTAAAATAAATTAAAATAGATACAGAGTTTGGCTTGAGAATAAATCCTTTATAAATAAAGAAGGTGCTAAACAGGTACTAAATACCACTCGTTCCCTGTATAAGGTAAGCATTTGAAATCTGGTTATCATGTTGAGAAAGCCTTGATATAATTTAAGTCTGTAACTTCACACAATAATGAAATTAATATTTAAATTAAAAAAAATCATATATGTAATACAGGCACTAAACTCCTCATTCTTTGCATTAACATACATGGTGTAAGTGCATGAATAGTATATTACCTAAATAGATTCAAACTGATATATCAACAAATGGAGCTAGGCTGTTCCTGGCACCCAAAAATTTTGAGAGCATCACACAAGAAAAATATAATATAATAAAAGTGAAAAGTATTTTCGAAACCATGTTCGTTCTCAAGGGCCATACCTGGTACGGTAATACTGAAATTTACGTTTCTGTATACATAACTGTAAATTTTATTACAGAAATTATACACATGGACCGGCGTAGAAGAAAGTAGATATTGAATCAGAATTAACAATAATCAATAATAAATAAAACATCAAAATAAATAAGCCAGTTCAATGTCATTGTATATTAATACATTAACATCTGAAATTTTTCAATTTGGAAAAGAATAAAATAAAATAAAAAGAGGTACCTTTGTCTCCCGAAACAGTAAAAGATGGAAGTGTCTGGGAGCCAACTCAAATATGGTTACAGTTAAAGTTATAGTCTAAGATTGTAACTTGGTAAAATGAAACATGGTGAAAGAAAAGCTTAATCATCGATGTTTCAAAAAATATTTTTTATCAAATAATGTGATAACTCAATTTCAAAATTGAAGTTATATTTTTAAATGAAGTATTGATACTTAGTGGCCACTTTGACGAATATGTCATTTGATTATTCAAAAGTTGGGATTGACCTTTCAATAAGATGCTGTAAGTTGAGCATGGTGTTGAATTTAAATTTGAAATGGGTTTTTATAAAGGAAAAATTAAGATTTGGCGGGTAATTATTTTTGATGGTGGTTGCTATTAATTTTTGAATATTTTCTTCTAAGTAACATGGTGAAGTTAACTGTTTGTTTCGTAATACCTGATTATTAATGATAGTTTTAAACACTGATTTTGAAAGGTTTGATGAAAAAGGTTGAAGTTTGTTGACTTGGAAATTATATAAAGTTGTTTTGTCATAAATTTTAAATTTTCTTCATTTTGAATTCGTAAACTAACGTCAAGGTAAGTTCATCCAGGGTGATGAATACACATTTTCAATAATTTGTAGATTTGGGGAAATAAAATTGAAAGTTTAACATTGGTGTATTTTTAGCAATCTTTATAATAATAAGCTCATCAATGAATCTGTACATGATATGACTATGGAAGCGGTTCTTAATTTCATAAGAGTGAAGATATAAGTTGGTCATAATGGTAGATGAGATTCTTCCCTGTGAAATTCCCATTTTTAATTTGTAAATGCTATTACCCTGAGATAAACATTGGTTGAATAGAATGAATCCTAATAAAGTTTCAAATTTTGGTACAGTGATGTTTTCAGAATGAGAAAATTGTTCATATAAAATTGTTATGACTTTATATAAATCATGTATGTTAATGTTATTAAAGAGGTCTTTAAAATGAAATGTTTTAATATCAGGAATTATAGGTAGTTGTTCAAGTTTTCAACGAGCTCTAACCTATTTTTGATAATATGTGTGCTCTATTCAGTGAAATGATCATAAATTCGATTTAGAATAGTAGAATAGATAGAAGTTTTTTGTCAGCTGCATTAGTATAAAAATTAAATCATATAGTAACGGTTCAAAAAGTAATTGGTGATTTATGAAATATATAATAAATATATATATGTATCATATAAATAGAAAAGTATCAAGTAAGAAATATTTAGATTGTGTAGCTTAGTAGCTTGTACTAAGCAATGATTTGTTTATTGATAATAGATATACTATCTTGTATTGGAGTTGAAGATACAGATGTAGTAAGTTGTTTTTTGAGCTCTTCCAAATAATATATTTTGCAATATCAGCAGCTTTATGAACATAATTTTTTACAAATTTATCCTGTAGTAATTTGATCTCTTTTATGATGTCTTTGTAATTATGTATATAAAACTGTATAGGGGTAAATGATGAAGCAATTGTTTTACATACCAGGAGACTTGTATTTGTCAGCACTTAAAAAGTTTCAATAGGGCAGTGATATTAACCTGCTAGTTAATAAATATATTTTTCGAGATCAATGGCAATAGCTCGAAGTATTTCCTTTTTACTGTATAAAAGGGGGAATCTGTATTTTGATTCATAGCTAAGAAACTGTTTGAGAGTTGGTTCCTTGATTGAGATTTCTTATTATTACATGCCCATGATGTTGGTCTATAAAGGGTTGATAACATGATTCAGAATACGAACAAGATACTGAAGTTTTTAATTGTTTTGACAAAAGATTGTAGTTATATACTTTACGTTCTAAAGGTACAGGATATAAGTTTTGATTATGTTAACATTTTTAATTGGTAAAAAGGATTTGTATTCTTCAGATATTTTTGTAAAGTTTAAATAATTAACAATTAGATTTGTATAATTTATTACTACTTTATATATATATATATATATATATATATATATATATATATATATATATATATATATATATATATATATATATATATATATATATATATATATATATATAAATTAAAGGATTTTAATCGAAAATAATGCATAAACTACTGTATGTACAAAAAAACCCATCTCTAGCATATCTGTTACAAATGAGTAACTATAGGCCAAGACTAAGGATAAAGAGAGAAGGTAACATATCACTACAATGGAAAGGGGGATGAGAAGAATATTAGGATTCAAAAATCACAATTAAAAGTATATAAAAAAATAAAAATAAAACTCGGCAAAAATGAGAATAGGCAATAACAATCAGCTTAAGATAAGAGATTAAGAATAGATAACAATCAATTGAAACCCCACAAAAAATGGCGGTTAGTTCGAAATTGCATTCTCATCAGGACAGCCATACAATTCGAATTAAAACCGATAGAATAGCCAGTTTCTGACAATGGCGATAGTATTTAACTATAGACACCATTGGAACTGTCTACTGGCTAGTGGAAGGAGAAAAATAAATCAAATGAATTATACAAATCTGAAAAACAATACCTCCTCGAACTGATACACGAAATCAAAAGCATAGCACCACGTGTAAGATAAACAAGTGACTGAGCATTTCACCTCACTTCGTCAATGCGAGTGGGCACCGGAATGAATACACTTGAACGACACATAATATGCATGGAGACCCTCAAAAATAGCAAACAGTATAGGACTCATGACAAGTGGAAAATAGTCATTCGAAAATAGCAAACAGTATCAGACTCAGGCCTAGTGGAAAGTGAGGTGATAAGAATGGGTGAATTTTCAAAAATGAGTAAACCAGTCAAAGACAAATAATGCATGTGTAAAACCATTACGTGGTATATTTGAAATTATTAATAATATCATTTACAAATACTTCCGGGTATTGGTAATTTTGACAAATGCGTTTATATATATATACATATATATATATATATACATATATAGATATATATACATATATACATATATATATAAATATATATATACATATACATATATATATACATATACATACATATATACATATATATATATATATATATACATATATATATATATATATATACATATATATATATATATACATATATATATATATATATATATATATATATACATATATATATATGTAATAAATATATATATATATATATATATATATATATATATATATATATGTATATATATATATATATATATATAAATTTAAGATTTTGTATTATGAGTTACTTCTTCCATTCTACCATTGGATTTACGATTTTAATATTTTATATATATATATATATATATATATATATATATATATATATATATATATATATATATATATACATATATATTTATATATATAATTAAACTAATAGATCAACAATTCAACCCTATGAGATATTGCATTGTACATAAGACTATTTGCACAATATCATTAACACATATAAACACATAAGAATAAAAAAATGAGGGAAATAAACAGACCATAAAACGTGGAAAATAAAATATATGAAATAAAAACCATTAAGAGTACAATGGAGTGGATATATATATATATGTAATTAAATCTTAAGATTGTTTATGGAACATTGCAATTAGAGTTTCTATACCGGGGCATTCCCAACGTTATCGGGACGGCTGACATCCTTGCGTGGCTCACATGTGCCTGCTGCACAATCATCAATCAACTCAACGTATCTTGCATGAATATCAATTGTTATCCATACTCCCTAAAACCGTGATACTGATAGCAAATACTATAACCGATTTCGATTGTCGTTTAAAGTAGGTAGGATTCGCAAACAGAGTGAACACGATCGAGCTAACTCCTTTGTTCATGGCGACTGATTTTAACCACAGAATTCAAATAAAAAAAACGCGAAATGAGAGACCACACATTTTACGTATTTCAAAACTAGAAATTCATGCTCCCCCCCCCCCCCCCCAAAAAAAAAGAAAGTAAGAGGATATGTCTAAGAAAAGAGAATGTACAATAACCATGCATAATCTTTTTATGGTGTTTGTGGTACTTTTATTGAATTAAACATTTCTGCAAATATGCAGCGAAAAGAAGGATTGATTTTGCACACATTAACTGAAGCGTGTCTTTTGGAATTTCCAGTTCTTCAAGCCGTTTGCGATGGCAATATTATGGGCAAATGAGGCTCGTGTTGCCGATGGTAACAGAATCGCCTCCAGATTTTCTTTCTTTTTTTAGGTGGTGGTGTGTGTGTGTGTGTGTGTGGGGGGGGGGACCAATTGCATCCCATTTCACCAAATATCATATCTTCGAATTTCATTAGATTCCGATGGGTTCCTTGGGGGGGGGGGGGGTATACCTCCTTTTGGTGACGCCACTAGATGACAACGTTTTACAGGAAAGGGGTCGGGGAAATAAGATCCTCTGGAAAGATTCGCCAGTCTCCAGAAGATTGGTAACAACCACTGGCGCTACCAACAGTCAGTCATTGCGGAATATAAGTCAGTCATTATAGAATTTGAATATTTATTGTTAGTCATTACAGTCATTATAAGTTAGTCATTACAGAAAATAAAATTCAAAAATAGTTGTAAAATATTACGTAAGTACAAGTTGTAAAATATTACGTAATTTAAATTGTACAAAATGAAACACACAGTACCTTATAAAATGTATCCTTTCGTTTGCATTCGCTGATGCTCCAGACGCCGGAGGTCCTCACCTCTTTCAGTTTCTCTTTCAGCACTAAATAGCCTTCATTTTGAAAGTGCAACTCTTTTCTATCTCTTGCGGTTTTGCGTCGAGTCATTTCCGAAAGAGAAAAAATGGGTTTTCACCAGACGCGCTCTCCTAGGAAAAGTTGGTGGTATTGCGAAATCGAGCGGCAACATTGTCTCGCTGATAATACTACCAACAGGAAACGGCCTAATGGCATTTGAACGCTTTTTTGCTGCTTTGCATTTCTCTATCGAAATTAGAAGATTGGCATTCTTCGAATATTGCTCATATTTTGCTAGTTTTGTTTTCATTGTTTCGGCGCTGAATGAAGCGTATTTGATCAGTCGCAGTGATGGTAAGTGATGGTGACAGAATTTCCTTGTCTCCCTTAGTTACACACAAAAATTTCCCCTTTCCCCCAAAATTAACTCCGATAAAATTTCCAACATCAAAGAATTTTTTTTTTTTAATTTATCAATACAAATGAATTACTTTGAGGCAAGTGCTTATAAAAATGTAATGTAATCACATTATTTTCTATCAGAGCGTCGCTAGAAAAAAATATGTAGAGGGGGGAGGGAGGTGATAATCAAATATTTTGTTTTACTTTTTCATTGAACTTCAATGGGTTCCGATAAGTTCCTGGAGGGTTACGACCCCTCCTCCCCTGTCAACGCCACTGTGTTCGATACTTTGACCAATTTTTTTTTTGTAAGTCAACCGCTGGCTTCCAGGTAGCCCCAAAATTCCTTTTATAGTCTGTTTTTTATCCCCTTTACTCTATTATTTTGTCAGAATCCTGACCCCCCCCCCTCCCCCGTCAAGAAAAGAAATTTTTCTCAACTTACCATCACTGACTAAAGATTATATGAATAATTTGTTTTACTTAGTACCAAAAATAAAGTATCAATATTTAATATCGATGAACATTGAAAGAAGTCGGACTGACACGAATTGATGTCCGTGCACTAAGTATAGGTACAGAAAAATTTTGATTATAGTGTTAATGTTTTTTTTTAAATGATTATCTTATGAAGTCTCCTTGGAGGTGTTTTGGTGCTATAAAACCTACTTATCAAATTGAAAATCAAATGCTCATTGCATAAATATTAATTTACCAAATATAATACATTTTACTGATAAACTATTACTTTCCTTATATACATAATGTATATGGAAAGTATTGTGACGGGGTCGAAAATTCGAATTCGAGTTTTCGACGGGAGAGCACGTTTCAAGCATCCCTGATCACGAATCGAACACTTTTAAAGTGATGTATGTGTGTGTCAGTGAGTCTGTGGAGACGATAACTGACGAACGAATGGACCGATTCGAACGAAATTTGGTACAAAAATTACAATCCGTAAACACTGGAAGTCTATTGTTTTTATAAGCAATCGAATGTTCAGAATCCCCTAAATTTTCGAGTGAAATTTTGAAAAAATCTTCAAAAAATCAAAACTTCTAATAAAGTTACGCAAATAGACATTTCTTATGTAAATTTTTAATTTTTATTAGAAAACGATTGACATAAATTGTAGAACGCTAACATGAACCGTTCTCGAGATATTGCACATTTTTCAAAAAAATTATCAAAAAATCCTATAAAATAAAAAAAAAAAATTCCTATTGAGAAACAAGTTCACTTTTCATATGTAATACCATGCGATAAATTTGATGACATCATTCTTGTGGATCTAGCTCGTTCCATTCATGAAAAAAGGTACTTTGAGTAATACTTTTGTATTTGAACGCCAATAGTCAAATATCTGCTGTAACAATAACTTATTTTTCCGTCCATAACGCTTGGCGAGATTTGGCGACGAATTTGGTGGAATGTCGCCAACTTGGCGACTTTTTTAAATGCTGCTAAATTAACGAAAAACTCGTCAAATGGATAAAAATGACGCTAAATCAATGAAAATAACGACTCACTGACAAAAATTCAATATCTTGGAAAGAATATAAGTATCTACTATCAGAATAATCTATTTTCTTTTACTGTAAAAGTAGTAAATTCATTGCATTATATAAGGAAAGTCATGTGCTGCCCACATCAGATTTTTTTTTACTTTAGTATCAGACGTATTTATTGTATTGTTATCTGCGCAGTGCCACTCGAAGGTATTACATAAGATTTCACGAAACGCAAAGAAGTCTAAATACGAAAGAACCTCAGACGAAACAGAAAGGATAAAGGGCATGGGAGTCAAAATGAAACTGAGCAACAGTAGAGATATTGAATAAAGCTATCTTGAAGAATGTCGTTCAGCTAACTGTACAGGGTGTCCCAAAAAGATTGAAATGCGCTTTAATTCTTTACCTGTTGGAAATAAGTAGGCAATGTAAATTGCAAAAACGTTGAAAGTAAGGTAGGAAATAAGAGTACGTTAATGAAATAGTCCTCCCATTCATTTTTAAAAGTTACACTTTTTAAATTTTATACGACCTCTTTACAAAAATTCGGTCAATCAGAAATTTTTTATTTTTAATGCAACAAATCATTAAAAAACCGTATATCTGTATCTTTAAAATTGAGCGAGTTATATTTAATTGAAAAGTGAACATTGTGAATAGGGACCCTATATCAAATTAGAAATGTAAATTTGTGATATATCACGAAAAAGGTAAAACTGGATGATAATACATGAGACATTTTTGCGAATTTCGCGTAGGCTCACGATGCAATCATGGATCCTTAAGTACTTTTCAATAACTAAGTACTTTTTCAACAATTAAGTACTTTTAAGTACTGTTTTTTTATCTAAACAAGTTCCATCCTCAATTTCTTTATGATTCCTATTTTCGCTGATGAAACAGCCTTTCTCATGGTACGGAAAAGTGGCATAAGCCAGATTTTTTCGTTTATCATAATTCAGTTGATTTTAAAGATACAGGTATGTGGTTTTTTTCAATGATCTTGTGCGCATTAAAAATAAAAATTTTCTGATTGACCCAATTTGTCTAAGGGGGTATTATAAAAATTTAAAAAGTGCAACTTTTTAAAATTAATGGGAGGAGGTTATTTAAAATTAATGGGAGGAAGTCCAACAGGTTAAGAAATTAAGTGCGTTTCAAACTTTTTCGGGCACCCTGTATATGAATGGTGATGGAAAATGACCTGATTAGTATTTTCGTGCTTCTTTTTCTTCGACCCATCCAGATACGGCTCCAGAGCTCCCCGATCCCTGATTTAAAAGTAATTGAAATTTTTTAAACAAAGAGTAGCATACGGCTCCAGAGTTTCCCGATCCCCGATTTAAAAGTAATTGAAATTTTTTATACAAAGAGTAGCATACGCTCCAGAGCTTCCCGATCCCTGATTTAAAAGTAATTGAAATTTTTTATACAAAAAGTAGCATACGGCTTCAGAGTTTCCCGATCCCTGATTTAAAAGTAATTGAAATTTTTTATACAAAGAGTAGCATACGGCTCCAGAGTTTCCCGATCCCTTATTTAAAAGTAACTGAAATTTTTTATACAAAGAGTAGCATACGACTCCAGAGCTTCTCGATCCATGATTTAAAAGTAATTGAAATTTTTTATACAAAGAGTAACATACGGCTCCAGAGTTTCCCTATTCCTGATTTAAAAGTAATTGAAATTTTTTATACAAAGAGTAGCATACGGCTCCAACTTTTCCCGATCCCTGATTTAAAAGTAATTGAAATTTTTTACACAAAGAGTGGTATACGGCTCCAGAGTTTCCCGATCCCTGATTTAAAAGTAATTGAAATTTTTTATACAAAGAGTAGTATACGGCTCCAGAGTTTCCCTATTCCTGATTTAAAAGTAATTGAAATTTTTTATTCAAAGAGTAGCATACGGCTACAGAGTTTCCCGATCCCTGATTTAAAAGTAATTGAAATTTTTTATACAAAAAGTAGCATACGGCTCCAGAGTTTCCCGATCCCTGATTTAAAAGTAATTGAAATTTTTTATACAAAGAGTAGCATACGGCTCCAGAGTTTCCCTATCCCTTATTTAAAAGTAACTGAAATTTTTTATACTAAGAGTAGCATATGACTCCAGAGCTTCTCGATCCATGATTTAAAAGTAATTGAAATTTTTTATACAAAGAGTAACATACGGCTCCAGAGTTTCCCTATTCCTGATTTAAAAGTAATTGAAATTTTTTATACAAAGAGTAGCATATGGCTCCAGAGCTTTCCGATCCCTGATTTAAAAGTAATTGAAAAAGTTTTTATACAAAGTGTTGCATACGACTCTAGAGCTTCCCGATCATTGATTTAAAAGTACAACGAAAAGTTCCCTACAATACACAAGAAAAACTTGTCTTGGTGGGGAACTGCACTTTTTTAAGAACTTATATATTAAGAAAAAACTTTAAAAAAATATAAAATCCAACGGTAAAAAAAAAAATGCTCTGCAATTCAAAAGCAATTTTTAAGATAAATTTTTAAGGTGTATTTTTTTCAATTTTGTGCCTATTTCCACATTTATTTCTACCGTTTTTCGCAGTTTGGGATAGTAAAGAGTAGAGTAGATAGAATGAATAGCAGATAGAATAGATAGAATAAACAGTGGATAGAGTAGATAGAATAAATGGTAGATATAATAGATAGAATAAATAGTAGATAGAGTAGATAGAATAAATAGTAGATAGAGTAGATAGAATAAATAGTAGATAGAGTAGATAGAATAAATAGTAGATAGAGTTGTTATTCGTGCTAACGCGTTAAGTATCGAAGAATTATGTTTTAACTCTATAGCAGGGACGGCTCAAAGATAATTTGCACTCAGGACCAAGCATGATTTTGGCACCTTGACTCCCACCCCCTCAATACACAAAAACAAAGAAAAAAAAACTCAACAATATTTTATCTTAATATTCTTACTGGTTTTTTTTAATTAAAAAAATATTGTATATAAATATTTCTGCTGTTTCAGATTACACAACACGAGACGAGTATCTTAACTTCAGTGATTATTTACTTAAATTTTCCACGCAATTGCATCTGCTAAGTTCTTAAAGTGTCACAATAAAAGTTCTTAATACTTCTAATTTGAAAATATTAGCATGGAAAAGAAAGTTCAATTATAAACAAATATGCTCATTTTTGTAGATTATACGAAATAAGTACAAGTTATCTTGTTGAATGGCTATGTGTGTAAATTTTCCTACAGTTCGCATTCGCGGGGCGCGGTAGCCCATTGGTTAGCGCGCTGGAGTTGCACTCGGTAGGCCCGGGTTCGATTCCAGTCACTACCAAAACTGCCGCCGTGTTCATGCAGAGTACGATCACGTTAAACATGTGGGTCCGAAAGTCCTTCCGAGAGGTTGGTGGTAGGGGAAGGAGTGTACGGTCCCTGTGGATGCCTCCCCCACTGGGTTCCGGTCTAAATTGGGTGGCACTTCCGACCGTCCAAACAGTTACCTTACACCTTTCTGGTAGGTCGGACGGTCTGGGTTTCAACAACAACAACAGTTCGCATTTGCAACTTCTCATGATGTCACTCTTTTTCAAAATTATTGCTGCTTTTATTTACGAAGAGTTAAAAAGAAAAAAACAAGATTAATTCTAAATAAGAAATATTTCTTTTTAGCACTTTCCAACACAGTTGAAAAGTGTTTATGACTTCGTTCAATCTGTCTGTCTGTCTGTGTCGCACGATAACTGCCGTAAAAACGACTTTATCAAAAGGAAATTTTAGTATGTTGTTGAGACGGCCTGTAGGACCTATGGGAATGTATATGAATAATATCACCCAATTAGTATTGGATTGAACCCGGGTTGAAAAAGGGTAATACATTGAACCCTATGGGACTTAATTTTTCAAACATTTTTTAAGATAAGTTCACAAATTGCTTTGAAAATTTTAGGAAATGTTCAAATTATCCCCTAAAATATATAAAAAGAAATTCAGCAAATTATGTTTGGTAGTTTATAAAATAAAAATTAAAATAATAATTACACCCATATTATATGAAAAAATCACGTGGTCCATTTCAAAATAAAATATGGCATCATTTTTTTCCCAGTGTAAAAATCGTGATTTTTCTTCGATCCAGACCGTCCGACCTACCAGAAAGGTATAAGGCATCTGTTTGGACGGCCGGGAAGTGCCATCCAATTTAGACTGGAACCCAGTGAGGTAGGCATCCACAAGGACCGTACCCTTCTACCCTTACCACCAACCTTTCGGAAGGCCTCACGGACCCACATGTTTAATGTGATCGTACTCCGCGTGAACACGGCGGCAGTTTTGGCAGTGGCTGGAATCGAACCCGGGCTGACCGAGTGTAATTCCCGCGCGCTAACCACGGGACTGTCGCGCCCGTAATCGTGATTTTTGAAGTTCTTTCAAATTTATATTTGGTGTTTAAATTTATATCCGTCCTAAAACCGCTTTATTTTTCCGTATTTTCTGTGCATCTATATTTTCTGCCAAATCAATTACAATATTTTTTAGTTTAAATGATTATCAAACTTTTATTATTTCTACAACGAAGTCTAATTTTAATGGATGCAGAATGAAAACAAGTGATTTTGTAAGATGAGTTGTATAAAAATTGCTGAGTTCTTTTTCAGCAATTTTTATACAACTCACCATTGTATAAAAATTGCTGAGTTCTTTTTCACACAAAATGATTTAGCTCTGGAGTCTGGAATAAAAGTGATATGAATGAAATATTCATTGCTTTTACATAGAGAGAGAGACGATTTACATTTCGGTGACGTCATTGGAAAAAAGTTACTTTTTCTTTCGCTGAGGTTTTAAGTTTTCAAATATAATAAATTATTGTAGTTATGTGATAATTTGAAATATATCAGCGCTGAGTGTATCGCGTATTAGAGGTGTTTAAATAAAATTACATTTCAGTTGGAGAATGTTTCATAATCAATGTTTTAGCCATGATTGATCTTTTTTGTTTTGATTATAAATACAACATAAGTCTCAGATTTAGTTGTAGCGATTCAGATTTACACAGTGGTATCGCCACTGGATTGGGGAAGAAAAGGGGAGTTGTACCCCTTGTAAGTAGCTGATAAAAATTTTAAACTACAACTGATAATAATATTGAGTTCCCAGTACTACGGGAATTGACAGTAAAACCTTTTTAATAACATATAAATATATAAAAACATCATTAACAAATTAATAGTATAGATAAAAGTATTAATAATACATTTTGTCATTAAAAAAAGTGATTTAAATTGAACTTGCAAAAGATTAATTTAAAAGAAAAAGCGTTATAAATTTTGTAATTTTAATATTTATTGTGTGACTTTTTATGCTGTTTCTCTTTATTACAAAAATACTCATCTGTGTGTGTTGGTTCGTTTTATTCAAAGCAATTAAACAACATGAAACACATAACTGCATTTTCACATTTACTATATAAAAAAACAAATATATCCTTTGGTCTATGCCCCCACCCAATAATGTAACAGGATTACCGCCTTGTTAGAAGTATTGTGACAATCATTTGTTTTCCTGTTTATTATAAATATATCCAGAATCACCAGAAATATTTGAAATAAATAAAAAATTATCGGATGTTACAAATGTTGTGATAATCGTATGTTTTCCTGTTTATTATAAATATATCCAGAATCACCAGAAACATTTGAAAGAAATAAAAAATTATCGGATGTTACAAATGTTGTTTAAATTTTAACATTTTCGAGAATTTTTCGAACTTGTAGGCCAAAAAATTTGAACTCGTCAAAAAGTCAGTCAAAAGTAGTCCAAGTTTTTTAGGGCAAAGGAGTACATAGCACAAAAAGTTATGTGCCTCCCAGTCATAAAAAGGGTCAAAGGAAAATAAAAACATTAAACGAAAGTAGTTCAGTGGATTAATCGAAAAAAGATAGTAAGAATTTCGCTCAGATGGGTAGAATGTAGACAAGTCGGGAATTCTGGTCCCTCCGAGTCCCAGAATTTGGAAAAGCGGAGAGGATCATCAATTCTCCAGAGAAAGAAGGGCAGAGTTTTAAATTTAAACAGAGGGAGAAGCAAACGGAAGAATGCGATCTTGGGCGAGGAAGTGCAAACATTTTCCACAAGATGGCGATACTAGAATCATTCTATTCCTAATCAAGCATCGGCGGTTGGATCAAAGGGATTGGGAGCCGACCAATGGAAAACGCGGAAGCAGGCAGGAAGAGAGCGGCGGGCAAAAAGGAAAGGAAGCCCGTTGATCATCGAAGAGAAAGAAGGAGGGAAGGTATTTATTCTTGGCTGTAGAGAGCAACAATACTCTCATATAGCCATTAAATTCCATCTATATCATTATTAGAATCTTTTGGAGAGCATTTTTGAATGTTTTTAGGATTAATTTTTTGTCGTAATTTCCCTCCATTTTAAGGAGGTAGACTTGGAATTCTATAAGGTTGGGTTTGTGGGCCACAGGAGCATGGCCAAGTTGTGCCGACTCTTTAGAGGGAAGGGAAGGAAAATCGTTATTTTTGAAGTTAAAGGTATTTGCATAAGGTCTATTTTTATTTATAAGTTTACGCTGAAAGGTTTTAGGGTTGGTTTCCTTTTGCTGGGTCGGTCAAAAGTAGAAAGCAGTCGCGTCAAAAATGTATAGGTTCAAAGGCAGCCCAATTGGTGAAAAATAGCCCAATTGCTGGAAAATAGCCCAACTGGTAACTATGATTTCATGCTGTAGTACAGTAATTAAGAAATTCTAATGTAACACTTTATTTTCTACAGTATTCATATTATGTCGATTTTTTTTTTTTCAAATATCAGTTTGCACTATTTGAAACAATTTCAGCAGCCACAAATTTTAGTTCAAATAATTAAAGTGATAATGGAGATATTTCGTCTATTATTAACACACACACACATACAAAATGTTAGTTATAAATAAATAATATTGATTTTGTCGCTCCTCTGCAAGGCCCTGCCTTAGGAGTTCTTGAGATATTGTATGATTTGAACTAAACTGAAAAATAAATCATATAAAATGAAATATAATTATTACCAAAATAAGTGGGTGCTTTGTAAGTAAATCTAACCGGAAATGACTTAAAAACAATTTTACGAGTTTCCAAGCGTTTCTTTTTTTAAGATAATAAAACTTTCATGTTCATTTTTGTTTTTAACTTGAATTTAGAAATCATTATTACTTTCCTTATATACATAATGTATAAGGAAAGTATTGTGACGGGGTCGAAAATTCGAATTCGAGTTTTCGACGGGAGAGCACGTTTCAAGCATCCCTGATTACGAATCAAACATTTTTGAGGTGATGTCTGTGTGTGTGTGTGTGAAAGTATGTGTGTGGGTCTGTGGAGACGATATATCACGAACGAATGGAACGATTCGAATGAAATTTGGTGCAAAATCACAATCTGTGAATACTGGAAGCCCATTGTTTTTATACGCAATCGAATGTTCAGAACCCTCCCTAAATTTTCGAGTAAAATTTTGAAAAAATCATCAAAAAATCAAAACCTTTAATAAAGTTACGCAAATAGACATTTCTGATGTAATTTTTCCTTAAACGATTGACATAAACTTTAGAACGCTAGCATGAACCGTTCTTGAGATATTGCACATTTTTCAAATAAATTTATCAAAAAATCCCATAAATTAAAAAAAAAAATATTAATTGTTGAGAAACATGTTCACTTTTCATATGTAATATCATGCGATAAATTGGGTGACATCATTTTCGTGGATCTAGCTCGTTCCATTCATAAGAAAAGATACTTTGAGTAATATATTTGTATCTGAAAGCCAATAGCCATTTATCTGCTATAAGAATAACTTATTTCTCCGTCCATAACGCTTGGCGAGATTTTGGCGACGAATTTGGCAGAATGTCACAAACTTGGCGACTTTTTAAAATGTTGCCAAATTAATGAAAATCTCGCCAAATGGATAAAAATGTCGCTAAATCGATGAAAATGACGACTAATTAACGAAGATTCAATATCTTGGAAAGAATATAAGTATCTACTATAAGTATAACCTTTTTTCTTTGCTGTAAAAGTAGTAAATTCATTGCATTATATAAGGAAAGTCATGTGCTGCTCACATCAGATTTTTTTATTTTGAGATTATATTATGTCGAAACTATATTTGAGAATCCATAATATATAAAACATTCGGCGATTCTTCGAAAATTTTTTTTTCTTGCGTATAGTTCCAATGGTCTCGCTATGTCAGTTTCCCGTAGAATGCTTGACATATAAATACAAAATTCTTATATTGAATGCAAAATAAATTGTATTTCGAATTTCATTGTCGAATTGAATTATGATGTAAATAAAAGTAATGTGCAAATTTTTCTGATGTGAGGAATGTCCGTTAAGATTACTTAACGTCAGACGGACTTGACCTATGTGCGGGATCTCGGGCTTGACGTATGTGCCTGATCGGGACACATATTTTTTAGAATGTTTACATGTCGAACATAGCTCTGGTTGAGTTTTATAAATTTGGGGCTGCACAGCGGACCGGATGAGGATTGCTTTTTAATAAATTTTAAATTAATATTGGAGAAAAACATATCGAAAGGTATTGAAAGAGAAGAGAAGAAAATAAACTTCTTTTCACATTATTTTGAGCTCGTAACTCCGAAATACGACTTTAGATATATTATAAAAGTAATAGTAATAATAATGACATATCGGGATCGTCGGACTAAGGACGCACAGATTTTCGGGTCCCTGTCGGGCTGAAGACTCACAGCTCTTTGGGCCGGGTCGGATTGAAGACTTACAGATTTTATCGGAACTGGTCGGGCTGAGGACACCCAAATTTTCGAGTCGGGTCAGGCTAAGGACTCACAGACTTTCGGGCCGGGCCAGGCTGGGTTGGGCTGGACTGGGCTGGGCTGATTGTTTAGATTTAAACATATGTTTGGGCTCTGGCTCGAGTTCCGACGCTGTTATTATAGGGCCGAGCCATCAGGTAAGAATATGAAATTTCCACCACTGCGGATTTATAACTTAATACGCAGATAAAATAACGTTAGTATTCCTCGCTTTAGGAAAGTCTTCCGTTCCGACACTTCAGTTGTAAGTTAAATTGACCGTGACTCGAATTTTATACAGCACAGGAGAAAAAAAAAATAAATAAATAACAATAAACCAGACGATTTCGGTTACCTGGAATTATGAACAAAATTATTCACGAATATAAATTACTCAATGTAAATACAAATCTTATACATTAATAGGAGGAAATGAGCACGTTTGTGAGAATTATAACAAAGCAGATGGGCAACCACGCACATATGTTGCCATCCGTCGATAAATTATATAATTTATCGGAGAAATGGCACTACTCTTTGTTGTCAGACTTGCACGCTTACAGTACTGTCGGATAGAAACGATAATTATTCGAATTCAAGATTTTGATTAGCACTTTAAAGAACTACCTCAAAAACCATTGCACATACATTTATAATTTTTTTTTGTGTAGATAATTTTATTTTAATTTTTCCTCTTATCCCCTATTCCCCGAATTTAAAATTCATTTGAAAATCGATTTACAATTTTTTTCTATAGTAAAATTGTTTGTCTAAAGTAAATGTTATAAACTTTTAAAACTTTTTTTAAACGGGGTTACAAACTTTTTCTCTATTTTCGAAACACTCTGTATAGCTTAGCGAAGGTTTATAATTTTTCATATGCATCACGTTGCAGTCAAGTTCGATAGATATCCCGGAAGTATAGAAATACATCACATACACAGATGTTTTTTTTTATTTTACACCGGAAACCTCTGTCAGATTACAATGAATGGGAAAGTCTTGAAAATATTCTCCAGTTTCGGGTAAAATTTGAAAAAGAACCGCAGAGGAAAAGCTATCTGCGTATTAAAATTAAAAATTTGATCTGAGCAGCGCATGACTGTCCCTGCAGACTCAAATTCGTGTTCTCTTTATTTCATTAATGTTTCATTAAATCTATTTTAATTGCACTGAATAATAGGCATAATTAATTGAAATTATACTGAATTTACACTTTTAATTCCGCTTTCGTTTTCATTTGGTAACTGGACTTATTCTCAACAAGAAAGATCAATCATGCATAAGCATTGATTATGAAACACTTTCCAACTGAAATGCAAATTCCTTTAAAAATTTTTAAAATGTGATACATTCAGTGGTGATATCTTTTACATTATCACAGTACTACAGTAATTTATTATACTTAAATACTTAAAACTGTATCGAAATATAAATCATCTGATTCTCTATGCAAAATCAATGAATATTTCATTCATATAACTTGTATTCCAGACTCCAGAACTAAATAATTTTGTGTGAAAAAAATTCAGCAAATCTTATGTAACTCACCTTACAATTGCTTCAGATATTTGCATTCTGCATAAGTTAAAATTAGGCTTCGTTGAAGAAATAATAAAAGTTTAGGGATCATTTAAAATCACAACTATTGTAATTGCATAAGCACGGAATTTAGATACACAGATAATACACTGTTGCTCTAAGTCCCTGGACGAGCCGAGTGGTCTGGGTCTTCGACACAGATAATACACAGATACGCAGATAATATATGTGTGTGTGTATTCAAAGTATTGGAATCGTGCCGAAGATCGGAACTCGAATTTTCGAAGGATCTACACGTTTTGGGACTTCTAGAACACGAGAAACTATTTTTAGGAAGACGTCTGTGTGTGTAAGAGTGTATCTGTGTATGTTTCTGTGTGTCTGTGAGGATATTACATCCACTCTAATTGAAAAACTAATGGACTGAATTTCATAAAATTTGGTAGGTATGTTTTTTGTGGGAAATCCCGATGTTCATTAGATTATAGTACGATTCGTAATAAAAGAATCTGCTTTCTTTGCGAAATGGCCGGCAGAAATTGCCTTTATCCACTCTAGCTAAAAACTAATAGAACAAATTTAACAAAATTTGGTGTATAATATTTCAATGACCTACAAGTGATTTATATACCAAATTTAACAAAATTGAGTACATAAATCATTTGTAGGTTATTCTAGTACGATTCAGGAAAAAGAAACGGGCTATTTTTGCGAAATGGCCTGCAAAAATCGTTAAATATAAAAATAAAGGACTACGTGTGCTCAATTATATCAATTAAATTCCTATTTTATATGTGATTTTTGACAACAAAAAGAATAAGACTAAACCCATTACTTTAAGATTAGCCGTTCTTGAGATATTCTAGTTTTTTAGCGTTTTCGCTACGCCACCTTTGACAGTAAGTCCAGCTATCAAATAAGAACCAAATTTAAGTTTAACGTGCAAATCCAATGTCATTTAAAATACTTATGGCTGTTATGTTGTGCAGATAAACTCAAATTATCATTGAATAAATAAAGAGAACGAATATGAGTCTGCAGAGAAAGACATGTGCTGTCCACATCAGAATTTTTAACAATATTACAACAATGATTCATAGAAGTGAACGGGGATTATTTGAAGGCCATTTCGAAAAAAATGTATGATCTATATTTAAAGATCCACCAAATTTTTGTAGAATAAAAAGTTCAACAAATTTAAGCTGTGTACCAAATTTTAACTCTCTAGGACGTAGAAAAGTGCATTAAAAATGCCATCAAATAAGTATATCATGAAGAGTTATATAAAATTAAACAAAAAATTTGAAAAACTGTTATCTACCAAATTTATTTTAAAATGTGAAGCCTCTCTCGCATACAAAATGATAAAATTCAGATGGGTTTCGTCCAGAAAAGAGCACCAGGAGCAAAGCGCCTTTAATCTCCAATCTCTAGGTGTGGTTCTTATCTTCATACTGTGACATTATTTCATTTGCCCATAGTTGGAGGTTCGAGGTTTTTGATTTACTGTTTTTATTATTTGACTTAGCTCCTAGTGTGGCAGTTTGTTGCACATTTAGAGTTTGAGTAATTTTGGGGAGTTGATGCAGTTCTAAGGATTTCCTATCAATTTGGCAGTTTAAGGTTTAAGAACATTTTTTAGAAAACATTGATCGAGTTTTAATTTAATATCAACTATTTAAGTTGGGACTTACCTAATTCCGATTTTCAATATTAAGTACCGCGCGGGGTCTCTTACGTGATTTGGCTTTGCGATGATCATAGTCATGCAGATTGAATAGTATTTCATTTGGAACAGATGGCAGATTTTTAAAGAATTTAAGCGCAAGCTTTTTAATTTGGGCTCTAACAGTTTTTATCTTGAAGTATTTCCTAATTACCGAGTTTCTTAAGTATCTAGGAGCTTTCCTTATAATCCTTAGGGTTTTGTTTTGTTTTGTCTCTAGTAAGTCTATAGTAGTTTTACAGGCATATCCCCATACGGGTGCTGCATACAGCATTCCCGGGCGGATGACCGATTTATAAATTAGGAGTTTATTTTGATAACTTAGATTCCCGTTTCCTATCATTGGGTATAAGGCTCCTGTGGCCATATACGCTTTTTTGATTAAGTTCGTTACGTGCTGTTTCCAGGTTAGGTGGGAATCTATCGTTACACCTAGATATTTAGTAGATTTTTCCGCTTTTAGGGCATGGTTGTTTATGTACAGAGGCGGCGGAGGTTTACGTTTTCTAGAGAAATAAATCCAATGACATTTATTGGGGTTTAATTTTATTCGCCATTTTTCCAGCCATGTTTGGAGTATGTTTAAGTGTTGTTGTAGCTGTCTGTGCATTACTGAGACGTAAGGATGTTTTGCAAGTATCGCACTGTCGTCTGCATAGAGTGCCAGCTCCGTGTCTAGGGTCCTGGGGATGTCATTTAGATATATGTTAAAGAGTGTCGGGCCCAGGATGGATCCTTGCGGTACACTACTTTTAATGAGCTTGGGTGTAGACAAGTTATCTTTTACTCTAACTTGGAAGTGTCTGTTATTTAGGTATGAGATTAAAAGTTTGACAAGTGCGTCAGGGACTTTTAGAGTGATCAATTTGTATGCTAATCCACAGTGCCACACTTTATCAAATGCTTTTTGTATGTCAAGAAAAATCGCAGCTGTGGGTGTCTTACTATTAAGTCCAGAAGATATGTACTCTACCACTCTCAGCAATTGATGAGTGGTGGAGTGTTTTGGCCGAAATCCAAACTGCTCCGGAATGATAATATCATTCTCACTAAGGTGCGTGTTCAGTCTATTAAGAATTATTTTCTCAGTAATTTTACTAAGTGTCGGTAATAAGCTGATTGGTCTGTAGTTGGCTGGAATTGTGGCATCCTCACCAGGCTTATGGATCGCTATAATTATCGCTTCCTTCCATTCTTTGGGGAAATAATTTAGTTTTAGTATTTTGTTTATTAGGGTGGTCAAGTAAAATATTATATTTAAGGGTAGGTTTTTGACCGCAATATTCCTGATTTTGTCGTGCCCTGGGCTTTTACGGTTTTTGATGATATCAATTATCTCTTGCGGGGTGGCTGGGTTAATCTCAGCCGTGACCGGGGAGTTCCTGAAGTTGTTTAGAGTTAGCCTAACCATTCTTAGGGTGTCCTGACACATTAGATCGTGGTTTGGTTCAAATTGCTTTTCGTAATGCCTAGCAAGCGCCTCTGCTTTTTCTTCGTCTGAGTACGCGATTTTAACGCCATCTATTAGTGGCGGGAGTTTAATTTGAGGTTTTCTGAGTCTTTTAGCGAATTGCCAGAGCGATACGTCTTCTGGGCTAAGGGATTCAATTAACTCTTTATACTGTTGCTGCTTTTCTGCGACAATTTTATCCCTGACTTTCCACGTGAGTCTGTTAAGCTCCCTTTTGAGGGCAGGGTCTCTATTAGCCTGCCATGTCTTACGCATTCTGTTCCTTTGCCTAACTAATTGTTTGACATGGTGGGAAAGTGTGGGCATTTTTGGTGACTCACGATGTGTTGTGGCAGAGGCAATAGCTCTCTTGATTTCTGTTGTGAGTGTGTAAAATGATAAAACTTTTGGAAAGATATTTATTATATAATATATCTCTTTTTTCTTTCTGGAGGATATCCCAAAAGTCAGATTTTAATTGAATTTGTTTTTTTCCCGTATATTAAATAATTTTTAATAAAAAAACTACTTAACATATTTTACTGAAATTTTTTATATGTATTTTATGGGATAATGTGAATATTTCCTAAAAATTTCGAAGCAATTTGTGAATTTTAAATTTGCTTAAAAATGTTTGAAAAATTAGGTCCCATAGGGTTCAATGTATTTCATTTTTTCAATCCGGATTCAATAAAAAACTAATTGGGTGATATTATGTATTTATATTCCCATAGGTCCCACAGACCGTCTAAAAAACATACTAAAATTTCATTTTGATAAAGTCATTTTTACGACAGTTATCGTGCTGACGGACAGACAGACAGAATGAACAAAGTCATAAACACTTTTCAACCATGTTGTAAAGTGTTACAAACGGCGAGAAATGCGAAATATCTAAAATAAATCGAGAACGGCTAGTCATAGAGGTATGGGGTTGGTCTTATTATTTTCATCGTCAAAAATTACATATAAGGCAAGCATTTAGTTGATGCATTTGAGCATACGTAGTCTTTTAGTTTAGATTTTGACGATTTTTGTGGACCATTTCGCAAAACAAGTACGTTGTTTCTTCCGAATCGTACCAAAATCTAATCAGCACCAGAGTAACCCACAAGTGACTTATCTACCAAATTTTGTGAAATTTGGTTAATTTCTTTTTCAGTTACAGTGGATACAGGCAATTTTTGCGGTCTCTTTTGAAAAAATTTATTGAAAATGGTTATTGGTCCAGCTGTACCTGATCACCATTATTGTTATAAAAATGTAACAAACTCTAATTTAATCTCATGCTTTTGCGCATTAAGCGATGAGTCGCATCAAAAAGCTTTTAAAATAAAAATTTTCCGGTTTTTGCCTATTTTCACTGACATGTGATAGAATCATTCCACTGTAACACACACACACACACACACACGCACACACACATAGAAAAGGAAGAACTATTATGCGATCTTTGTTTTATGTATTTTGTTATGCCAAAGCTGTATTCATTTGCATATTTAGTGATGATATTACGGAGAATTATAAACAGAAAAATATGAAGGGACAGTTTGGAATAATATATATGAAAGGAAACACACATATACAGGGCCGCTTATAAGGGGGGGGGGGAGGAAAAATTCTGTCTTGCATAGGGATCTGAATAGCATGAAAAGTCTCATAAAATCGAGGGCCCATGCACTTGCTGCACAAGGGCCCGAAAATTTCTGTCGGCAGAATTACAACACATGCATGATGGTTACAAAAAACTGTATATAGAAATATAAGAAAAGTATAAATGGATTGGATCTTAGATATGATTTATTTGTTTATATTTTTTTATTTTTGTATTTGGTTTCACTTTAATTAAAAAGATCTCAAAAAATCTGCAAATATATCACTTATCTTTCAATGTTATTTAAATGCAATGTAATTCTACATAAGTATGACGTTATAACTCATTACGTAACAGAAATGTGACGTCACTGAAATATGACATCACTGAAATATGACGTCATCCAAATACGCTTAAGATTTTCCCGTTGTGATAACGGTCGATAGGAGGAAGAGGGGGGGGGGGAGGAGATGGAAGATGCATTGTATAGGATTTAACAGTCTATGAAAAAGATCATTAACTTACAAAATTTGAGTGTCGTAAGGGGGACGACCATTAGCTGCATACGGATTCGAAAAATTATCTGGGTCAAATTTCTCTGCCGGTTTGTGGTTAACTGAATATTTCATTTATACAATTCCTTTATTTACTTAAACTATGTATTGTAGGAACATAATAACTAATTAATACTGCAAGACAAAGAATTATCCATTTTTGCACAACATTAGAAAAATTTAGATAGACTGCTAGTCCATGATAAGCTTTTAAAGTTTGTTTATATGCGTTATGATTTGAATGTAATTGGTTAAAATACATCATATGAAAACGTACATTAAATAGTATAACTGTATTTAGGAGGTATTACTATATAGAGGTATACCTTTTAAATACAGTAAAGAAGTTTTACTGTATTTATAATTCTTCGGCGAAATTGCTATTTTGAAAAATTGAAAGATGTATAATTGTCTGATGCTGCCATCTGTTGTTGTATAACTAAATTATTAAGTTAGGTCAAGAAGAAAAACTCTCTAATTGCTCAGTCTCAATAATATAGTACATTATTTATTTTTGCTTTTGAACTTTTAGTTTCTTCCTTACCATCTTCTTTCATTACCCGTTGTTATAGGTAAAATAGATTAAACGTGTGCATGATAAATAAGGGCGATAGTGTATTATATATTTCGGAAGATATTTTAGATTACTGTGTCATTAAAATGACATTCCACAGATACGATGGTGCTGCCATCTTTCATTCTTAACATATATTAATCTTGACTGAGATAACATATTCGCTTATTGTCTAGTTTTGCTAATAGTATTATTTATCTTTATATTTTGTAAGCTTATTTGTCATCGCCAGTGAGGGCTTCTTAAATCTACTAATCATAGAAAAAAGTACGTTACAGGTATACGATAAGCAAGGGTTTTACTGTATTTAATTCTGCAATCTTTTTTTGTTTTTCTGAAAACCCAAGACATGTGTTAGAACTTTGTAGTGCTACTACATCTACTCTTAAAAATGTATAATAATTCAGACTAAGAAGTAATACTTATTGCTCAGTCTCATTGATAATATTATTTACCATTGCATCCTGTTGGGGATTATTTTGGTTTCTTCTTCACTACCGTTTTTGTTGCTAAATAAAAAATTCGAACATATTATGTTCGATTTTTAAATCAAGGACTTAATAATATCTTGGTTTAACAACATTTCTTAGATTTTATTATCATCTTCAAACAGATCAGATAGATTGTTCTGAAGTTTTTTGTCTTAAAACGATGAAGGTAAAAGTAAGGAGGTAAAATTTAATTTTAAGAAAATTCCAATATCGTTTGAGACAATTATTCAGGTTGCTCTGGGGTAAGATAAAGAGTCCTTCATTGTATATATTTCCATGGAGAAAGACCTAAAATATTTATTTAAACGATGAATTTTGTAACAATAAATTATTAGTGTAATGCAAATTAGAACTGATGCAATAAAGAATATTCCTACGTATTCAAAATGATTTTGCCATTAAATTTATTTTTATCTCCATATATTCTGTACTTTATCCTACAACTATGAAAACATACTGGTTAGAATACTCATAATTAGAGAATCCTTAATTTAAAATAATCAAATATACATATACACGAATACTACGCCTGAGGCCAACGGCCGTACCGTGCTGAAAACACCGGTTCTCGTTAGATCACCGAAGTCAAGCAGCATCGGGCGCGGTTAGTACTTGGTGGGTGACCACCTCGGAACGCCGCGTGCTGTTGGCCATCTCGGGTGCGGTATCCCCGTGGTTTGCGCGCTAGATTTGCACGCTGCCACAAATGCCGCCGTGTTCATGCGGAGTACGATCACGTTAAACATGTGGGTCCGTAAGTCCTTTCGAGAGGTTGGTGGTAGGGGAAGGAGGGTATGGTCCCTGTGGATGCCTCCCCCACTGGGTTCCGGTCTAAATTGGGTGGCACTTCCCGGCCGTCCATACAGTTACCTTACACCTTTCTGGTAGGTCGGACGGTCTGGGTCTCAACAACAACAACAACGAATACTACGCCTTTCTCTTGTGTCAACTAACAATAATGACTAATTTACTAACACTAGCGACACCTAGATTCTCAAAGCTATGGCATTTTCAAGTGCTTCATACATAGGAGTTTAATCTCCTTCTTCTTAACTACATGCTCAAAACACTTTCTCAAAATAAGTATGAAACGCATTAAATCTGAATTAACTGATATAGTCACAAAAATCAAAGATGGTAGTTGTTTAAAAAAATATGCAAGTTTCACTCTGTTTAGCGTTCACCAGCGCAATTAATTCATATCCACTGGCGAAGCTTTAAGGAAAATAGCGTCTATCTAAATAATTTACGATCTATTTTAATTACATGCTTTATCCGAAATTAATGCATAAAATATTTTCTGTGTAAATAAGCAAATTATTTTTGCTCTGTCTGATGCAGAGCTCAATGCAGGCGCCTTTCTTGTTTCCTCTAAGCGTCAGTGGGATTTTTCAGAGCGGGAAATCCCTCTTCGTTTGCCCATGTCAAAAGATATTCCATTGGAAATGGAACCGAAAGAAAATAATTATAACATAAATATTACCCGGGCAACGGCAGTTCTTTGATAAACATATCTAAGCTACATGGAAGAGGCTGCTTTTATTTTTTCATTTTTTTTTTCGCACATATAGTGTTTATTATCTGAGCCATCTGAAGAGTAATTTTAAAAGTTAATGGGAAAATTAATTTAGAAAACCGCTAAATTATAAGGATTTTAATATTTTAGGGTTTCGAATTTTTTTGAATAATATTCATTGCATACGGCGAGTTAAAAATTCGCCGTATGCAATTGATATTTTTTCAAAAATATGAGATATTTAGCAGATTTTATTATCAGTCATAATTCAGGATATTTCACCTTACATTTTACGCTTTATTTTTTTTTATATAAATTAGAAGTAGCGTAGTTATAGCACAGAAATTTACGAGTCAAGTATTAAGGGAAAAGAAAAAAAATCTTATTGAAACCGAATCAATCGTGAATGTGATATGTAGTAATATGTAAGTACTTGAAATTTTTCTATGTGAATCAGAAATTAAATTTTTAGCAAGTGAACGCTTGGTGAGTCATCTATTTTTTTTTTTTTTTTTTTACGTGTTGTTCTTGATTCTTATATTCAAATTAAAAATGAGTTTCTCATCTATTGTGTTTTATCTATTTTTAACACTTTCCAATATACAAGTAGTTGAAAAGTGTTTAGGATTTTGTTAAATCATTCTGTCTGTCTGTTCGTTTACACGATAACTGCCATAAAAAATCAACATGAAATTTTATTACGTTGTTGAGACGATCTGTGGGACATATGAGAATGTAAATGAATAATATCACCAATTAGTTTTGGATTGAACCCGGGTTGAAAAGTGAAATTCATTGAACCCCATGGGACCTAATTTTTCAAACATTTTTTAAGCAAAGTTAAAATTCGCAAATTGCTTTGAAAATTTTAGAAAATATTCAAATTATCCCATAAAATATATAAAATTTTTTTTAGCAGAATATGTTCGGTAGTTTCTTAAATAAAAATTAAAATAATAATTACACCTATATTATATGAAGAGATCACGTGACCCACTTCAAAATAAAATATGGCATCCATCTTTTTTTCCTAGTGTAAAAATCGTGATTTCTAAAGTTCTTTTAAATTTATATTTAGTATTGCATTCGTCCTAAAACCGCTTTAATTTTGCGTATTTTCTGTGCATCTGTATTCTGTGCCAATACAATTACAATATTTTTTAGTTTAAATGATCGTCAAACTTTGATTATTTCTACAACGAAGTCTAATTATAATGGATGCAGAATCTAAACAAGTGATTGTAGGATGAGTTGTATAAGAATTGGTGAATTTTTTTAACGGAAAATTTAGTTCTGGAGCCTGGAACAAAAGTGATATGAATGAAATATTTATTGCTTTTACATAGAGAGCCAGACGATTTATATTTCAATGACATCATGCTGTTGTTGAAACCCAGACCGTCCGACCTACCAGAAAGGTGTAAGGTAACTGTTTGGACGGTCGGGAAGTGCCACCCAATTTAGACCGGAAACCAGTGGGGGAGGCATCCACAGGGACCGTACCCTCCTTCTCCTACCACCAACCTCTCGGAAGGACTTTCGGACCCACATGTTTAACGTGGTTCATTGTTTTCGATGAAGGTTTAATCTTTCAAATATAAGAAATTATTGTAATAGTGTAATAATTTAAAATATATCAGCGCTGAATGTATCGCATTTTTGGGATGTTTAAATAAAATTGCATTTCTGTGGGAAAATGTTTCATAGTCAATGTTTTATGCATGATTGATCATTCTTGTTTAAATATACATCGAAATTTGTATTCTTTAGGTTATCCGATACTTACTAGTTATCGACTGCTTAACTGATGATTTTTTCTATTTTAATATCTAAAATTAAGAAAAACTCAATATCAGAAAAGAGGTAATCAATTCAGTGGTCACCATCATTCAGTAATTTAAAATTAAAATTACACCATTTACCTTATTTTCCAGTGTAATATCAATATTGGCGTTTCATTGGAAATATTTCCAATGAAACTCAAAGATGTATATAATATTGGTATATAACAAAGTTCAGCAAATCCAAAAAACTTAACATTAGCACAATTTTATAATTTGGTAAGCGTTGGTTGTATATCCTCGCATTCAAACAAACAAACAACAGCAACAACAAAAAAAAATTAATACGGTATTTTAATTTTGGGGATTTTTTCAAGCGAACACATAAAAGCAGCAAACCATTTTCCGTTGAAGGTAGTTTTAACCTTCAACTATTTTGCAGGTATATCTGCGCACGCCTGGTGATGTCTAAGTCATACCAAGCCTTCTCTCCTTTACGTTTTTATTTATTTATTTATTTATTGCTTTGTTTTTCACGTTTGCGGAGAGCATGCTTGGAAATTATTTAATTTTGAATAGCGGGGGGTGTACGCTACTGCGCATGCGCTTATAAGGTTTCCGCATTTGGATTGAAACCTATTTGGAAAGGAGTGGTGCTATCTGTAAATGTATTATTTAAGTAACGGGCGATTATGTAGGACACGGGAAACGTCAGTAATTCGTTCTAGTTTGTTTATAGGATTCATACAACGCATGCAGGAAATATATTTGGACCTGATGAGGCGCAGCAAAGTATTTAACGATTTAGATTAAAAGGTTTATATAGTTTTACGGAATTATTTAAAAATTCAACTTTTGAGATATGTGTGTGTGTTGGGGGAGGGTGTTCAAGTATCAGATATCAAACTTAGGTTTGTTTTCGATAGACGTTGCTTCCGGACTGATACGCCTTTTACATATAAATTGTGAATGACTAAATAATGATTTAATTTGATTGCGTTTTAAAAAAGAACATCTGCATATTACTAAAAATGTGGATATTTTAAAGTAAAGCAGCCTTAATGATATCAGAAACCGGCAGTAATATTTTATTAAATGCAAAAAACATGGACATCTATCCATTCTATAGAACACGAGAAATAATTCATTCGTTGCTATAGCAGCACATGTAGCTCAGAAAGAATAGGGCAGATAAAATATACATCATGCTAAATGCGTAAAATAGGTAGAGATATGTTGGTTTTGGGAAACTTGGCAAAGGCATGGAACTCAGATTTTCAATGGAGTCTTGCTAGACTTGGCACATCTTGAATTATTGATTGCAACAAAGAGGGGCTCCAGGATCCATATCATACCAACAGCAGCACATATAATTCCATTGAGGTAAAACATTTGATGATAAGAACCAAGGGTATCTCTAAAATAACCTGAAAAGCACAGAATTAATATCGTTAGTAGTGTCATCAGATATCTAATTTCTATTGTTTATTCTATTGTATATCTAATTTCTATTGTTTATGTATATCTAATTTCTATTATTTATTCTACTGTATATCTAATTTTTATGGTTTATTCTATTGTATATCTAATTTCTATTGTTCATTCTATTGTATATCTAATTTCTATTGTTTATGTATATGTAATTTCTATTGTTTATTCTACTGTATATCTAATTTTTATTGTTTATTCTATTGTATATCTAATTTCTATTGTTTATTCTATTGTATATCTAATTTTAATAATTTTTATTGCTTAAGTATATCTAATTTCTATTGTTTATTCTACTGTATATCCAATTTTCTTTGTTGCATTCTATTGTTTATCGGTTGTTTACATGTTTTGTCACTTGTATTCTTACTAGTTCTTTCTAGTCTATTTTGTTATGACATTTGTCCTGCTATTGACTATTGATTTTATCAATAAGTTCAATGCATTTTGTGCGAAGGATAAGAAAATCTTGCGCAAGGTACAAAAACACAAATAACACAATATTGCAGCAATCAGCTGTTTCGAGGATACGCTGGATCCTCTTCGTCAATACAAGAGAACCAACAAACCCAAAGTCCAAAAGAGGAATGGGACCATCCACTTGTAGAGTTTCATCTAAAAAATTAAAATCATAAAAAAATTATGTAAATCAATTTTTATTTCAATTAATTCAATTTTATTTCATTTATTTAAAATCTACCTATCGGCTATGGATAGGATAGCTTTTAGTGGATTTTTCTACATCTATAAAGTGAAAAATTTATGACCCACTATAGCTTATTTCTTCTTTGGACTTTGGGCTAGTTGGTCTTTTTGTACTGATGAAGGGGATCCAGCGAGTCCTCGAAATAGCTGTATGATGCATTATCTTGCTAGTTGTGCTTTTATATGTTATACAAGTTTTCTAATTGATTTTATGCTAGTGTGTTAATATGTTTGGCTGGGGGTTGTGAACTCGCCAGGCCCAACTAAAGCGCATATTTCAGCAGTCTTGCCCCACTGTTGAAATTGTAATTATTGTGTGGCAAAATAGAATTTATTTATTTATATATATATTTATTTATTCCTCCACTTATGGTCATACGTCGTAAGTAGAGTATCATCTAAAAATTTAAAATCATAAAAAAATAATGTAAATCAATTTTTATTTCAATCAGTTCAATTTTATTTCATTTATTTAAAATCTACATACAGATATGGATAGTTTTCAGTGTATTTTTATAGACACATAATTTGAAAATTTTATTTTGTTTTTTACTTTCCTTATATACGTAATGTATAAGGAAAGTATTGTGACGGGGTCGAAAATTCGAATTCGAGATTTCGACGGGAGAGCACGTTTCAAGCATCCCTGATCACGAATCGAACATTTTTGAAGTGATGTCTGTGTGTGTGTGTGAAAGTATGTGTGTGTGTGTGAAAGTATGTGTCAGTGAGTCTGTGGAGACGATAACTGACGAACGAATGGACCGATTCGAACGAAATTTGGTACACAAATCAAAATCCGCAAACACTGGAAGCCTATTGTTTTTATACGCAATCGAATGTTCAGAAACCCCTAAATTTTCGAGTGAAATTTTGAAAAAATCGTCAAAAAATCAAAACCGCTAATAAAGTTACTTAAATAGACATTTCTTATGTAATTTTTCATTAGAAAACGATTGACATATATTTTAGAACGCTAACATGAACCGTTCTTGAGATATTGCACATTTTTCAAAAAAATTATCAATAAGTCATATAAAATAAAAAAATATTTCCTATTAAGAAACATGTTCACTTTTCATATGTAATACCATCCGATAAATTGGGTGACATCATTCTCGTGGAATTAGCTCATTCCATTCAGGAAAAAAGATACTTTGAGTAATACTTTAGTATTTGAACGCCAATAGTCATTTATCTGCTGTAAGAATAACTTATTTCTCCATCCATAACGCTTGGCGAGATTTTGGCGACTAATTAGGCGGAATGTCGCCAACTTTGCGACATTTGTAATTGTTGCCAAATTAACAAAAATCTCGCCAAATGGATAAAAATGACGCTAAATTAATGAAAGTGACTACTAATTGAAGAAAATTCTATAAGTATCTACTATAAGAATAACATTTTTTTTAACTGTAAAAGTAGTAAATTCATTGCATTATATAAGGAAAGTCATGTGTTGTCCACATCAGATTTTTATTCTATATGAACCGGGAAATATTTCATACAGATAAATTCATTGTCAAATGAAATTTAAGAGGAAAGTTGATAGTTCTGAGTTCTGATAGAAATTCTACATTTCTTTTCCAAATTACCCACAATTTTTGGAAGCAATTTCTTGCACATCATTAGTATCACATCATAAAATCACTGGATATGATGAAAATTAAAGTGTCGCTATTATGTTGCATTTTGTGGCAGCTATAATGTTGCAGTGAGTTGGCTGAAGCTTATATAACTGCAATTTGCTTTTAATTTTTCTAATTTGTAAATCAGCGAGGTAATTTTAACAATAATAACAGGTTTAAAAATATTTACAGCAAAGATTACAAATTTAGTAAAGAAAACTTTAATAAAGCTCTATTAAGGACGTACACGAAGTTACATAAATACCAGAGCGCTTTCGGACGTCAAAACGTCTTTCATCAGTTGCAACTTTGCCACTGATGAAGGACGTTGTGACGTCCAAAAGCCCCCTGGCATTTTTGTAACTTCGTGTACGTCCTTAATGGTGCTTTATTAAAGATTTTTTTACTAAATTTGTAATCTTTGTAAATATTTTTAAAGTATTTTTAGACGTGTTTCCATACTTATTGTAACATCAGGGTTTAAGCTTATTATAAAATCATTTCTTTATATAATGTTCTAGGAGGGGGGTACATAACAATATTTTAGAAGAGTACAAATATGATATAACAATTGACCTAGAGGTGAAAATTTTGCTATCACCTGTAAATGTTAAAAATCTAAGTAACGCGCTGTTTGTTTAAATATTGCCTAATAGAAGCAGCATAAAAATTTCCAGGTTCTTAACAGATGTCGGCGTTAAATGGGTTAAAGAAGTCTATTTTAAGTTAGGTATTCTTTTAAAATAAGATAAAATGTATTTTTATTTGTTATAGTAACAGATTAATATTTCTTACCTATAAAAGAAGGCAGTGCGAATCCCAGGAAACCAGAGAGCAAATTCATGAATCCCATTCCAATAGCATGTTCATGCCTTTTCATATATTGAGACACCAATAATGGGTGCCGAACGAACAGAGATCCTTGTAGAATTCCAAAGAACAAGACCGCAGCTACAAATGCTGGTGGAGATGTTATAAGTGGAAGAGATCCTGTGCTTGCGCCAAGAATCACCATTCCAAAAAGCATATATTTCTGCAAACTGAGGCAACCACGATCTGTAACCCATCCTAAACAGAGTCTTCCGATAAGATCACCCATGGACAAAGTGGCAATTATATATTTGCCATCTGATTTCTGCAGGCCTTTATCCATCGCGAAGTCAACTATAATTGTGACTACGGGAATGAAAGTGAGCATGAAGACTCCTCTGCAGAGGCAAATTAATAAAAATAAAGGATTTCCATGCAGCTTTATTGCTGTTTTGATGAGGCTGCAGAAGGTGTTGGGGTGGTTCTTTGAATTATTTTTGTTCTTTAACTCATCAGCAGTTTTATGATCTGTTGGAGAAAAATTTCGTGCATTTATATGGGTTGTTTGAAGATATATCTTATCTGTTAAGGCGTCATATAACTGTCGCAACTCAATAAGTACTTTCCAAGCTCTTGGCTGCTCCCAGTAAGGAAAATGTGACACAAGTTGTGATCCTTTCGCATCATATATTTCTTTCAGCTTAGTCTGGATATAAACTTTTCTTGGTATATCGTCATATACTTTTCTGGGTAACCCACTTCCTTCTTTTACCCCATTTTTAGCATCATTTATTTTAAAGTGAACACTTATAAATTTTGAAGATTGCTCGTTCTTATCCTTTCCACCAATGACTGATACAGCATCGGAAGTATCACTCTGTGTTAGTTCCAGATTAGCAACTGAGGAATAAACGCACTCAAGCTCATTCAACAAGCGTTGCTTGTCAAGTCTGGAAGCAACATTCTGGTGAAACTTAGGTGTCAGAGTTGTATCAGATATTTCCATTGTTAAATATTGGAACACCATATCACTATTCGATTGCAACAGCATGAAATCAATATGAATCGGCAATGGCTTTATTTGTCCTGTTTCAGTAAGTTTATTTTTCGCCTTTATTTCATCCACGCTGTTATCAGAACTGGATGGCTCACTAACATTGCAAGCACCATAACATGTAGCCGTCTGTGTCGCTGTTTTCTTGTCCACCAGATCTCGTTCCCACGGTGGCTCATTCAGCAGCATGGCAGCTGGCACTGTATGCAGTATAATAGCGCCAAGGACTAAAAATGTACCACGCATTCCATAATTTTCAATGAGAGTTTCAAGTACAATCGGGAAGAAAAATGCACCAATACAACCACCGGAAAAAGCAAATCCTCCAGCAGTGGCTCTGTGTTTTTCAAAATACTGGTCTATTGAAACTTGGTTGAGAGTTGTGGTGAGAGCTGTACTAATACCTGTAGAGAAACAAAAAGAAATTTGTACTTACATTTTCTAATGAGCATAGGTAAAGATACTACATGAAATCATGCATTATCTTTATGTTATCAATCAACATGCTTAAATTTAGTAGATAAAAATAATTGTGCCACATCCTGGGCAATAGACATTAAAGATAAATAAAATGTTATGTGGATCATACTGCAGATATCTATTAAAACAAAGATTTCAAGCGCTTTCGGGTAAATTGTATCTATAATCAGAAGGTAACATAACATTGTCATCTAACAGATGTTAAGTAACACGACATTTTTCACATGCATAATAAAAAATGCATAATTATCTATTAATTACATATATAATTTAAAAAGATAGAAAATCAAATATTTTGTTGACATAGAAATTGGATTATAAAAAAGAAATAATGTCATACGCAAGTTAAAAAAAAATGAATTGATAGATTTAAATATTGAACAGCATTATATAACTCGAGGTATGTTGATACTGGTTTAGCTTTTGTGAATATCGTAGTTTGTCGATTAGTACTGGAAAGTTGATACGTGTTACATGGTATAACTGATTTGGTTAGCCACTACACAGTTTCGTATATTTTTGACACATAGCAAAATTTCTTGTTGCCAGTGCAATTAACGTATATTTGGTGTTAATTCTACCAATTGCTACCAATAATAATATTAACATATCTATGATGGTTGCTGCACTAAAGACATAATTCCTACGATGCACAATGATAGATTTATATTTATGTATAAGTATGGAAAACACGTCCTACAAATATTTTAAAATATTTTCTTGCAAAGGCCGCAAATACATTGTAAACAGTATTTAAAATCACCATCAATGACGTACACCAAAATGTTACATATTAGAGTGCTATAGTACCATAATGTCCATCATCAATGGCAATGCTAATGAAATTAGACATGAGTCCTTATATATAGCCTGAAATCGTGAATACAAGATGGATAAATCGAAATTAAAAGTATCGTACATTACAAATAAATTTATAAATAATTCAAGCAATTATAATAATCCAAATGTATTGTTAAATTGCAAAATCAAAATTTATTGTAAAATTTTGATTATTATAGTTACTTGAATTATTTATATATTTATTTGTGTAATTTACGATAATTTTAATTCCGATTTATCCTACTTTCCATTCAAATTTTGTATTCGCGATTTCGGGCTGTATATAACGGCTCATGTCTGTCATTTCAATAACATTGCCACTGATGGACGTTATGACGTCCGAAGGCACTTTGGCACTTTAATTTGTAAAATTTGGGTGTGCATCATTGATGGTGATTTCAAATACAATTTACAATGAATGTAAATATTTGTGGTCTTAACTAGAAAATATTTTAAAAGATTCAAATTTAGTCTGAAATTAGCTAAGATAATCCACAACTTACTATATATTTTAAACAGTTGAAAAAATGGTTTTAGCAAACTTAGACGCCATATGTAGAGTATTTTTACATCAGAAAGTAAGAACAATTGTCCTGTATGATGACCGAAATTCACTTACCAAAGAATAGACCCCATAATATTGTTATTGACGTGATGTCCATTTTAAAGTAGGCTATAGCTGCACTGAGAGATCCAATTAAGCCTCCTGCAACTGTAACTGCTCGCATTCCATACTTTTGACCTAAGATACCAGCTATGGGACCTAGAAAACAAAACAGGATTCATAAGAGTGGGTGCTTGTTCATGTTATGCCAGTAGTAAGAAATCAGGGGTATCATTTTGGAGGGGCAAGAACTGTGGAGGTCGGCTGTTTTGTTTAAGAATTTACAAGTTATTATTTCTTATATAAATTTTATAATTTTCGTGCCGTATCGTATTTTCATCATTAGAGTCAACAGTCCATCAACTTTTGCGTCTTAAGAAATTCTTTTGTCACCCCCCCCCCACTCCCGTAAGAAATTCTTGAAATGGCCCCCTTCCAAGAAATGCCATCGAGAGGGAAAGTACATTATGCAGGTTTTTAAAAGAATATTTCTTAACTATTGGAAGAACTCAATAAAGCATACAATATGAAAATCCTAATTCGAGTTTTCAATAGATTTACACGTTTGGGGCACACCAGAACATGGATAAATTGCACACAGTGGGACATCTCTCAGTCTTTCTATTTGTGTACTATATGTATTCATTCTACCTCCAAAACTATTTGGTCGATTTTGGTGAAAGTTGGTAGTAAAGTAAGTTATTCATTACCCTTTAGTTCATTAGATGTGGATATAGATAAAAAAAAAATCTGATGTGGGCAGCACACGCTTTTGCTTATATAATGCAATGCATTTATTACTTTAACAGCAAAAAAAAAAAAAAATAGGTTATTCTTATAGTACATATTTATATTCTTTCCAAGATATTGAATTTTCGTCAATTAGTCGTCATTTTCATTGATTTAGCGTCATTTTTATCCATTTGGCTAGATTTTCGTTAATTTAGCAACATTAAAAAAAGTCGCCAAGTTGGCGACATTCCGACAAATTCGTCGCCAAAATCTCGCCAAGCGCTATGGATAGAGAAATAAGTTATTCTTATAGCAGATAAATGACTATTGGCGTTCTAATACAAAAGTATTATTCAAAGTATCTTTTCTCATGAATGGAACGAGCTAGATCCACGAGAATGATGTCACCAAAGTTATCGCATGATATTACATATGAAAGTGAACATGTTCCTCAACAGTTAATATATGCATTCTAATTTATGGGATTTTTTGATAAATTTATTTGCAAAAGGTACAATATCTCGAGAACGGTTTATGCTAAAGTTATTTTCAATCAATTTTTCTAAGGAAAAATTACATAAGAAATGTCTATTTGCGTAACTTCATGAAAGGTTTTAATTTTTTAATGATTTTTTCAAAATTTCACTCGAAAATTTAGGGGTGGGGGTTCTGTACATTGGATTGCGTTTAAAAACAATAGGCTTCCAGTATTCCCGGATTGTGATTTTTGTACCAAATTTCATGCGAATCATTCTATTTGTTCGTGAGATATCGTTTCCACAGACTCACTGACACATACACACACACACACACACAGACATCACCTCAAAAATGTTTGATTCGTGATCAGGGATGCTTGAAACGTGCTCTCCCGTTGAAAGCTCGAATTCGAATTTTTGATCCCGTCATAATACTTTCCTTATACATTATGTATATAAGGAAATTAAAAAGTGATTAAAATAAAATGATAATTATGTTTAACTCAATTATCTAACTGGTATTGTATGTAATTCTTCATAACAAAATGAATAAAATCACTCACTCTAAGATAAACCGATCATGAGATATTTCAATGCTTTTGAATTTTGGCGAATTATACCATTTTAAAATGGACCAAGACTTCATATAGAAAAGGAAATTATTTTAAATTTGACATTCGATTTAATTTTGCATAGTCTTCATTTTATGTGTTATTGTGTGAGAGAAAGAAGTAAAGGAAAAATTAATTTTAGTGTATATAAAAGTTGTGAGTTGACCACGTCAGATTTTTACTGCAGGGGATATGTAGGAAATCTGAGTGCTATTTACAATATAAAAAAATTTATAACTTTTCTTTTGAGTTGCTTGTATTATTTTCGAATTTTCAATTACATATTATTTTAAAGTTGTTTTCTGTCAATTATATACTATAGAACTATTAAGAACTAAAGGTTAGATCCGTCATGTGACAGGGTGTATACATTTTATTTTCCGATATATTGAATTATCGTTAAGTTGGCGATAATGCATCAAATTTGTCGCCAAGTAGGAAAGGCAGATAGACACAGACGTAAGGTTTAACACATAAGGTATAGACATTATAAGGTATAGTATTCGGCCACACAGAAAGCTACCATTAGCCTTTGGGTTGGTCGTGTGGTCTGGGTTTTCTACACTTCTACATAAGGTATAGACATAAGTTTTTTTTAATGTTAAGAATGCGCAATTTAGTACTTTTATGCCATAATATGACAGAATAATTGTTACAAGCTTTATACCCAATTATAATATGTGCTATATTTTCATATTATATATTTTAAATAAAATATAAAATATCAGGTAACAATTGTCCTTAAAAGAAAACGTCCCCGAACGTCCCTTGTCAGGAACAACAAGAATGCAAGCTTTTCGCCATTTTATTGCTCAAGATCAAGCTTTACAAAACCAGAGGCTCGCTCAAGTTTATCGTTCGTAGTTTTGTGTTGATCGACAGAGGGCGCTGCTATGGCGGAACTACAAAGCTATTGGGTTTGTAATAGAGATTGTCGTTCTGCTACAGGAGGGCTCTCTATTGATCGATGCAGAACTACGATCAGGGGCGGAACTGCTCAGTGGTTAAAGCACGGGGATTGCACTCAGAAGACCCGAATTCGATTCCCAGCTTTGCCCAAACTGTCTCCGTGTTCACGCGGAGTGCAGGCACGTTATATATGTGGGCCTGAAAGTCCTTCAGAGAAGTTGGCGGTAGGGGAAAGAGGGCATGGTTCCTGTGGATGTCGCCCCCACTGGGTTTCGGTCTAAATTGGGTAGCGCTGTCCCGGCCATCCAAATAGTTACCTTTCACTTGGGTAGGTTGGACAGTCTAGATCGAAAGAAAGAAATGCGACCGGGATGGGATAGCTCAGTGATTAAGGCACGGGCATTGCACTCTCAAGACTCGAGTTCAATTTTCGGATTTGCCCAAACCATCCTCGTGTTATTACGGAGTACGGGAACGTTAAATATGTGGGTCCGAAAGTCCTTTCGAGAGGTTGGTAGTAGGTTGTTAGGGAAGGAAGGTACGATCCCTGTGGATGCCTCCCTCACTGGATTACGGTCTAAATTGGGTGGCATTGCCACGGCAGATACATTACAGAACCCAGAATCTTACAAATAGATACCTCAAACAGAAATTTCACACCTTTGGGTAGATCGGGCGGACTGGGTCGAGAGAGAGAGAGAATTATGATCAACAAGCTTGGAATATGTCCTCGGAAATGCTTACCAAACAAGTTTCTCCCGGCTTGCTGGATGCTGAATGGAATGGATGCTGTCCTTCTGTCTATACCGAAGAGAAACATAAAATCGACGTACAGGAGTCCTGACATTCTTCCCAGTCCTACTATGATGAAGTTGACCATGAAGTTAGCAAAGGCCACCACCCAAGACCAAATGCTATCAGAACCTTGTATTCGAAATCGACCAAAGCAGCAACTGTGAAAAAAAATCACACAGTCAAATATAAAAAATATGGTGTGGGCACACATGGCTTTTACTACAGGCATAAATTCATTTTCTTTTTTCCCCTCTTCACAATTCATTAAATGTAGTTTAATTACTCAAAATAACAAGGATGATTATTTGAAATTACATTGAATTCGCAGTTTTAATTTAAATTTCATTTTCATTTGGTAATTGGACATATTTTCAATGGCGACATGGTAAAAATGCGAAAATCTAAAATATCACAGGAACGGTTTGTTTTAGAGTTATGGGGTTGGCCTTATTATTTTCATCGTTGGCAACGGGCAAACATGTAATTAATACATTTGAGCATACGTAGTCTTCTGTTTTAGGTTTTCACGATTTTTGCAGGTTATTTCGCACACACATATACACACACACACACAAAAATTGAAGACTCTTTTTTCCCGAGTCATACCAAAATTCAATCTGCTCCAGGATAAATCACAAGCTATTTATTTACCAAATTTTGCGAAATTTGGATAATCAGTTTCTAATCTAAAGTCGATGCTTAACACTAAGGCAGACATAAGTGTTTATGTCTGTATATCATGATATCATGTTCGTTTATAAACTTCGAGGAATTTTTGTTATTACTTTTAGGAGAAATAGAATAAAACAAAAATAAATAATAAATCGTTTTCTTTTCGACTTACTTATAAGTGTGTTTGTACCAATTTTAAATCGGGGAATGATATTTTAAGCTTCTCTATAATCCAGAAACATTTTCATCTCTATCTACTATGACAATCTTCCCCAAACCTCGATCAAAATTATAGTATTTTCTAAAGTTGCAAACAGAGTAACTTACATCTATATACTATGTTAAATACTTATGTACGTTGCGGTAAAAAATTACTTAATTATCGTTTGTCGATAAAAATAATAATTATCGTTTGTCGACTTAATTATCGTTTGTTGATGTTTAGTTTTAATTAGATTGTTTTAAATATGAAGGTGAAGGAAAACATCAAAAGTATCCATGGAGATAGCGAGTCCCTTTAGCTGCGTAGTTATATCTCATACTTATTGATTACATTCTTTAGGCCTTTAGTCACCAACGAAAGATATTCTGACTTCAACATGATTATTTAATTATGAGCACTTTATGAGCAAGATTTTGCTGTAATTACTGTGACATTATAATTACTACAATGATCATTCTTTATGTCATTATATTTATTGAATGACTCCAAAATATAATGAATTAGATCATAACGTAAAATGCAGCGCAAATAGCATAACTTTATTTGCTCTGCATTTTACGTTATGATTTAGTTCATTATTGATTATGCACAAATTTACAGACTCTAAAATATGTCTGGATGGTGACAGTGACGTAGATAAGAAGCCATGGTTGTGGAAATATGAAAGAAGAAACATTTACACCCCCTCCCCCCAAGCCCATTGGTTAGCGCGCTGGAGTTGGACTCGGTAGGCCCGGGTTCGATTCCAGCCACTGCCATAACTGCCGCCGTGTTCACGCGGAGTACGATCACGTTAAACATGTGGGTCCGTAAGTCCTTCCGAGAGGTTGGTGGTAGGGGAAGGAGGGTACGGTCCCTGTGGATGCCTCCCCCACTGGGTTCCGGTCTAAATTGGGTGGCACTTCCCGGCTGTCCAAACAGTTACCTTACACCTTTCTGGTAGGTCGGAAGGTCTGGGTCTCAACATCAACAACAACCCCCTCCCCCCAATTATATGCGATTTCCAATTTTTGTCAGAATTTTACTGTATTTCCCGATACTTTTACATTCTCCTACAATATATAGTATGAAGAAAGTATAGTTTTCCCGAAATTTTTTGAATTCGAGACGTTGATGCCAATATGTGTTTTAAGACCTCCTGACCGTGTTTTGACTATTAATGGAGTTATGTCCGTCTGTCTGTATGTCTGGGGTCGATTTCTTGTGTGATTTTCACGAAACTTTATATTCGGCTTTATTATCGAAAAATCTAGAACTCAATAGGTTTTTTCTTTAATTCGAGTAAAAATTTCGAAATTTATTCGAAATTTTATACATTTTTAACATGGTAGCATAGGACAAAATTTGACATAATTATATATAAAAGGATGCTTTATGACCTAAAGGATATTTAATAGTTTCATTTTGAAAAATAGCCGCAATACAAATTATTTTGGTTCATGACGTCACAAGTCCCATTTTGGGGACAAGTTACCCCCGGGGGGGGGGGGGGGAGGGTACAAGTATGCTATCAAGTATGCTATCAATCAAAATATTTTGTCAAGTCCTTTAAAGTGAAGGGCAACACGTTATAGTTCTAATTAGAGCTCTTATAATACAGGCTGATTTATCAAGCATATTGAAGCCCAGTGAGGTTTCTGCAAATCGTGGGTTACCATATCTGGCGGTTTAACACGTGCTCCAAATATTGATTTTCACATGTATTTGATAACTTTAATAAATTCTCAATTAAGTTATATTTTTATAAATATGAATAAAGTTGAAGTAACATTTTTAATTTCGCGACACTTATTAACAAGAATCAAGCATATGATTCCCATTCTATAAGCAGATTAACAAATAAGGAATGAAATAGATAGAATTTCTTGTCTTACTTTTTACACAATTCCCGTACTATTAAAATTCATGAAATACTTAGATGTATATTTTTATTTCATATCTGTTGTAGTTCCAACATTATATAGAAAAATTATGGTCTTTTATGCTCTCAGAAAGACCTTGAAATATTTGAAACACCTATACTAAAAAATCTGATGTGGGCAACACATGACTTTCCTTATATAATGCAATGAATTTACTACTTTTACAGTTAAACAAAATGTTATTCTTATAGTAGATACTTATATTATATTCCAAGATATTGAATTTTATTCAATTAGTCGTCATTTTCATTGATTTAGCGTCATTTTTATCAATTTGGCGAGATTTTTGTTAATTTGGCAACAATAAAAATGTCGCAAAGCTGGCGACATTCCGCCAAATTCGTCGCCAAAATCTCGCCGAGCGTTATGGACGGAGAAATAAGTTATTCTTACAGCAGATAAATGACTATTGGCGTTCAAATACAAAAGTATTACTCAAAGTATCTTTTTTCATGAATGGAACGGGCTAGATCCACGAGAATGATGTCATTAAATTTATCGCATGATATTACATAGGAAAAGCGAACATGTTTCTCAATAGGAAATATTTTTTTTATTTTATATAACTCTTTGACAATTTTTTTGAAAAATGCGCAATATCTCGAGAACGGTTCATGTTAGCGTTCAAAAATTTATGTCAATCGTTTTCTACTGAAACATTACATAAGAGATGTCTATTTGCGCAACTTTATTAGCGGTTTTGAATTTTTGACGATTTTTTTCAAAATTTCACTTGAAAATTTAGGGGGGGGGTCTGAACATTCGATTACGTATAAAAACAATAGGCTTCCAGTATTTACGGATTATGATTTTTGTACCAAATTTCGCTCGAATCGGTCCTTTCGTTCGGCAGTTATCGTCTCCACAGTCTCACTGACATACATACTTTCACACACACACACATACTTTCACACACACACACACACACACATACACACACACAGACATCACTTTAAAAATGTTTGATTTGTGATCAGGGATGCTTGAAACGTACTCTCCCGTCGAAAACTCGAATTCGAATTTTCGACCCCGTCACAATACTTTCCTTATACATTATGTATATAAGGAAAGTAATAATGAAAAGTTGTTTTTGTTTCGATTGCAAACCACGTTTACTAGGATAAGACTATAACAGCTAAAAATCATTAATAATACATACTACAATTACCAAAATTATGAAATAAGTGTGTACTTTAAAATAAAAATACTTTATATAAAAATAGTAGTTTCAATAACAATATTGTAGAACTTTGCTCTAGCAAGTATGTTCCTGCACCGAGTATCCAAAGATCCCGCAGGCCAAAACGAAGACCAAGACGCTTGCTTTGTCAGACGTCCCTGTGCCAGAGACACTCATCCCCACATCAAATATATGATGTCAGACCATTTGTGGATTAATAATAAATTGCAGGTGGTCGGCAATGTCGCTCCACTCCAGTTTGCGTGAAGTTTTTGATCAGCTTGAATTGTTGCATTGGTCTAGAAAATTGTCTTGGTTATGGTTGATGCCTGCTCGATTGTAAAAGAAAGGGTGGGAAGGGCAAGGAATGCTCAAGAGCGAGTCACAATAAAAAATTTAAGATATGCAGACATTTATATTTCAGCAAGGGAAAAATAATATTGTAGAACTTTGCTCTCGCAAGTATGTTCCTGCACCGAGTATCCAAAGATCCTGTAGACCAAAACGAAGACCAAGACGCTTGCTTTCGGGGTCCCTGTGTCAGAGACACTCATCCCCACATCAAATATATGATGTCAGACCATTTGTGGATTAATAATAAATTGCAGGTGGTCGGCAATGTCGCTCCACTCCAGTTTGCGTGAAGTTTTTGATCAGCTTGAATTGTTGCATTGGTCTAGAAAATGGTCTTGGTTATGGTTGATACCGGATTGCTCGGCTGTAAAAGAAAGGGTGGGAAGGGCAAGAAATGCGCAAGAGCGAGTCACAATAAAAATTTAAGATATGCAGAAATTTATATTTCAGCAAGGGAAAAACAAAGTTGAAGTTTACAAAGGCTATAACGGCCAAAGAATAAAGATAAAAATTTAAGAATTAAAATTAAGAATTTAAGAAAACAGGAATTAATCAATTAAATATGGAAATTAAGATTAAAATTTAACGGAGATTTGTTAAGTACAAAACAGCAGTGAAATATAAGGTCAGCATCCCGTAGATTATTTATAAGTCATTTTTTTATTCCCTCTTCGTTTCTGGAAAAGCGAAATAACCTAAAACATTTTCTAGTATATTTAGAGCAGTTCGGTGCAAAACACCCACCTAAAAATATTTCAGTAATACTTCCTAAAGTTAAAACAAAAGGAGCTAATGCTAATGGTTTACGTCGGTGGTCTTCAATATGCTTGACGATCCAGCTCGTATATATAGGAGCCTTAGTTATAATCATTTGGACCGTCGATACTTATTTTTCAAATTTTTTTTTTGTAAAATTGAAAAAAAAAATGAATTCTAGTATGAGGAAGACGAGTTGAATCACATTCCAGTTAATTTATAGTGAAATTCATTTATAACCATCCGTGTAATAAGAAAAAGTGAATGTCAACTATTTCAACCACATGCATTACCGGGTCTGGGATTCTCTGTCCAGCAAATGTGCATCTTCTTCTGCCTTTGATCTGTCTTTAGGGGTCATTCTGGTGTAAGACTTCCTCTTCAGAGAAGAGAGCCAAGACACTCTCTTGTAAGCTAACCTAACAGGAAGACAACATGTTATTTTACATTTATATATGGCGTTATTATAACATTATGTTATTTACTATTTAATTTTTTATACGGGTCCTGTAGAGTAAGAGTTTTTTTGAAGAATATTCTTTACACCACTGTTTTCTTGATAGTATTGTTTGTAGTATGCATGAGTAGAACAAAAGGCAACCTGACAGGAAGGCAATATGTTATTTTACATTTATATAGGATGTTATTATATCATTATGTTATTCACAATTTAATTTTTTATACGGGTCCTGACGAGTAAAAGTTTTATTAGAAGAATATTCTTTACACCGCTGTTTCCTTGATAGTATTTTTTGTAGTATGCATGAGTAGAATATAAGCCAAACTGACAGGAAGACAATATGTTATTTAACATTTATGTATGGCGTTATTATAACATTTAGTTATTCACAATTTAATTTTTTATACGAGTTCTGTTGAGTAAAAGTTTAATTGGAAGAATATTCTTTACAATACAGTTTTCTTGATAGTATTGTTTGTAGTATGCATGAGTTGAACAAAAGGCAACCTAACAGGAAGACAATATGTTTTTTTACATTTATATAGGATGTTATTATATCATTGTGCTATTCACAATTAAATTTTTATACGAGTCCTGTAGAGTAAAAGTTTTGTTAGAAGAATATTCTTTACACCACTGTTTTCTTGATAGTATTATTTGTAGCAAACCTGACAGGAAGACAATATGTTATTTACATTTATATATAGCGTTATTATAACTATATATTATTCACAATTTAATTTTTTGAATATTCTTTACAGTGTAAAGAATATTAAAAAAATTGACAACAGTGGTGTAAAGTTTACATCACTGTTTTCCTGATAGTATTGTTTAAGAATATATGAACATAAGCTAACCGAATAGAAATGCAATACGTTATTTTACATTTATATATGGTGTTATTATAACATTATGTTGTTCGAAGTTTAATTCTTTATACGGGTTCTGTAGAGTAAAATTTAATTAGAAAAATATTTTTTACACCACTGTTTTCTTGATAGTATTGTTTGTAGAATGCATGAGTAGAACATAAGCCAAACTAATAGGAATACAATATGTGTTTTTACATTTATAAAGGGCGTTAATAACATTATGCTTTTCACAATTTAATTTTTTATATGGGTCCTGTAGAGTAAAAGATTAATTTGAAGAATATTCTTTACACTCTTTTTACTTTCCTTATATACATAATGTATAAGGAAAGTATTGTGACGTGGTGAAAATTCGAATTCGAGTTTTCGACGGGAGAGCACGTTTCAAGCATCCCTGATCACGAATCAAACATTTTTGAAGTGATGTCTGTGTGTGTGTGTGTGTGTGTGTCAGTGGGTCTGTGGAGACGATAACAGACGATCGAATGGACTGATACGAACCAAATTTGGTACAAAAATCACAATCCGTAAACACTGGAAGCCTATTGTTTTTAAACGTAATCGAATGCTCAGAACCCCCCTAAATTTTCGAGTGAAATTTTGAAAAAATCGTCAAAAAATCAAAACCGCTAATAAAGTTACGCAAATAGACATGTCTTATGTAATTTTTCATTAGAAAACGATTGATATAAATTTTAGAACGCTAACGTGAACCGTTCTCGCGATATTGCACATTTTTAAAAAAAAATTATCAAAAAGTTATATAAAAAAAAATTCCTATTGAGAAACATGTTCACTTTTCATATGTAATACCATGCGATAAATTTGATGACATCATTCTCGTGGATCTAGCTCGTTCCATTCATGAAAAAAGATACTTTGAGTAATACTTTTGTATTTGAACGCTAATACTCATTTATCTGCTGTAAGAATAACTTATTTCTCCATCCCTAACGCTTGGCGAGATTTTGGCGACGACTTTGGCAGAATGTCGCCAACTTGGCGACATTTTAAATTGTTGCCAATTTAACAAAAATCTCGCCAAATAGATAAAAATGACGCTAAATCAACGAAAATGACGACTAATTGAAGAAAATTCAATATCTTGGAAAGAATATAAGTATCTACTATAATAATAACATTTTTTTTTAACTGTAAAAGTAGTAAATTCATTGCATTATATAAGGAAAGTCATGTGTTGCCCACATCAGATTTTTTATATGGGTCCTGTAGAGCAAAAGTTTAATTTGAAGAATATTCTTTACACTGTTTTTTTTATAGTATTGTTTGTAATATACATGAGTAGAGTTCAAATTATTAGAAATGTAATCTGTGGATATAAAGGTACATATTTACACAAGTCAAATGGGTATAAAAGTATATATTTGCGTATGGATAAAAAAGCATGTATTTGCACAATTCAATCAAACACATACATTTTATTCTTCAGTGTGTCAGGCCTGTTGCTAACTTAAAAGTATTTTTACTTTTTTGTTCGTAGTATTGTGAAAGTATTGTTTTCACGAAAATTTTCGATTTCGAGATTTTGATGTTAATATATATTTTAGGATCTCCTGAACACGTTTTGACTATTTTTGGCTTGATGTCCGTTCGTCTGTCTGTGGTAGATTTTTTGTGTGCATGATAGCTGCTACAAATATTAATGGATTTCCAAGAAACTTTATATTCGGCTTTGCGAAAAAAAATCTACAACTAGACAGAATTTTTTTTAAAATTCGAACAAAAACGTCGGAATATATTCGAAATTTTATATTTTCTTAACATAGCTGCATTGGACAAAATTTGATATAATCATAAATAAAATGAGTTATTTATCTCTCATTGAACCTGAAACTTAATAGTTTCAATAATTGTGCTGAAAAGTGGTCGTGATATAATTTTTGTGTTCGTGACGTTACTAATTCCCTTGGGAGGAGGGAGGGGGGTAGGGGTGGGAGTTACACCTCCGGGGGTAGAATATCAAACTTGGCATTAATAGAAAGATCATTTTAAATGTCCTTCCATTAATCATGCCCTTTAAAAATGAAAGATAACATGATGTAATTCTGATCATTTGGTTCAACAATACAGATGTTTCAATTTTTACTTTCCTTATATACATAATATATAAGGAAAGTATTGTGACGGGGTCGATAATTCGAATTCGAGTTTTCGATGGGAGAGCACATTTCAAGCATCCCCGATCACGAATAGACCATTTTTGAGGTGATGTCTCTGTATGTGTGTGTGTGTGTGTGTGTGTGTGTGTGTGTGTGTCAGTGAGTCTGTGGAGACGATATCTCACGAACGAAATGTGGTACAAAAATTACAATCCGTGAATACTGGAAGCCTATTGTTCTAAAATACAATCGAATGTTCAGAATCTCCCTAAACTTTCGAGTGAAACTTTGAAAAAATCATCAAAAAATCAAAACCTTTAACAAAGTTACGCAAACAGACATTTCTTATGTAATTTTTCTTTAGAAAACGATTGGCATAAACTTTAGAATGCTAGCATGAACCGTTCTCGAGATATTGCGCATTTTTCAAATAAATTTTTCGAAAAATTCCATAAATTAAAAAAAAATATTAACTGTTAAGAAACATGTTCACTTTTCATATGTAATAACATGCGATAAATTTGGTGACATCATTCTCGTGGATCTAGCTCGTTCCATTCACGAGAAAAGATAGTTTGAGTAATACTTTTGTAATTGAATGCCAATAGTCATTTATCTGCTGTAAGAATAACTTATTTCTCCGTCCATAACGCTTGGAGAGATTTTGACGACGAATTGACGATTTTTTTAATTGTTGCTAAATTAACGAATAGCTCGCCAAATGAATAAAAATGGCACTAAATCAATAAAAATGACGACTTATTGAGGAAAATTCAATATCTTGGAAAAAATATTAATATCTACTATAAGAAAAATCAATTTTTTTTACTGTAAAAGTAGTAAATTTATTGCATTATATAAGGAAAGTCATGTGCTGCCCACATCAGATTTTTTTAGTAAAATATGGAAAAAAAAAGTGCTTAAAAATTTAAAAATGCATACTGGTATGAGATTGTCGAGTTGAGCTACGCTCCAGTTAATTATGAAAGATTTTTATAAAAAATATCAAAAGAATATTTTTTTAAAATATGCACAGATACAGACAAACGTTGATTATGGTTGTAAATATAAATGCAAATTTGCGCATATGTTCAGGATTATGAACAAATGTAGCGAAATGGTTAAATTATTTATTGGTTGCATCTTATTGTGAGTCTAAGCACCTCATCCCCGTTCCTACTTCCCGGTAAGACAGGTGTGCATGCGTAACAGCCTTGAATATTTGTTACTCCTTCAAGGCCGTTTATGTAAACCGTGTGAGGTAGAGGCAGAAACCGATTCTAGAATATATTAATGCTCGCCCCTCAGATTTCAGGCTAATGTTTAAAGGAGTTATTGGCCAGTTTCCAATGAAACAATCAATACCATCAAATCATTTCAGCATCGATAAATCTCAAATCCCAGTTGTGTTTTAAAGTTGTATTTTTATTTTTATTTATTTACTAGCAGCATACCCGTTCTTCGTACGGAGTATATAATATAAAGAAACTTGAAATTCATAATCATGCCCAAATTCTTATAGTATACTAAATGACATGTTTAATCAAAATATTCTGTTAAAATATTTAATATAATGCTCCTAAAAAGAAGTTTAAGAATCTCTGTTCTCGCTATATAAAATTATCTTCATGGACATATCTGAAGAATAAAACATCTTGGACCCCTTATGTAAGCAAATATAAAAAAAAATATGGAATTGAATCAATATATGCAAAATAAAAGCGTTAAAATTGTATGGGACCCGTACTAATTATATACGCGAATATTAGAAAATATAACCTGTATTAGTAGATTACATGTATAAATTGAAAATACCAATAAACCCGTAATCTTTAAATCTGAAGACAGTCATTTATTCCAATATATGTCAAAATTAAAGTACTAAAATTATATGGGAAGATATACACGTACTACTTATAATGTCCGATTATTAGTAGAAGATTACCCGTTTTGCAATATGAGTCACAAATGCTTTTTGGTAAAATACATACGACGTAAATACATATGGAAACGGTATACATAAAATACATATGGAAAATACATACAGACGACGTAATAAATTGAATATATAATTAATCCCCTTAATCTTCATACCAGAAGACTGTACTTGATTCCAATATATATGCCAATATATGTCAAAATATATGCCAATATACCTGTACTACTTATATTCTAGTAGGTTAGAAGATATACCCGTGCATTCCTAGAAGATTACTCGTACAACGTACAATATGCGTGTGTCAGCAATTTTTGCCGCAATAAAACAATGGCGTAATAACTTAAAAATATCAATAATCCCTGAATCAATAATTCCGGAAAATATCAATAATAATAATGTTTAAACCTGAAGAGTATAATTGATATTATCCAGTCCAAAATGAAATGGCAATGAAATTTATTTTATATACATATCTTCATTATTCAAATCGGAGAGGATTTAATAAAAATCGCCTGCCGCATAAACACATTGGATTTAAATCCGTTGCTAAGCGACATGATATCATTTGCTTCAAATAAATTGGTAGAAAAAATATCGTCTAAATAGTTATATTTCTATGGAGCATTTGGCGACAGTTTCGTCAAATTAGCGACATTTTAAAAAATCGCCAAATTTATCGCCAAGTGGGACTGTAGAACTGACAGTTCCACTTTGCGACAAATTGACGAAATATCATCACAATACTATCCCCTAACAAAAAACAATTAATATCATTTATGTAGCGCAATTTTATCAATTTCAAGATATTTTTATAGATTTGAAAACATTTTTATCAATTTGGTGACATTTTAAAAATTCGCTAAATGTATTACTAAGTAGGATGGTTGGTCTGACAGATAAATGCTAACCAAACATCATTTCAGTACTCTCTTCTAACAAAAAAAAAATTTCATTGATATGTAGAAGACCCAAGCCACACGACCAACCCGAAGGTTTATGGCAGCTGTTTGTGTGTCGTTTATATCAATTTGGCGACATTTCCGTCAATTTGGCAAAGTTTAGGAAAAGTTGTCAAATTAGCGATATCCCTCCAAATTCGTAGCTTTGAATTTGCAGATCTGAATGAAACATTCTTATCCCGTTTCAATATACTAAATGAAAACACTACAATTGTATTAGAAGATATACCCGCTCTACTCTTTTTCTGTTTCAACAATCGGCTATATGAATTTATTGGCTAAACACAATATATGAGTTTAGTAGCTAAATACGATATAAGCTTGAAAACTCTTTGCCAAAATAAATGAAATTGATGTACGCAGTCAGCAATTAATATAATTAAAAGAAAAATCAAACCGTCCATTCATAAGATATACTTTTATATCCATTTATCCATTTATTTATTATTTAAATCGAAAAAAAATAATAAAAACATTAACAAACACATTTAATTTAATTGCGATGCCGAGCAACATGATATATCCTCCTAAAATGTTAAAATTCATTAACCACTAACAGCACACCCGTTATTCGTACGGAGTGTATAATTTAAAGAAACTTAAAGTTCGCAATCATGTGCAAATTCTGTTAAAATATTAAATTTATTGCTCCTAAAGAGAAGTTTAAGAATATATGTTCTCACTATGCAAAATTATCTTCACGATCAGATCTGTAGAACAAACCATCCTGCCCCCTTTTGTAAGCAAATTTACAGAAGAAAAAATAGGAATTGAATGAATATATGCAACCCCGTACTAATTATATTGTCGCAGATCAGAAAATATGCCAATGTGTTAGTAGAAGATTACCCGTATTACAATATGCGTCTCAAAAATATTTGCCAAAATAAAAGAGATGACGTAATAAATTGAAAACATCAATAATATCCGTACTCTTTATACCAGAAGGTCGTAATTGATTCCAATATATGCCAATATATATCAAAACATATGTCAATATACCTGTACTACTTATATTCTCGTAGATTAAAAGATATACACGTGTATTTGTAGAAGATTCGTACAACATACAATATATGAGTTTAAACAATTTTTGTCATAATAAAATAATTGCATAATAACTTGAAAATATCAATAATCCTTGAATCAATAATCCCCGAAAATATAAATAATAATAATTTTTAAACCTGAAGACCGTAATTGATATTATCCAGTCAAAAATGCTATAAGAAAAATCAAATCGTTCTTTTCTAAAATATATTTTTATATCCATTTATTTATTACTCAAATCGAAAAAATAATTATTAAAATTAACAGACAGATTTAATTTAATTGCGTTTCTGAGTAACATGATATAAGATAGAATCTTATAACATGTTAAATATGTCATGTCTTATAACATAAACTGCGAAATTAAATAACGATTTTGATTTCTCTATACTTCTCATTGTTCCGTAAAAGCTTGTTTTAAATAAACCATGAACCATGGAGATAGATTTCCCCTTTAAATCATGTTTCAAACAATTCATGTTTTCAGAAAGTGACTAATTAACGCAAAAAATCTCCCATCAAACTCAGAGATTAAATTTTAATTCACTTTCAAACGATTTTCAAGCTTTTCGTTTGGATAAACCACGGAGTTAGGGATTAGAACTCCTAGGAAAAAGTTCCGTTTTTCATTAATATCTCGACAACCCCAGGTCTTAGAAACTCGAAACTTGGACAAAACATATGGGGGGATATTTCAAGGCTATTCACCAAATTTCATTAAATTCGGTTCAGCCGTTTTTCCGTGATGATGAGACAAACGAAAATTTCGTTTTTTACTAATATCTCGAGAACCACTGGTCGTAGAAACTCAAAACACAAATATAATTTTAAATGGGGCTATTTCTGGGCTACCAACAAAATTTCATCAAATTCGGTTCAGCCGTTCTCCCGTGAGGGTGTTGTTGTTGAGACCCAGACCGTCCGACCTACCAGAAAGGTGTAAGGTAACTGTATGGACGGCCGGGAAGTGCCACCCAATTTAGACCGGAACCCAGTGGGGGAGGCATCCACAGGGACCGTACCCTCCTTCCCCTACCACCAACCTCTCGGAAGGACTTACGGACCCACATGTTTAACGTGATCGTACTCCGCATGAACACGGCGGCATTTGTGGCAGCGTGCAAATCTAGCGCGCAAACCACGGGGATACTGCACCCGAGATGGCCAACAGCACGCGGCGTTCCGAGGTGGTCACCCACCAAGTACTAACCGCGCCCGATGCTGCTTCACTTCGGTGATCTAACGAGAACCGGTGTTTTCAGCACGGTACGGCCGTTGGCCCTCCCGTGAGGGTGTGACAAACAGACAGACAGACAGACAGACAGACAGATTTTCATTTTTATTTATATAGACTAGCAGCATACCCGTTCTTCGTACGGAGTATATAATATAAAGAAACTTGAAATTCATAATCATGCCCAAATTCTTATAGTATACTAAATGACATGTTTAATCAAAATATTCTGTTAAAATATTTAATATAATGCTCCTAAAAAGAAGTTTAAGAATCTCTGTTCTCGCTATATAAAATTATCTTCATGGACATATCTGAAGAATAAAACATCTTGGACCCCTTATGTAAGCAAATATAAAAAAAAATATGGAATTGAATCAATATATGCAAAATAAAAGCGTTAAAATTGTATGGGACCCGTACTAATTATATACGCGAATATTAGAAAATATAACCTGTATTAGTAGATTACATGTATAAATTGAAAATACCAATAAACCCGTAATCTTTAAATCTGAAGACAGTCATTTATTCCAATATATGTCAAAATTAAAGTGCTAAAATTATATGGGAAGATATACACGTACTACTTATAATGTCCGATTATTAGTAGAAGATTACCCGTTTTGCAATATGAGTCACAAATGCTTTTTGGTAAAATACAACAGACGACGTAATAAATTGAATATATAATTAATCCCCTTAATCTTCATACCAGAAGACTGTACTTGATTCCAATATATATGCCAATATATGTCAAAATATATGCCAATATACCTGTACTACTTATATTCTCGTAGGTTAGAAGATATACCCGTGCATTCCTAGAAGATTACTCGTACAACGTACAATATGCGTGTGTCAGCAATTTTTGCCGCAATAAAACAATGGCGTAATAACTTAAAAATATCAATAATCCCTGAATCAATAATTCCGGAAAATATCAATAATAATAATGTTTAAACCTGAAGAGTATAATTGATATTATCCAGTCCAAAATGAAATGGCAATGAAATTTATTTTATATACATATCTTCATTATTCAAATCGGAGAGGATTTAATAAAAATCGCCTGCCGCATAAACACATTGGATTTAAATCCGTTGCTAAGCGACATGATATCATTTGCTTCAAATAAATTGGTAGAAAAAATATCGTCTAAATAGTTATATTTCTATGGAGCATTTGGCGACTGTTTCGTCAAATTAGCGACATTTTAAAAAATCGCCAAATTTATCGCCAAGTGGGACTGTAGAACTGACAGTTCCACTTTGCGACAAATTGACGAAATATCATCACAATACTATCCCCTAACAAAAAACAATTAATATCATTTATGTAGCGCAATTTTATCAATTTCAAGATATTTTTATAGATTTGAAAACATTTTTATCAATTTGGTGACATTTTAAAAATTCGCTAAATGTATTACTAAGTAGGATGGTTGGTCTGACAGATAAATGCTAACCAAACATCATTTCAGTACTCTCTTCTAACAAAAAAAAAATTTCATTGATATGTAGAAGACCCAAGCCACACGACCAACCCGAAGGTTTATGGCAGCTGTTTGTGTGTCGTTTATATCAATTTGGCGACATTTCCGTCAATTTGGCAAAGTTTAGGAAAAGTTGTCAAATTAGCGATATCCCTCCAAATTCGTAGCTTTGAGTTTGCAGATCTGAATGAAACATTCTTATCCCGTTTCAATATACTAAATGAAAACACTACAATTGTATTAGAAGATATACCCGCTCTACTCTTTTTCTGTTTCAACAATCGGCTATATGAATTTATTGGCTATACACAATATATGAGTTTAGTAGCTAAATACGATATAAGCTTGAAAACTCTTTGCCAAAATAAATGAAATTGATGTACGCAGTCAGCAATTAATATAATTAAAAGAAAAATCAAACCGTCCATTCATAAGATATGCTTTTATATCCATTTATCCATTTATTTATTATTTAAATCGAAAAAAAATAATAAAAACATTAACAAACACATTTAATTTAATTGCGATGCCGAGCAACATGATATATCCTCCTAAAATGTTAAAATTCATTAACCACTAACAGCACACCCGTTATTCGTACGGAGTGTATAATTTAAAGAAACTTAAAGTTCGCAATCATGTGCAAATTCTGTTAAAATATTAAATTTATTGCTCCTAAAGAGAAGTTTAAGAATATATGTTCTCACTATGCAAAGTTATCTTCACGATCAGATCTGAAGAATAAACCATCCTGCCCCCTTTTGTAAGCAAATTTACAGAAGAAAAAATAGGAATTGAATGAATATATGCAACCCCGTACTAATTATATTGTCGCAGATCAGAAAATATGCCAATGTGTTAGTAGAAGATTACCCGTATTACAATATGCGTCTCAAAAATATTTGCCAAAATAAAAGAGATGACGTAATAAATTGAAAACCTCAATAATATCCGTACTCTTTATACCAGAAGGTCGTAATTGATTCCAATATATGCCAATATATATCAAAACATATGTCAATATACCTGTACTACTTATATTCTCGTAGATTAAAAGATATACACGTGTATTTGTAGAAGATTCGTACAACATACAATATATGAGTTTAAACAATTTTTGTCATAATAAAATAATTGCATAATAACTTGAAAATATCAATCATCCTTGAATCAATAATCCCCGAAAATATAAATAATAATAATTTTTAAACCTGAAGACCGTAATTGATATTATCCAGTCAAAAATGCTATAAGAAAAATCAAATCGTTCTTTTCTAAAATATATTTTTATATCCATTTATTTATTACTCAAATCGAAAAAATAATTATTAAAATTAACAGACAGATTTAATTTAATTGCGTTTCTGAGTAACATGATATAAGATAGAATCTTATAACATGTTAAATATGTCATGTCTTATAACATAAACTGCGAAATTAAATAACGATTTTGATTTCTCTATACTTCTCATTGTTCCGTAAAAGCTTGTTTTAAATAAACCATGAACCATGGAGATAGATTTCCCCTTTAAATCATGTTTCAAACAATTCATGTTTTCAGAAAGTGACTAATTAACGCAAAAAATCTCCCATCAAACTCAGAGATTAAATTTTAATTCACTTTCAAACGATTTTCAATCTTTTCGTTTGGATAAACCACGGAGTTAGGGAGTAGAACTCCTAGGAAAAAGTTCCGTTTTTCATTAATATCTCGACAACCCCAGGTCTTAGAAACTCGAAACTTGGACAAAAGATATGGGGGGATATTTCAAGGCTATTCACCAAATTTCATTAAATTCGGTTCAGCCGTTTTTCCGTGATGATAAGACAAACGAAAATTTCGTTTTTTACTAATATCTCGAGAACCACTGGCCGTAGAAACTCAAAACACGGATATAATTTTAAGTGGGGCTATTTCTGGGCTACCCACAAAATTTCATCAAATTTGGTTCAGCCGTTCTCCCGTGATGGTGTGACAAACAGACAGACAGACAGACAGACAGACAGACAGACAGACAGATTTTCATTTTTATTTATATAGACTAGCAGCATACCCGTTCTTCGTACGGAGTATATAATATAAAGAAACTTGAAATTCATAATCATGCCCAAATTCTTATAGTATACTAAATGACATGTTTAATCAAAATATTCTGTTAAAATATTTAATATAATGCTCCTAAAAAGAAGTTTAAGAATCTCTGTTCTCGTTATATAAAATTATCTTCATGGACATATCTGAAGAATAAAACATCTTGGACCCCTTATGTAAGCAAATATAAAAAAAAATATGGAATTGAATCAATATATGCAAAATAAAAGCGTTAAAATTGTATGGGACCCGTACTAATTATATACGCGAATATTAGAAAATATAACCTGTATTAGTAGATTACATGTATAAATTGAAAATACCAATAAACCCGTAATCTTTAAATCTGAAGACAGTCATTTATTCCAATATATGTCAAAATTAAAGTGCTAAAATTATATGGGAAGATATACACGTACTACTTATAATGTCCGATTATTAGTAGAAGATTACCCGTTTTGCAATATGAGTCACAAATGCTTTTTGGTAAAATACAACAGACGACGTAATAAATTGAATATATAATTAATCCCCTTAATCTTCATACCAGAAGACTGTACTTGATTCCAATATATATGCCAATATATGTCAAAATATATGCCAATATACCTGTACTACTTATATTCTCGTAGGTTAGAAGATATACCCGTGCATTCCTAGAAGATTACTCGTACAACGTACAATATGCGTGTGTCAGCAATTTTTGCCGCAATAAAACAATGGCGTAATAACTTAAAAATATCAATAATCCCTGAATCAATAATTCCGGAAAATATCAATAATAATAATGTTTAAACCTGAAGAGTATAATTGATATTATCCAGTCCAAAATGAAATGGCAATGAAATTTATTTTATATACATATCTTCATTATTCAAATCGGAGAGGATTTAATAAAAATCGCCTGCCGCATAAACACATTGGATTTAAATCCGTTGCTAAGCGACATGATATCATTTGCTTCAAATAAATTGGTAGAAAAAATATCGTCTAAATAGTTATATTTCTATGGAGCATTTGGCGACAGTTTCGTCAAATTAGCGACATTTTAAAAAATCGCCAAATTTATCGCCAAGTGGGACTGTAGAACTGACAGTTCCACTTTGCGACAAATTGACGAAATATCATCACAATACTATCCCCTAACAAAAAACAATTAATATCATTTATGTAGCGCAATTTTATCAATTTCAAGATATTTTTATAGATTTGAAAACATTTTTATCAATTTGGTGACATTTTAAAAATTCGCTAAATGTATTACTAAGTAGGATGGTTGGTCTGACAGATAAATGCTAACCAAACATCATTTCAGTACTCTCTTCTAACAAAAAAAAAATTTCATTGATATGTAGAAGACCCAAGCCACACGACCAACCCGAAGGTTTATGGCAGCTGTTTGTGTGTCGTTTATATCAATTTGGCGACATTTCCGTCAATTTGGCAAAGTTTAGGAAAAGTTGTCAAATTAGCGATATCCCTCCAAATTCGTAGCTTTGAATTTGCAGATCTGAATGAAACATTCTTATCCCGTTTCAATATACTAAATGAAAACACTACAATTGTATTAGAAGATATACCCGCTCTACTCTTTTTCTGTTTCAACAATCGGCTATATGAATTTATTGGCTAAACACAATATATGAGTTTAGTAGCTAAATACGATATAAGCTTGAAAACTCTTTGCCAAAATAAATGAAATTGATGTACGCAGTCAGCAATTAATATAATTAAAAGAAAAATCAAACCGTCCATTCATAAGATATACTTTTATATCCATTTATCCATTTATTTATTATTTAAATCGAAAAAAAATAATAAAAACATTAACAAACACATTTAATTTAATTGCGATGCCGAGCAACATGATATATCCTCCTAAAATGTTAAAATTCATTAACCACTAACAGCACACCCGTTATTCGTACGGAGTGTATAATTTAAAGAAACTTAAAGTTCGCAATCATGTGCAAATTCTGTTAAAATATTAAATTTATTGCTCCTAAAGAGAAGTTTAAGAATATATGTTCTCACTATGCAAAGTTATCTTCACGATCAGATCTGAAGAATAAACCATCCTGCCCCCTTTTGTAAGCAAATTTACAGAAGAAAAAATAGGAATTGAATGAATATACGCAACCCCGTACTAATTATATTGTCGCAGATCAGAAAATATGCCAATGTGTTAGTAGAAGATTACCCGTATTACAATATGCGTCTCAAAAATATTTGCCAAAATAAAAGAGATGACGTAATAAATTGAAAACATCAATAATATCCGTACTCTTTATACCAGAAGGTCGTAATTGATTCCAATATATGCCAATATATATCAAAACATATGTCAATATACCTGTACTACTTATATTCTCGTAGATTAAAAGATATACACGTGTATTTGTAGAAGATTCGTACAACATACAATATATGAGTTTAAACAATTTTTGTCATAATAAAATAATTGCATAATAACTTGAAAATATCAATAATCCTTGAATCAATAATCCCCGAAAATATAAATAATAATAATTTTTAAACCTGAAGACCGTAATTGATATTATCTAGTCAAAAATGCTATAAGAAAAATCAAATCGTTCTTTTCTAAAATATATTTTTATATCCATTTATTTATTACTCAAATCGAAAAAATAATTATTAAAATTAACAGACAGATTTAATTTAATTGCGTTTCTGAGTAACATGATATAAGATAGAATCTTATAACATGTTAAATATGTCATGTCTTATAACATAAACTGCGAAATTAAATAACGATTTTGATTTCTCTATACTTCTCATTGTTCCGTAAAAGCTTGTTTTAAATAAACCATGAACCATGGAGATAGATTTCCCCTTTAAATCATGTTTCAAACAATTCATGTTTTCAGAAAGTGACTAATTAACGCAAAAAATCTCCCATCAAACTCAGAGATTAAATTTTAATTCACTTTCAAACGATTTTCAAGCTTTTCGTTTGGATAAACTACGGAGTTAGGGAGTAGAACTCCTAGGAAAAAGTTCCGTTTTTCATTAATATCTCGACAACCCCAGGTCTTAGAAACTCGAAACTTGGACAAAAGTTATGGGGGGATATTTCAAGGCTATTCAGCAAATTTCATTAAATTCGGTTCAGCCGTTTTTCCGTGATGATGAGACAAACGAAAATTTCGTTTTTTACTAATATCTCGAGAACCACTGGTCGTAGAAACTCAAAACACGGATATAATTTTAAGTGGGGCTATTTCTGGGCTACCCACAAAATTTCATCAAATTCGGTTCAGCCGTTCTCCCGTGATGGTGTGACAAACAGACAGACAGACAGACAGACAGACAGATTTTCATTTTTATTTATATAGATTACTTTTCTTATATACAATAATACATAAGGAAAGTATTCTGACGGGGTCGAAAATTCGAATTCGAGTTTTCGACGGGAGAGCACGTTTCAAGCATCCCTGGTCACGAATCGAACATTTTTGAGGTGATGTCTATGTCTGTGTGTCTGTGTGTGTGTCTGTGTGAAAGTATGTGTGTGTGTGTGTGTGTTTGTCAGTGAGTCTGTGGAGACGATATCTCACGAACGAATGAGACGATTCGAATGAAATTCGGCACAGAAATCACAATCCATGAATACTGGAAGCCTATTGTTTTTATATTCAATAAAATGTTCAGACCCCCCCCCCCCCTAAATTTTAGAGTGAAATTTTGAAAAAATCATTAAAAAATCAAAACCTTTAATAAAATTACGCAAATAGACATTTCTTATGTAAATTTTCATTAGAAAACGATTGACACAAATTTTAGAACGCTAGCAGGAACCGTTCTCGAGATATTGCACATTTTTCAAAAAAATTATTAAAAAATCATGTGAAATAAAAAAAAAGTATTACCTATTGAGAAACATGTTCAGTTTTCATATGTAATATCATGCGATAAATTCGGTGACATCATTCTCGTGGATCTAGCTCGTTCCTTTCATGAAAAAATATACTTTGAGTAATACGTTTGTATTTGAACGCCAATAGTCATTTATCTCCTCTAGGAATAACTAATTTTTCCATCAATAACGCTTGGCGAGATTTTGGCGAATTTGGTGGAATGTCGCCTACTTGGCGACTTGTTTAAATGTTGCTAAATTAACAAAAAACTCGCCAAATGGATAAAAATGAGGCTAAATCAATGAAAATTACGACTAATTGATGAAAATTCAATATCTTGGAAAGAATATATCTACTATAAGAATAACTTATTGTTTTTACTGTTAAAGTAGTAAATTCATTGCATTAAATAAGGAAAATCATTTGTTGCCCACATCAGATTTTTTATTTTTTGTTTTGGGCAAGTTTCTTTTAAAGAGTTTCGGGGCAGAAAATTTAATTTCTGTTATCTATGAATAATTTTATTCAATTTTTGCGCAAATGCTTTTCTTTTATTGGATGTAAATGTGTTATGTAAAATAAAACAAAGAATATCAATCATGCATAAAACTTTGATTACGAAACATCCTCCAACTGAAATGCACTTTTATTTAAAAAGCTCTGAAATTGGATACATTTAAAACTAATATTTTTTAAATTATCACAGTACTACAATAATGTATTATACTTGGAAACTTAAAACTTCATCAAAAAGTCAATGCTATAAATAGTCTATTTCTCTATGTAAAATCAATGAATATTTCATTCATATCATTTATATTCCAGAATTCAGAGCTAAATAATTTTGCGTGAAAAAAAAATTCAGCAATTCTTATACAACTCATCTAACAATCGCTTGATTTGCTTACATTTTGCATGCTATAGATATTAGGTTTCGTTGTTGGAACAATCAAAGTTTAGTGATCATTTAAAATAAAATATATTGTAATTGCGTTGGCACAGCATTTAGTTACACAGATAATATGCAAAAATAAAGCGGTTTTATGACGGATGCAATAATTAATTCAAAATATAAATTTATAAGATCTTCAAAAAACCATAATTTTTACACAGGGGAAAAAAATGCCATATTTCATTTTGAAGTGAGTCCAGTGATTTCTTCATATAATATGGGTGTAATTATTATTTCAATTTTTATTTAAAAAACTACCTAGCATATTTTGCTGATTTTTTTTACACACTTTACGTGAGAATATGAATATTTCCTAACATTTTCGAAGCAATTTCTGAATTTTAACTTCTCTTAGAAAATGTTTGAAAAATTATGTCCCATAGGGTTCAATGTATTTCATTTTTTCAACCCGGGTTCAATGTATTTCATTTTTTCAACCCGGGATCAATGTATTTCATGTTTTCAACCCGGGTTCAATCCAAAACTAATTAAGTGATATTATTCATTTTCATTCCCATATGTCCTACAGAACGTCTCAACAACATACTAAAATTTCATTTTGATAAAGTCATTTTTACGGCAGTTTTCGTCCGAACGGACAGACAGACAGACAGACAGACAGAATGAACAAATAGTTGATATAGTTGATACTTATATTCTTTCAAAGATATTGAATTTTATTGAATTAGTCGGCATTTTCATTGATTTAGCGGCATTTTTATCAATTTGGCGAGATTTTCTTTAATTTGGCAACATTTAGAAATGTCGCTAAGTTGGCGACATTCCGCTAAATTCGTAACCAAAATCTTGCCAAAGGGTTTTGGACGGAGAAATAAGTTATTCTTACAGCAGATAAATGACTATTGACGTTCAAATACAAAAGTATTACTTAAAGTATCTTTTCACGTGAATGGAACTAGTTAAATCCACGAGAATATCACCAAATTTATAGCATGATATTACATATGAAAAGTGAACATGTTTCTTAACAGTTAATATATTTTTTTTAATTTATGGGACTTTTTGATAAATTTATTTGAAAAATGTACAATATCTCGAGAACGGTTCATTTTAGTTTATGTCAACCGTTTTCTAAGGAAAAATTACACAAGAAATGTCTATTTGCGTAACTTTAATAAAGGTTTTGATTTTTTGATGATTTTTTCAAAATTTCACTCGAAAATTTAGGAGGGATCTGAACATTCGATTGTGTTTTAAAACAATAGGCTTCCAGTATTCATGGATTGTGATTTTTGTACCAAATTTCATTCGAATCGCTCCATTCGTTTGTGAGATATCGTCTCCACAGTCTCACTGACACACACACACACACACACACACACACAGACATCACCTCAAAAATGTTCGATTCGTGATCAGGGATGCTTGGAACGTGCTCTCCTGTCGAAAACTCGAATTCGAATTTTCGACCCCGTCGCAATACTTTCCTTATACATTATGTATATAAGGAAAGTAAGAAGTATTCAATCTTTCAAGCATTTTCTGTTCTGGACCTCCTTAAGGCTGTTTGAATGGATTTCAAAGCAAAATATGTAAAATTTCCTGTTGCAGACAGCAGTATTCAATGATTCGGTTTTTTATACGCTCCTCAGTTTGAAATAGCAATGGCATTTGGCTTACAATGGCTTGTAATGGAAAATTTAAAAAAAAAGAAAAATGTGAATCCGATTGACAAGGAAGGTCTTTTGACAGACCCCCACCGATATTAATGAAAAAATTACTGTGAATAGTATTGGTGTGTCACAACACATAGTGCAAGTACCAGAGGCCATATAGCAATATAAACGACACAATAAAATATTGAAAAAAATAGTTTTCATCTCCAAATGTAACCCTACTGTAGAACTCGGCGCCGACGTTGACGTACAGTATACGTCACATTCCCCGAGTATAAGTACGGAAACACATTCCCCGAGTATAAGTGCATCAGCTTGTCTGCTTTGCTCTTCGATTCGCTTACCGTTCTGTAGTACTGCACATTTCGTATTTCCAGTGACATTTTTTATAGTTTATTCCTCTTTACTGTTTGTTTGAATGCAAACTTGTTGCATGATTTTCTGTTTTTTTTACACTATCAAATGCTGATAGAACAGTGTGTTTAAACTATTTGAATATTTTTTACATTTGCAATTTCGCCTTGTTGTTTATTTTTGTTCAGGACATTTTCAAAATCCGGTTGATTTTGTTTTTCATACATCAGATTCTTTTCATTGCTCTTTGGCCAATTGTTCTTTCCAAAGGTTTGCAAAATGTAGTTGGTGTTGCACATATTTTTATTTCGAACATTTTTTACTATTCCTCACCTCTGCAATACATTTATTCCATAAAATAATAAGCCTGTTAACGTTAAATTAATTTAGGTCGTAATGGCAACAGATTGGATTTGTCCGACAGATTAATTTATAACAAGTTTATAAAAAGTGTGAGGCTTCAAGGTGGGGAGACCTTCCTTGCGAGTGGTAAGGCTGAACTCTTCGGTCTTCACGCAGGTCCATAAAATTGTGCCATATTGGGATTTTTACAAAGAGTATTCGATATAAATAGAAAATCAACGGTTGAATGGCAAGTGAAATATGAAAAATCATCAGCAAAAAGAGGAGAATTTAGCTACAATGGAGTTGCATATTTATAAAATTGATAATTTTATAAAAGTGCAAAGTTATATTTTTATATGATCGCCTAATAAAAGACTGACAATTAGTATAATTTGTTCCTCGCTTAATTAGGGCGAAAGAAATATATTCGGTACACTTTGATGAAAAATTCGCTGAAATATTCAAATTCCTGTTAAAGCTGTTAAGGTATTTTTCGTTTGATTGAAAGGGAACAGCATCAGATTAATTATTCAAAATAAAAATGTAGCAAATTTCAACTGACGGTTTTTCTGCTTTAAATAGATTTGTTGATGCCCCCTATATTTACTTTCTAAGGAAGTAGATTATTCAAATTGACTGTTAGGTGAAATGTAATAAGTCAAGAATTTCAATTATAGAAATCGTGGCGAATTTTGTATCAAAAGCTACAGAGTAAATTTATTTCGCCTTTATTAAGGATAGTGCAAAATTTATTTCGCCTTTATTAAGGATAGTGCAAAATTTTATTAATTGACATTTTGATGTGAATAACATCTACGGTTGGAACTTTTCTGGCGGAAAAAAAGGAGCGTTATGAAAAATGTAAACGCTTTGGATCCTTATAACCTCAAACCTAAGAGATAAAAGTGTAAATTATTTTTGTTTGTTTTGTCAGAAATGTGATACAGATTATGAATATATAAAAATACTTTCAATATTTTAATATTTTGAATTTTCTTTTTTCGGTAAACCTTAGTAAAAATTTAAAATTTTTTTTAAAAAAGTAGAAAGTGTATTTTTTTTTCATTTTTATTACTTTTACCCGAAATATCTTTGAAACTTTAAAAAAATATATATATATATATATATATAAAGTAAACGGTAAAAATATCTACTATGAAATTTAGTATCAAAATATATATATATTTTTTTAAAAGTTCTTATAGTTTTCGAGTAACCGTCTTGTCAAGTTGGAGAAGATTGAAAATTTTCCCTTTTCATGATTGTAATACTCATATCTTACAAAAATTGAAAGTGTTATCTCCGAACAATCAGCAAGAATTTGTATCTCTTTGAAAGCCCTAAAAATGTATCTAATTGGATTTTGGATCTAGCTCTAATTTTTCGAAAAAAAATTAAAAAAGTATCTGTACCAACGAGTTTTTTTTTATTTTTCATAGTTTCATTCGAAATATATCTTCAAAATTATAAAATATAGATATAAATAGGAAACGACAAAATATGTATGAGGAAATTTATCAATAAGAATGGGAACACGCCAATTTAACAAATACTTTAAAATATATAAAGACTAAGTTTTTGGTAAGAAAGGTCATTAATATTAACACCTTCAATGACGTACATTCAAATTACAACAAGAAAGAACAATCATGTATAAAGCATTGATTATGAAACACTTTCTAACTTCAATGCAATTTCATTTAAACATCTTTAAAATGCGATACATTCCTCGGTAATATTTTAAAAATTATCACAATACTACCTTAATTTATTATATTTGAAAACTTAAAAGTTCATCGAAAAAAATTAACTTCATTTAAATGACGTCAATTAAATATAAATCGCTTGGCACTTCGGTAATATTTTTAACATTATCATAATACTACAATACTTTATTATATTTGAAAACTTCATAAAAAACAACTGAAATTTATTCAAATGACTCCATCGAAATACAACACGTCTGGCTTTCGCTATAAAAGCAGTGTTTCAGTCATAACATTTTCCCATTCATTTCATTCATCACAATACTATAATAACTTATTTATTTAAAAACTTAAGACCATGGAGATACAAGTAATTAAACTCTATGCTTAAAACTTCGAAAAAATCGTCCTTCTCTCTGTAAAATCAATGAATATTTCATTCATATCAGCTATGCAGACTCCATGAGCTAATTAATTTTGCTTTAAAGAAATACAGAAATTCCAATACTATTCATTCTACATATTTTGCTGTTTACATTTTATATAAGTAAAAAATAGGCTTCGTTGTAGAAATAATCAAATTTGGATCATCATTTAACTCAAATATATTGTAATTGCATTGTTTCAGTATGTAGATGCACAGAATTTAAGTAACAATAAAGGGGTTTTTGGACAGATACAACACTCAATATGAATTAAAAAGAACTTTAAAAATCACGATTCTGAGACAAGATGGATGCCATATTTCATTTTGAATTGGGTCACGTGATCTCTTCATATAAGAGGTGTAATTATTATTTGAATTTTTATTTAAAAAACTACTGAATATATTTTGCTGAAATTTTTTTTTATATATTTTATGGGATAATTTGAATATTATCTAAAATTTTCGAAGCAATTTGTGAATTTTAAATCCGCTTAAAAAATGTTTGAAAATTTAGGTCCCATAGGGATAAATGTATTTCATTTTTTCAACCGGGGTTCAATCCAAAACTAATTGGATGATATTATTCATGTATATTCCTATAGGTTCTACAGACTGTCTGAAGAACATACTAAAATTTCATTTTGATTAAGTCATTTTTACGGCAGTTATCGTGCTAACGGACAGACAGATAGACAGAATGAACAAAGTCATAAACACTTTTCAACTTTGTTGTAAAGTGTTGAAAATATTAAGAGCCCCTCCATGCGCTACAACGTCTTTCATCAGTGGCAATGTAAATTGTTTAAGATGTAAAGAACATGAGCTCTTATACACAACCCACAACATTTGGAAAAATATTTGGATCATTTTCCAACAAAGGTTATCCTACTAACAATAAAGAAACAAAATCTGATGTGGGCAACACATGACTTTCCTTATATAATGTAATTAATTTACTACTTTTACAGTAAAAAAATAGGTTTTTCTTATAGCAGATACTAATATTCTTTCCAATATATGGAATTTTCGACAATTAATTGTCATTTTCATTGATTTAGCGTTATTTTTATCCATTTGGCGAGATTTTCGTTAATTTGGCAACATTTCAAAAAGTCGCCAAGTTGGCGACATTCCGCCAAATTCGTCGCCAAAATCTCGCCAAGCGTTATGGACGGAGAAATAAGTTATTCTTACAACAGATAAATGACTATTGGCGTTCAAATACTAAAGTATTACTCAAAGTATCTTTTTTCCTGAATGGAATGAGCTAATTCCACGAGAATGATGTCACTCAATTTATCGGATGGTATTACATATGAAAAGTGAACATGTTTCTCAATAGGAAATATTTTTTTTTAATTTTATATGACTTTTTGATAATTTTTTTGAAAAATGTACAATATCTCGAGAACGGTTTATGTTAGCGTTCTAAAATTTATGTCAATCGTTTTCTAATGAAAAATTGCATAAGAAATGTCTATTTGCGTAACTTTATTAGTGGTTTTGATTTTTTGACGATTTTTTCAAAATTTCATTTGAAAATTTAGGGGGGGTTCTGAACATTTGATAAAAACAATAGGCTTCCAGTGTTTACGGATTGTGATTTTTGTACCAAATTTAATTCGAATCGGTTCATCCGTTCGTCAGTTATCGTCTCCACACACACACACACACACACACACACACACACAGAGACATCACTTCAAAAATGTTTGATTCGTGATCAGGGATGCTTGAAACGTGCTCTCCCGTCGAAAACTCGAATTCGAATTTTCGACCCAGTCGCAATACTTTCCTTATACTTTATGTATATAAGGAAAATAAAAAACAAAACAAAAAAAAAAACCTATTCATTTTAATTTTTAAAATTCACCTTCCTAATGTACCAGTCGGTGGCCTAATGATCGAGGAACACGCAAATATTTTGCGGTTGAGCATAAGTATTTGAAGTTTTCTATTACTTGGCGGCGAAATTGCATTGTAATTCTATTGCTGCCTTTTGCATGGACTTATTCTTTAATTATTCATATGGCTATTCATATAGTTTTGATTTAATGGAATTGATTGATCAGGATAATATGTACTTAAGAAGAATATTATCACAAAAGTAGTTTTCTTTTAACTAAGAATATGGGCATAAAATTAATTTGCATCAAAACATATTGAATAATTAATTCCTATTTTCATAAGTTTTACTATTTGGTTTAGTTATAGAAACCTATATTTCTTATTTTCACTTGCTTAAAATGAGTACTTTTGAAAATTAAATTTGATTCATACATTTATATCATTTTTATCAACCTACGCATATCACTAGTGTATATGTAATTATTGAATGCGTATTGATTTACAGAAAAACGCCAAATGTATTAGATAATTTTTACTTTCCTTATATACATAGGAAAAGTATTGTGACGGGGTCAAAATTCGAATTCGAGTTTTCGACGTTCCAAGCATCCCTGAATACGAATCAAAAGTTTTTGAGGTGATGTCTGTGTGTGTGTGTGTGTGTCTGTATCAGTGAGTCTGTGGAGACTATATTTGACGAACGAATGAAGCGATTCAAACGAAATTTGGTACAAAAATTACAATTCGTGAATACTGGACGCTTATTGTTTTTAAACACAATCGAATGTTCACAACTGCCCTAAATTTTGAAATGACTTTTAACAAAATCACCAAAAAATAAAACATTCAATAAAGTTACGTAAATAATCATTTCTTACGTAATTTTTCATTAGAAAACAATTGACATAAACTTTAGAACACTAGTATTAACCGTTCTCGAAATATTGCGCATTTTTCAAATAAATTTATTAAAAAAAATCACATAAAATTAAAAAAAAAATTAACTGTGAAATCTGTTCACTTTTCATATGTAATATTATGTGTTAAATTTATTATCACCATTCTCCTAGATCAAGCTCGTTCCATCCACGAGAGAAGACACTTTGGGTAATAGCTTTATAATTTGACGCCATTAGTCGTTTACCTACCATAAGGATTACCTATTTCTCCGACCATAATGCTTGACGAAATTTTAGTGACGAATTTGGCGGAATAACTCCAACTTGGCATATTTTAAAATATCGCCAAATTAATGGAAATGTCGTTAAATTGATAAAAATGTCGCCAACTTGGCGAGTTTTCAGATGTTGCCAAATTAATGAAAATGTCATGAAATTGATAAAAATGTCGCCAAATTGATAAGAATGACTCTAAATCAATGCCAATGACAACTAATTGATTAAAATTCGATATTTTGGAAAGAATATAAGACTCTACCATAAGACTCCGTCTGTAACGCTTGACAAAATTGTGGCGACGACTTTTGGCCGCAAATCGCCAACATGGTGACTTTTCTAAATGTTGCCATATTGACGAAATTGTTATCACATTGATATAAATGTTGCCAAATGGATAAAAATGACGCCAAATAGGATGCAATACTTTGATAATTTTTAATTCCGTAATATGAGAGGCATTCCTGTTATTATATAAGAAATGCTCTTCTAAATATCGCTATATTGTCGACATTTGGCTCCACATTGACGAAAATATCGTCAAAATTGCAAAAATGAAGCCAAGTTAATGAAAGTAGCGCCTAATTGATGAATCTATTATTAAAATATTTAAATATATGGGCTATATTGCTAATTGAGGATGCTATCTATATTGATGATTGTTAATTTAAAGTTGCGTAAAATATAAGTTAATTGGGTTTTAATAGTTTTAGATGTTGTCATTCGAATGTACAATTTACCTCGCCAACTGTACAATTAACGTTACAAACACTGTGCCGTGTATCTTTTCATCACTTTTCACCGTTAATGAGGTGAATTCATTGCATTATATAAGGAAAGTTATGTGCTGCCCGCATAATATTTTTACTTTCCTTATATACATAATGTGGGGTCGAAAATTCGAATTCGAGTTTTCGACTGGAGAGCAAGTTCCAAGCATCCCTGATCACGAATCAAGCATTTTTGAGATGATATCTGTGTGTGTGTGTCAGTGAGACTGTGGAGACGATATCTCACTAACAAATGGAGTGATTTGAATAAAATTTGGTACAAAAATCACAAACCGTGAATACTGGGAGCCTATTATTTTTAAACGCAATCGAATGTTCAGAACTCCCCTAAATTTTCGAGTGAAATTTTGAAAAAATCATCAAAAAACCAAAACCTTTAATAAAGTTACTCAAATAGACATTTCTTATGTAATTTTTCCTTAGAAAACGATTGACATAAACATTAGAACGCTAGCATGAACCTTCTTCGAGATATTTCACGTTTCAAATAAATTTATAAGAAAATCTCATAAATTAAAAAAAATATAATAACTGTTGAGAAAGATGTTCACTTTTCATATGCAATATCATGCGATAAATTTGGTGACGTCATTCTCGTGGATATAGCTCGTTCCATTCATGGGAAAAGATACTTTGAGTAATACATTTGTATTTGTACGCCAATAGTCATTTATCTGCTATAAGAAGAACTTATTTCTCCGTCCTTAATGCTTGGCGAGATTTTGGCGATGAATTTGGAGGAATGTCGCCAACTTGGCGACTTTTTAAAATGTTGCTAAATTAACGAAAATCTCGCTAAATGGAAAAAAATGACGCTAAATCGATGAAAATGACGACTAATTGAAGAAAATTCAATATCTTGGAAAGAATATAAGTATCTACAATAAGAATAACATTTTTTTTAACTGTAAAAATAATAAATTCATTGCATTATATAAGGAAAGTCATGTGCTGCCCACATCAGATTTTTTGAATGCAATGTTCCTTGAGATAATTAATTATTCATTTTCTGAGATAATGCTTCGGTTTATAGTCACATTCGGATTGGTGTGGAAACCTAAACATTTTAAGCTTTCTTTTCCCACAGGAATTAAATGTAATTAATTATATTCTTACAATTAGGAAAAGCATTCGAAATTATGTTTTGGGCAATTTACACACATTGGGGGTGCTCCAGAGTGCAATAACATACTTTAATAGTGACATTTGTGTGCGCATTCTGTTTTTCTTTGTTGTCCTGCCTGTGAATGCATATATCCACACAAGATCAAAGCTATCGGATTAACTTTGATGATTTTATAACTTTTTTATGAAATTTGGTTAATTGTGTTTTAGTTTATACTTTCCTTATATACATAATGTATAAGGAAAGTATTGTGACGGGGTCGAAAATTCGAATTCGAGTTTTCGACGGGAGAGCACGTTTCAAGTATCTCTGATCACGAATAAAATATTTTTGAGGTGATGTCTGTGTGTGCGTGTGTGTGAAAGTATGTGTGTGGGTGTGTGAAAGTTTGTGTGTGTGTGTGTGTGTGTGTGTGTGTGTGTGTGCGTGTGTCAGTGAGTCTGCGGAGACGATATCTCACGAACGAATGGAGCGATTCGAATGGAATTTGGTACAAAAATCACAATTCGTAAATATAGGAAGCCAATTGTTTTTATACGTAATCGGATGTTCAGAACCACCCTAAATTTTCGAGTGAAATTTAAAAAAAATCATCAAAAAATCAATACTTTTAATAAAGTTACGCAAATAGACATTTCTTATGTAATTTTTCCTTAGAAAACGATTGACATAAACTTTAGATGGCTAACATCAACCGTTATCGAGATGTTGCACATTTTTAAAATAAATTTATTAAAAAATCCTGTAAATTAAATAAAATTTATTAACTTTTGAGAAACATGTTCACTTTTCATATGTAATATCATGTAATACTTTTGCATTTCAACGCCAATAATCATTTATATGCTATAAGAATAACTAATTTCTTAGGTCCTAACGCTTGGCGAAATTTTGGCGATAAATTCGGCGGAATATCGCCAACTTGGTGACTTTTAAATGTTTCCAAATTAACGAATATCTCGCCAAATGGATAAAAATTGCGCCAAATCAATGAAAATGACAACTGATTGACGAAAATTCAATATCTTGGAAAGAATATAAGTATCAACTAGAAAAAAACCCTATTTTTTTACTGTAAAAGTCGTAAATTCATTGCATTATATTAGGAAAGTTATGTGGTGCCCACATCAGATTTTTTCATCTTCGAGCCAGACTGTCCGACCTACCCGAAGGTGTAAAGTGTCTATTTGGACGGCCGGGATAGTGCCTCTCAATTTAGACTAGAACCCAGTGGGGCGGCATCCACAGGGACTTCATCCTTCTTCCTCTACACCAATCGCTTCAAAGGACTTATGGACAATCATATTTAATGTGCTCGTACTATGTTTGATTTTGTAAAATTTGCAAGTGCAAATAGTTACCTTCATATTGCAAAGAGATATCATATTACAAACAAGAAAGATCAATCATGCATAAAGCATTGATTATGAAACATTTTCTAAGTGTAATGCAATTTCATTTAAACATCTCTAAAATGCGATACATTCTGCGATGATATATTTTAAATTATCACAGTACTACAATAATTTACTATATTTAAAAACTTAAAACCTCAGTGAAAAAAAAAAGTAACTTTCTCCAATGACGTCATCGAAATATAAATCGTCTGACTCTCTATGTAAAAGCAACGGATATTTCATTCATATCACTTTTATTCCAGACTCCAGAGCTAAATCATTTTGCGTGAAAAAGAACTCATCATTTTTTATACAACTCATCTTATAATCACTTGTTTACATTCTGCATCCATTAAAATTAGACTTCGTTGTAGAAATAATAAAAGTTTAATAATCATTCAAACTGAGAAATATTGTAATTGCTTTGACGGAGAATATAGATGCACAGAAAATACGAAAAAATAAAGCAGTTTTAGGGCGGATGCAACACCAAATATAAATTTAAAAGAACTTCAAAAGAAATCACGATTAGGGACGCGACAGTCCAGTGGTTAGCACGCGGGAGTTGCTCTCGGTCAGCCCGGGTTCGATTCCCGCCATTGCCGAAACTGCAGCCGTGTTTACGCGGAGTATGATCACGTTAAACATGTGGGTTCGTAAGTCCTTCCGAAAGGTTGGTGGTAGGGGAAGGAGGATACGGTCCTTGTGGATGCCTCCCTCACTGGGTTTCGGTCTAAATTGGGTGGCACTTCACGGCAGTCCAAACTTATACCTTTCTGGTAGGTCGGACGGTCTGGATCGTAGAAAAATCACGATTTTTACACTGGGAAAAAAATAGATGCCATATTTTATTTTGAAGTGGACCATGTGATCTCTTGATATAATATGGGTGTAATTATTATTTTAATTTTTATTTAAAAACTACCAACATAATTTGCTGAAATTTTTATTTATTTATTTTAGGGGATAATTTGAATATTTCCTAAAATTTCCGAAGCAATTTGTGAACTTATCTTAAAAAATATTTGAAAAATTATTTCCTATAGGGTTCAATGTATTACACTTTTTCAACCCGGGTTCAATCCAATACTAATTGGGTGATATTATTAATTTACATTCCCATATGTCCCACAGATCGTTTCAACAACATAGTACTAAAATTTCATTTTGTTTCAATAACGTATTGAAATTTCGTTTTTACGGCAGTTATCGTGCGATATAGACAGACAGATAGAATGAACGAGGTCATAAACACTTTTCAAGTTTGATGATCGTTTAAACTCAAAAATATTGTAATTGCGTTGGCACAGAATATAGATGCACAGAAAATACGCAAAAATAAAGCGGTTTTAGGACTGATTCAACACTAAATATAAATATAAAAAAAGTTTATCATTCATTTTTACACTGGGAATAAAAGATGGATGCCATGTATTATTTTGAAGTGGGTCACGTGATCTCTTCATATTATATGGGTGTAATTAATATTTTAATTTTAATTTAAAAAACTATAGAACGTATTTTGCTGAAATATTCTTTTATATATTTTATGGGATAATTTGAATATTTCATGAAATTTTTGAAGCAATTTGTGAAATTTTACTTCACTTAAAAAATGTTTGAAAAATTAGGTCCCATAGGGTTCAATGTATTTCAACCCAGGTTCAATCCAAAGCTAATTGGGTGATATTATTGATTTATGAACAAAGTCATAAAGACTTTTCAACTGTGTTGGAAAGTGTTGAAAAAGGAAAAACTTTGATCTTATTGCTTTTACTTTTGAGGTGGCTATGTGCTTTGCAGAGCTGGTGTGGTACCTGAAAGTAGAATACGGGCAAGATCCAATTCAGCTAATTCTCTATCTCTATCCTTACTAAAAGAAAAAACAAGTTCTCAGCTGTCATCCGCCCTAAATCAGAAATATGTTATGGTTCAGCAAGGCATGGGTAATACTCAACAAAGATGTAAATATGAGGACTCTAAACCTTGAAAATGGTGCAACTTGCACCTGCGTATTCAAAATATTCTAATTGTTTTCGAATTTTTTAAATCAAATCATCATCATTCCATCATCAAATAATCATTTGAAATTTAAAAAGAATCATTATTATAATATAAGAAACATTTAATTCTAACATTAGGTGAATATCAGATATCATTACTATCTTGTTTAGTTCACAAAGAAAGACGCAACAAAAACAATTAAAAAAATCTGATGTGGACAACACATGACTTTCTTTATATAATGCAATGAATTTACTACTTTTACAGCTGAAAAAAAAACGTTATTCTTATAGTAGATACTTATATTCTTTCCATGATATTGAATTTTCGACAATTAGTCGTCATTTTCATTGATTTAGCGTCATTTTTATCAATTTGGTGAGATTTTTGTTAATTTGGCAACAATTAAAAATGTCACCAAGTTAGCTACATTCCGCCAAATCCGTCGCCAAAATCTCGCCAAGCGTTATGGCGGAGAAATAAGTTATTCTTACAGCAGATAAATGAGTATTGGCGTTCAAATATAAAAGTATTACTCAAAATATCTTTTTTTCATGAATGAAACGAGCTAAATCCACGAGAATGATGTCACCAAATTTATCGCATGGTATTACATATAAAAAGTGAACATGTTTCTCAATAGAACATATATATATTTTTTATTTTATATAACATTTTGATAATTTTTTTGAAAAATGTGCAATATCTCAAGAACGGTTCATGTTAGGGTTCTAAAAATTATGCCAATCGTTTTCTAATGAAAAATTACATAAGAAATGTCTATTTGCGTAACTTTATTAGCGGTTTTGATTTTTTTAAGATTTTTTCAAAATTTCATTCGAAAATTTAGGGGGGTTCTGAACATTCGATTGCGTATAAAAACAATAGGCTTATCGTAATTAGGACAAATATCGTCTCCACAGATTCACTGACACACACACACACACACACACACACACACACACACACACACACACACACACACACGCACACACACACACTCACACAGACATCACTTCAAAAATGTTTGATTCGTTATCAGGGATGCTTGAAACGTGCTCTCCCGTCGAAAACTCGAATTCGAATTTTCGACCCCGTCACAATACTTTCCGTATACATTATGTATATAAGGAAAGTAAAAATATTTAATAGGTATAACTCATGTGCCACAGCTTGGACAACGTCCATAACTAGACCATGCTCATACTTTTAAAATCGAATATTATATATATTTATGTAGTACTTTTATGTGCAATAAAAAATGAATGGTTATAATTTTTCAGAAATTATGGTGAAAATAGTTCGTTTTGAAATCACCAAAGAAACTGAAAAAATATATTTTGCAAGACCTTTGCTGTGTATGCGCTGTTTTGAAATCCTTATAATATTGTAAAATACTGTCCAATCCTTCTGTTGGGTAAATTCGAAGTATTGAAATTAAATTTGAAAGATAGAATCGGTGGAAATGTTTTACTTTTGTCGAAAGAAATGCTATTGAAATGGCAGACTACAGAGGGTTTCTGAATGAAAATGGCAATCTGTAATATTATTTAGTAGTTCTTAATCTTACCTAAACTGTGTTAGTTATGCGGCATTCAAATAGATGAATGGAGCATATTACTAGTTACATGAATGCCATTAAACATACACTCCGCAATGAAACGAATTTGGGTTTGACTATCGGAATCTAATCATTTGATAGATGGCGATAATAAAACCCAAGTATAGACACGTTTGAAAATCCGTGGTGGTTTCAGTCCGATGGAGCCGAAATGGTTTTGCGTTTGTAAAATAAAACTTTAGTGAAGTTCAATAAGTTTACTCGATTTTTTCAGACTCATTTGTTCTATTTACAGGTTTCAACAGGACATCCATCGTGGAATTTACGGGAGAGAAGGCATAGGACAATTGTAGTCTATAGACAATAGTAGCATAGGACAATTGTAGCACAATTAGGTGACTACAATTGTCCTATGCCTTCTCCTCCGTAAACTATACGATGAATGTCCTGTGAAAACCTGTAAATTGAACAAAAGAGTCTGAAGTCGAATAAACTTTTTAAACTTCACTGAAGCTTTATTTTACAAAATGCTATTGAGTATATTGAGAAATATTGAGTATATTGAGAAAAATTACAAAATGTTATTATGTATATTGAAAAATATGATGAAAATCAGCATTTAAAAAAAAAAATCACATTTTAAATTTTAGATAAAGATAATGTTACTTTTTCTAGAGCTAGTTATTAGCTTATGTAAATAATTATTTGTAAAGGTTAAAATACTTATACTAATGCCACTGTGCTCTAAATCCGCTTAACGAACGCTGACGCTGATTAAAATCGTTTCGGTAAATCGACCGAGATTGAGCGGTATAAATTAATAGAAGTTTTTCTATTTAAATACAAAATAGTACAATACCTCTTCAGATTTATCTTTCTGTTAGTATCCCTGCATTAAATTATTGATCAGTTAACCCATTGCTCACGTTACACTAACTCTAAGTAGTCTTCAAGTTTAGCAAAATTCTCCAACTTATAGGTTCTAACACAGAATTAGTACTGAGAGGAATTTTGAGTTTCTATCCAGACGTTATGTAAGCAGAGGGGCAACAGAATACTTCTTTTACTTGCACCACAAAAAATATCAAAATCAGTCAAGTGCCATTTTGTTTCGGACGTTGGATTAAACACCATTTTTCGACAGGATATCCATCGTGCAATTTACGGGAGAGAAGGCATAGAACAATTGTAGTCCATAGACAATAGTAGCATAGGATTATTGTAGCACAATTAGGTGACTACAATTGCCCTATGCCTTTTCTCCAGTAAATTACACGATGGATGTCCTGTGAAAACCTGTAAATTGAACAATTGAGTCTGAAAAAGTCGAATAAACTTTTTAAACTTCACTGAAGTTTTATTTTACAAAATTCTATTGAGTATATTGAGAAATATTGAGTATATTGGGAAAAATTACAAAATGTTATTATGTATATTGAAAAATATGATGAAAATCATCATTTAAAAATAATCACATTTTAAATTTTAGATAAAGACAATGTTACTTTTTCTAGAGCTAGTTATTAGCTTATGTAAATAATTATTTGTAAAGGTTAAAAGCCTTATACTAATGCCACTGTGCTCTAAATCCGCTTAACGAACGCTGACGCTGATTTGAATCGTTTTGTAGAATCAACCGAGATGAAGCGGTATAAATTAATAGAAGTTTTTCTATTTAAATAGCAAAAGATTACAATACCTCTTCAGATTTATCCTTCTGTTAGTATCCCTGCATTAAATTATTGATCAGTTAACCCATTGTTCACGTTACACTAACTCTAAGTAATCTTCAAGTATAGCAAAATTCTCCAACTTATAGGTTCTAACACAGAATTAGTACTGAGAGGAATTTTTGTCTTTCTATCCAGACGTTATGTAAGCAGTGCGGCAACAGAATACTGCTTTTACTTGCACCACAAAAAATAGCAAAATCAGTTAAGCGCCATTTTGTTTCGAACGTTGGATTAAACACCATTTCTCGTGTCAATAACGAATCACTAATGTTCAATCTCTAAACCCAACAGATAACATTAAAACATTTTTACTTATTGATGCAAACTATTTTATTTGAGTAGTTTTGAATTAAAATAACAATTGCAAACTTTATGGTACAGAAAGAAAATGGCCGACGCTCGATTGGAGGCTCGTTCTGATTATCATGCCTAAATAATCAAAAGTTCCATCACGCTCTTGAATGCCACAACGATATTCTTCGGATGGAAACTTTCTCGAAGGTCAAGCTTGGTGTTCTTTTTCTCGGCAAGTTTGTGACTTTTCCAAGGTTGTGCTGTGCACTCTCTTACCTGTTTTTGTTCAACATTTTCTTTTTCTTCCGTTTTTCTCCATGTAGATAGTACGGGTACAAACTTATAGATTGGGTTATCATTTTTCCCAAATTGAATAATTTTTGTGTCAGTTTGAGGTCCTATAATTGTAGTATATAGGCACTTAATGGGATAATCATGTAACTTGAGATGTCAGGTAACCTTTCGACCTGAGATATAAGTCTCACCTCGATGGTGTAACCAGGGGCATTTTTACCCTAGACACTTTGGCACGGACATAGAGCAATAAAATTTGTACTCTCGTCAATTTCGGATTACCAATATCGCATACATGTAATAAGCAGCATAAGTGTAATAAGCAGCAGTGAAATTTTACACACTGAAATCTACACGTTTCGAGACCTCTAGAATTCGAAAAAACTATTTTTAGCGTGACGTCTGTGTGTGTGTCTGTCTCTGTGTGTCTGTGTGTGTGTCTGTGTGTGTGTGTGTCTATGCAATGTATGTATCCACACTAACTCAAAAACTAATAGACCGAATTTCATAAAATTTAGTAGGTAAGACCCTTAGGTGTGACCCTGGTGCTGATTAGTTTTTGGTACAATTTGGAAAAAAATAACCTGCCTTTTTTTGCGAAATGGCCCGCAAAAATCGTCAATATCTAAAAAAAGACTACGTATGCTCAAATGTATCAATTAAATGCTTGTTTTATACGTAATTTTTGGCGTGGAAAAGAATAAGAACAACTATATAACTCTAGGATTAACCGTTCTCGAGACATTTGAGATTTTTCGCATTTTTTTATGCCGCCTATGGAAAAATGTCTATTTACCAAATAAAAGCAGAAATTGAATTAAAAATGCAAATTTAGTGTCATTTAGTGCAATTAAACTCAATTTAATGAGTTCTTAAAGAAATAAAGAAAAATGAATTTGAGTCTCCAGGGAAAGTCATGTGCTGCCCACATCAGATTCTTTTCATTATTTTAATAACATTTGCTTGTCTGTATATACTATATCTCTCCTACGAATTCAGCAAAATTCAGCTACAAAACAACGATTAAAACAATAATAAGAATGTAAACCTGTTTTGAATGCAAAAACAACGCTCTTCTTCCGGGAGAACGGAAAGCGGGACGCCGATCTTCTTTTGGTGTGTATGGTCAGGCTGTCTTGTGTTCTGAAGAACTGTTTCACCTGTGAAACCGGTCGACACCCTTACTCTTGCGTTAGATGCTATATGAAAGAGATACAAAACTTTCGTATTTTTTCCTTTTCCATTTTGAGCAACAGTTTGAGTGTATTTCGAAATTCAACTAGTCAGACAAAATTTGGTTCGAATACTTATTTAATCGATATAAATTAGAATTCTTTTCATTCATAGCAAGATTGATCACGGGATATTCACAATCCATAATGTCGTAAATAGAAATAGCCACTGCCATAATGCCGATAATAGAAAAGATCAGCACTGGCCCAAATTCGAAGATTAAAAAGAATTAAATTCATCTTCAGGGCTGAGTATTTAATTCTAATTAACCCAAACAAATGTCTGTTTCAGATTGGACAATAGTACATTACTATAAATGTCCAAACTTAGACTACAGGCACCAAAAAATGAAAAATGAAGATAAGAAACATTACACACACACACACGCACACACACACACACATATATATATATATATATATATATATAATGCATTAAAAATGGAATGGATAAAAAGTGAAAAAAGGAAGGAAGGCTTTGCAAAAAGCTTACTTGATGGCGGTGAGGGGTTGTGACCTCACTCCCCAGTTTTCAACGATCTCGTTATAAATGCCGCGGCATTGCACTCCTGGTCGCCAGCTTTTGCTCATTTTTAATGCATTATATGGTGTATAGTACCTCTTGCTGCTTTGCGCATAATTACTATAACACATATATTTCTGATAATCCACTTTCTTTATATTATATATTTTATATATATATATATATATATATATATATATATATATATATATATATATATATATATATATATATATATATATATATATATATATATATATATAGTGCATATATATATGGTAATATTGTAAAAAGTAACTTTGCAGATAATCAATATTCTATTTTTAATCACCTATTTTTGAAACCCCATTTAAATAATATAAACCCAGATAATCTCAAAAGATTTAAACGAGGCAAGGGAAGCTTCATTGTTCATGATTTTAGAGCTGAGATTAAAAGTTTACATCATCAATTTAATAGCTCTTATCAATGAAAATGAATAGACTCTTTGGTATTTGCGGTTAAGAAAAAACATTTAAATAATGTTTATGCTATTTTCTTAAAATTAAATCTAACTAATGAACATTTTAATCATATTTTCTATAATTTGTTCATTTCTAGATCAAAGTAGTATTTAAAAATAAAACTTAATCAATTTCATAATAATAATGAGTCTACTGATTCTTATTGTGTGATATCTTTTAAACATCCTATTTATAATTCTATAAATTTTGGGGCTATTTTTAACAATTTCAAACACTTATTGCCTATTGAGGATTTGAATGTTATTAAGACTTTTAAATACAACAAGCCGATTGGTAGAACTATTTTTCATTACAATGAAATTTCACAATCTCTCTTTATTGATAAAGATTCCATGTCAAATGTAGATAATGATTGTATTTGCAAGGTAGACGAATATGCTGACTATATTAATCCACACTTGGGCCATATCGTTACAGGAGACTTAGCAATAGTTAAAGACAAAACGTTAAGAACCATTATGTCATTTGGTACAAAATTCAGGTTACCGTCCTGTTATAACTCTTATAAAGTTTTATTAAAGTCAATTAATCTTGACCTTGATAAATATATTTATAAATTAGCTTCTAAATACGCTCTGCCTTTAGAGGCATTTAATATGTGGAAATTCACTTTATTAAAATTTATTAAAAATACTATTTGTAGTATTAAATTGTCTAGATCTATATGTAATATTGATAATTTAAAACATTCCATTATTGATTTACAAAGATCTTTTCTTATTACTTATGTTAATAAAGCAACTATTATGCTATTTTCTGTAAAAAATTCTATATACAATTTATGCTAGATTATTTAAATAACAATAGTCTATTTAAACTTGATGAACACTCCATTAATAGTATTAAACTGAAAATTATCAATATGTATAGTGATTTAAATATTAATTATAAATTTCTTAAATTGCCATATATAGTGCGAATACCTAAATTTCATAAAAATCCTATTAAATTTAGAACAGTAACTAGTGATCATAATACTTATTCTACTACTGCGAGTAAATTACTTCTAATTTATTTTAATGCTATAAATGATAGTTAATGTTTTTCTAGCAATAACTACCTTATTCTAAATAATAGTAAAGAATTAAAGAATAAATTAACATCACTTGGTAAACTAATTGGATTTCAAACTTTAAAGATCTTTTTAATAATATTAAAATTTCTGATCTTTATGTAGTAATTTTAGCTCTATATAATGCTTATATTACTTATCATACTACTCATACTATATTTACCAAATTTCATAAACCTCTTCACTTTGTTATTTTCAATAATTATATATTTCAAGGTAATAAATTATACTTACAAGTCTCAAGGGCTCCACAAGTTGGTTGTAGTAGCAGTATATTAGCTAATGTATACCTTTATCATTATGAAAAATCGTTTACTTCCACAGATTTTAAAATTTACAGATATGTTGATGATCTGATTTGTTTGGTCTTTACAGACAGTGCCATAGATATAGATTTCTATCCGGATAATTTGGAACTAATTCCTAATGAAGCCACTATTAGTAATGACATTAATTTCTTGGACTTAAATCTTATTATTGAACCTACTAATAGGATAGTTACTAATTTATATGATAAAAAAGACTATTTTAACTTTAACATTAATAAAATATTACCTCTTAATTCCTGTAACTCGATTCAATTGTTTAGAAATATTATATTTAATCAGCTTTTTAGAATTTATGGATTATCTGATAAAAAATTTCATGCTATGCATATTAATAAACTTAAAATTACTATCAAATTATATAAATATCCAGCTTATTTAGTACATAGTATAGTAAAAAGTTTAGAATGGTAGTTTATACTTAAATTCTCTCCTTAGTATCTTATTTTTGCCAGACATCCACTTTCTCTTGAATAAGCATTACCATGTATTTACATGTTCTTATTGTTGAATATTACCTTTTATCGTCTTTTCTCATTATTTTTACTTCTTTCTCACGATTGGCAACAGCAGTTCTCAACTTTTTTTTTTTTTTTGAGATTGGCAACATTGGTCTCTTTATTCAAGGCTCCAATGGATCAGACGTATGCAGTGTTTTTTCAGGTATTTATGTTTTCTATTATTTTTCAATCTTTATGCATGTTGTCCAAGTTATCAGAGTTTATAGATATAATCTATCACTGATATCAGAAACATGCATTTAGTGTTCATTTCTATAAAATTCTTGGACTTGATAAAGAGTTTTATCGAAATGAATTCATTATTAGACCTAGGGGTTGTCCACGTGTAAAGCTTTCATGCTTGCATTTTATTTTGTTTTATTTAATCGATTCCTTTCCATTGATGTTATTGGTTTGTTTTCAGCTTGATGACTGTAGGTTTGCATCTTATTTTCCACTTGATTCATGATTTTTTGTATGATGCTTTTATTTTATGGATTTTTGGGTTGAAACTTCTCTTTATCTTTCTATTGGATTTTCAAACTTTCATTATATATATATATATATATATATATATATACATATATATACATATATATATATATATATATATATATATATATATATATATGTGATAATATTGGATCACCACAAATGAATTGATCTCCGTGTAAAAGTAAAATGAAGAGACATCTCTTTACTCAGAAGTTCTCTTTATTTACAGTCGCCGTCACTTCACCCTCGTACATCCAAGATTCTCCGTAATGGAGATCCATAGACATTTTAACAGCATTACATGATTATAGCTACAACTCTCAGATATCGGAACATAGAATCGGTCTGCTAGACAGAGCTCTCTCTACATGAATAAAAATCAAGCTCTCCCATCTCTCTGAGATCTTCTGTCTAAAATCTGCTCTGCACAGCTTTTTATAGTCCCATTAATGAGAACACTTACAAAACTCGTGATCTCCTTCACATATACTTCTGAGGACACTTATCTAGTTTCCCGAGACTGGAATGGTTTACATCATTATATGCACTTGACTCTATACCGAACTCGCGAAGCTGTCGCCATTCTCATTACCAAGATACTTATCCGATACTTATATCCGTTCCCACGTTGATATTTACGTGATTACTTCCCCTATATGGTCTAATTTCATGATATGAAGAGTTTCTCGAGTATTAACCTCTTACCAGTGCTTATAGCTTAGGCTCTCCATTCTTTCAACATGGTTTATCATTAACTTTTATGGCTCCTCAACTGGATAAGGACTTCAATTAATGTTAAGAGCCAAGAATGTCGGCGACGTTCTTAGAAACTAAAGTCTTCTCTGATATAGAAAAGTTAAAAATCGAAAAATATGTATCATATCCCCCCCCTCCAGTCTCAAGTCTCGGTCCACCTATACATTACATACATGATACTCTCTACAACACTCTGAATACATTTCAAAAATCACACTACAAAATATAATATAGAAATAAACTCTTACACTTGTTATATCAATCTTCTTAAGGTATATTTATCCACTCAATTTTAATATATCCTTATGTAAATATGCTATCTGTTATTTATGTTATAAATGTAAAATTCCAATAAATTAATTTAACTTTTAATTTGTCACAAAATCTTCTTTTATTCCTATGTAATATAATATGTGTGATAAAATGTAGAATTCCTTGATCAGGGGAACTCTCATACACCATTCATTCTTCTCACAGTGTTGATGTTTATGTTGTTATGTTGTTGTATCGATACACCCTAATCTCTAATATGACCATAATATACTCAATATAAAATAAAATAAACAAGAATTTTCCAAGAACTCTTAATTCTGTGACCCTACCTATTTTCTTAATTACATTTAAGTTACTATCTCTATATTACTCATCAATATACATGAAATACATACAATTCAAATAATCAACATACTAGCAATTCTAGAATTATATGAGATTATACAGGATTTTTCTTAGTACCTCCACCTCTCACATACCTTGACATTTACAATTTCAAAGTATAACTCTTTATTTTCTTCTAAAAGATTCCTTTTTTTTTTTTTTTTTTTTCCTACTTCTCTATGTACATGGTACCCTCTCTTTCTTCTTACTGATATCTCCTAAGGCCTTCCTAACTCTTTTCTCTAAATCCTCGTACTCCTTCTTTTTCCCATTATATTCTACATTACCATCTTAATTCGTTATCTCTTTTCCTTAACTCTCTTCCTTAACTCTCTTATATTTTTTCTTAATCCAATAACACTGGCAGTGGAAACATCAGCTTATCCTCACTTGGGATTGATATATCCTTTCCCAGTATCAATGCCAAAGGGTAAGTCAAACACTCCTATCAACATAAATCTTACATTCAATCTCCTCTCCCTATCTATTACTTTTTATTTATAGGTTTGCCTCTCTGCCAGGTTTCCCGATCTCTTATCTAAATTCTCCCTATCTTTATCTAACCTCTAATTCCTCTTTACTCTATTCTGTTTTAACTTTTATATCCAATTATCCTCAATACAAAAATCATTATCAATACAATATCATTATCAATACAATAATCATAATCAATACAATAATCATAATTACACAATACTCTTCTCAATTATAATACACTTCACTATTTCATATACATTTCTTCAAACTTTATTTAATTCTCATAAAGTGGAAGAAGTAAAACAACTCCTCCTAAAATGTTTTGATCACTCGGCAGAAGTATGGCAGAATTCCGGCATCTTCTGTCCCAGTATCAAAATAAAAATTTTTCTTTAGTATAATACTAAAGTGTTTTGAAAAATGTTAGTAGGTATCTTTGTGTATCCTTTCGATAGGAAAGAATCCACAAAGCGACACTCCTTTCTATACTTCCTTTAATAAATCCCTACTTTCTAACTTTTCTCCGAATTACTACGAATCTGATCCTAATTCCTACCCAAAATAAACTTTCTGGAAATCAAGGAATTTCTTCTCCCTGATATCCACTCCTAATTAATCAATTATGTATCTAAATTAATTATACTTATCTTATACACTTTTAAACAATAAGAAAGAACCTCCTCTTGTACAACAATTTTAGAATCACCTGAAGTACTAACACACATCCATAAAGTTAAAGATCAAGAAAATGTTTCTCTGCCTCCTTCATATCCTTGTCACAGATATATAGAATAATATTAAATCTTTTAATCTTCAATTGCTTGTTCAAAATATGTGAACTCATCTATCTTCCTATTTAAATCTCTATTAAGTTATGTGAACTCATCTATCTTCCTATTTAAATCTCTATTAAGTTATGTGAACTCATCTATCTTCCTATTTAAATCTCTATTAAGTTATGTGAACTCTAGCTCCTAAGCTAATCACTACTCTTATCATAATGATTAAAATCACTAATATTTCGAAAAATCTTATTTATTATTTTTCGAATTTCTACCCTAATTTAAATTTTTTAACTCAAATGTTTCTGCTGGATAAAAATGTCTTAATCTCGTAGAATGTACAATTTCTGTGTTTTGTTTACTTAACATGTTTGGTTTATCTATTTCAAAATTTACACTAGAAGTTTTATTTAATATGGTATATGGGCCTGTATACGGTGAAGTTAATTTTCTTGTATTGGGATATTTAAATTCTTCTAGCATAACTAAATCTCCTACTTTAAAATCAGCCTCTTGGAAGTGGATGTCATATCTAAGTTTATTTTTTAAATGATATTTTTCAGTCCTTTCTTTTGCAATCTTTCGGGCTTCCTCTATTGATGGGTAGATCTCATAATTATTCAATGGTGACTTATACGGTAACTTTCCATACATTAAATAATTTGGAGTATATTTAGTCACGGAATGTGGAGTATTATTATATTCTGCGGTTACCTGTTCTAATAATTTAGTCCATGCAATTTTACCTGGAAATGAATTAATTTTGCAAATTAATCTGGTTATAATTGTTTGATTTACGCGTTCGTTTTTTCCGTTAGATTGTGGTCTATGAGCTGAAGTTAACAATTGAGTTACATTGTAACTTTTAAGAAATCGCTTAAATTTGGATGCGGTAAAAGCTGCATTTCGATCCGTTAATATTTTCCTTGGCGCTTGAATTTGGAATATCTGTCTTAAACAATTTATATAGGTGTCTGTGGTAACACTCTTTGATGGAAATGTCCATACATATCTAGTTGCATGATCAATTATAACATGTAAATATTTCTTTGCAGAATTGTAGTAACTTAACCCTCCTACAGTATCCATAGATATGATATCAAAAGGCTCTATCGCTGGAGGTAAACATCCTAATAACCCAAATTTCTTCTGTTTCGATTTCTTATTTAACTGACATGTTTCACAATGTTTCACATAATTTCTTACATCTTCAATAATCTCTGGCCAGTAATAATTCGGCGAAATTAAATTTAGCATGGAGTTTACTCCAGGATGTCCAAATTCTGAATGAGTTTTTTCTAATAATTTAGCTCTTAATGAATATGGTATTACAATTTTAATAAATCCTTTTTTCTTTATTGTTAAAACATTATTAATTTTTTGAAATTTTGACTGATTAAGATTATCCTTTGATTGATGTTCTTCAATTTCTCCTAACTCTAATAAATGTGTGCATAATCTCGTCTGATGCGCTATGGGATTTCTAGTGAGCATATCGGCTTCATAGTTAGTAGACCCTTTTTTATATTTAATATCAAAATCATACATAGATAATTTAAGTGACCATCTAAATAATCTCCCTCTCGGATGCTTAATCTTTTTTAACCAAACTAGAGCTGCGTGATCTGTATGCACTGTAAAGTGTGATCCATGCAAATAACAGTAGTACTTGTCTATAGAATCTACTATGGCAAGACACTCTAATTCCGTTATGGCATAATTTTTTTCATAAGATCTCAGCTGTCTCGAATGATATGCAATCGGATGTAATGAACCATCTGGATGCTCCTGTTTTATAATACTGGCGATACTTTCTGATGAAGCATCACAGAAAACATGACATGGATAATTTGGGTTGAATAATGTAAGTACAGGTTTTGAAATTAAAATATCCTTAAGATGCTGAAATGCTTTTTGACACTCTATGGTCCAATTCCAAACTTCATTTTTCCGGAGTAATTTATTTAAGGGATTTCTAATTTTAGCATAATTATGGATGAATTTATTATAAACATTGACACTGCCTAAAAATCTTTGTAATTCTTTAACATTCCTGGGAGGTTGTAACTTCTTTATAACTTCAATATTAATATTATTAGGCTGATATTTTCCATTTTCTATTTCGTATCCGAGAAAGTTAATTTTTCTTTGGGCAAATTGGCATTTTGAGTATTTTAACTTAATATTTTCTTTTTGACAAATGGAAAAAATAGTTTTCAAATGTTCCATATGTTCATTGAAATTTTGAGAAAATACTATGATGTCATCGAAATAATTAAGGGCAAATCGAATTTGGTACTTATCTAAAATTTGTCTTAACGTTCTTTGAAATATGGCAGGAGAATTTTTCCATCCAAATGGTAACCTCGTCCATCGATACAAGCCATAATTGGTTGTAAAAGCTAATTTTTCAGAATCGGTCTCATTAAGTTTAATATGCCAATATCCCGACGTCAAATCTAATGTAGAAAAAATTTTAGCGTTGGCTAACTGATCCAGTACGGCATCAATCCGAGGAATGGGTTCCTTATCGGTTTTACTTATTTCATTGATTTTTCGATAATCGCAACAAAATCTATTTTTTGAATTCTCATCTCTTTTGTATGCTAAAGTTACAGGAGATGAATACGCGCTATATGATGGGGTAATGAATCCGGCTTCAAGTAACTTATCTAACTGTTTTTTAATTTCTAGATTATCTTTGGGTGATGCACGATAAGGTCGCATTGATATGGGCAACTCAGAAGTCAAAGTAACCTTCTGCGGCTCTAACCTTATACCTCCTACATCATATTTATCTTTGGAGAATATTTCATTTACACTGTTTAACAATTTCGTTAATTTACTTTTCTCTTCCTGATTTATTCTGACCTCATTATTTACATCTTTGCTAGTATCACTATTATAATTATCAAAATGATATGAAAATTCATATTCAGGAAATGAGCCTCGATATGTTATATCATTATAGAATTGAAAAACATGGAAATTATTAAAATTTAAATACAATTTAAAAAGTTTACATTGATATCCTGACAATAAAATATACCTAATATTGGTTTTAATTACAAAAAACTTTACGGGACGAGTTATTCGTCCAATTTTAGTATCAATTTCAACAATTTTTTGCACACTCACCTGACCTCTGGTCTGTTGCAATTGAATCTTAGGTGCTTCTTCTATCAGTCTATAAGTTACACGATTAAGTAGGTTTTCAGGTAAGATTGAAATGTTTGTTCCGGTATCAATAAGTCCCATGTGCACTCTATTGTTCCCTAGATACGTAGCAACCCGGAAGGTGCATCATTGATGCCCATTTGGTCGCGGAATCCTCGGATTTGGTTCCCGGTTCTGTATTGGCCATCTGGGCGGTGGTCGATAGAATCCTCGGTTATAGTTGGCATTGGGAGGTCCAACATAGGCTCCTCTGGGATCACTGGTATTTGGTGGTCTCCAAGGTCTCCTGCGTGTTATCTCCGGATCCGACAGTCGAGTGTTTTGGGATGGTTTTTCTTTTTCTTTCATCACTCTCCTTAAGTTGTTTGCCAGTCTCCGCCAGTCTTGGGGTGTCTCTATGTTATTGGCACAGAAGATGGGTTGCCACTCCGGTTTAAGTCCTGTGGTCAATGCTTCAGCAATAATCTTCTCAGTGAGACCCAAACTCAGGCCAATCTCCACCTTGTCCTTATAGTACGAGTCCAAATCTTCCACTTTATCCAATTTCATCTGAATAAAAGTTTCGAAAGACTCCCCCACTCCGCATTCAAAATGCTCAATGAATGTTGTTTCTAATCTGGTCCATTCTGTCAGATGTGACGCATATTTAATAAAGAAAGTCAATGCCTCTCCTTCGAGAAATTCAGGGAATATCTCTCCTTTTCTTTCATCTGATAACCTTTGTTTTCGACATTGCAGGTTAAAAAATTTGATCCAGGTCTTCACCTCCATTTTGCTGTCACCACTGTATTTTGGACAGATGACACGCACACTCCCCAGTTTCGGTTTCACTTCCACGTTAGCTTCTCCATTCTGCTCATTTATAATCTCTTCCTCCGTTTGAGTTGCCGTAGCATTTTCAAGAATCGGCATTCCGTCTTCCCCTTCCATTTCTCCTTCTCAGCAATTCCACTCGAACGAGGTCAGCACTTCCTTTTTCTTTTTGCGTTTGATGGCGGGGAGAAACAGGCGCTCTCCGCTCCGTTCGTATCTGTCATCCGTTCAATTATCTCTCGGAGGAGCTTCTTGCTGCAATGGACTGGAAATCCATTGTTGATAGGTTTCCATCAGCACAGAACAGTATCCTACCGGCTTAATCTGTGATAATATTGGATCACCACAAATGAATTGATCTCCGTGTAAAAGTAAAATGAAGAGACATCTCTTTACTCAGAAGTTCTCTTTATTTACAGTCGCCGTCACTTCACCCTCGTACATCCAAGATTCTCCGTAATGGAGATCCATAGACATTTTAACAGCATTACATGATTATAGCTACAACTCTCAGATATCGGAACATAGAATCGGTCTGCTAGACAGAGCTCTCTCTACATGAATAAAAATCAAGCTCTCCCATCTCTCTGAGATCTTCTGTCTAAAATCTGCTCTGCACAGCTTTTTATAGTCCCATTAATGAGAACACTTACAAAACTCGTGATCTCCTTCACATATACTTCTGAGGACACTTATCTAGTTTCCCGAGACTGGAATGGTTTACATCATTATATGCACTTGACTCTATACCGAACTCGCGAAGCTGTCGCCATTCTCATTACCAAGATACTTATCCGATACTTATATCCGTTCCCACGTTGATATTTACGTGATTACTTCCCCTATATGGTCTAATTTCATGATATGAAGAGTTTCTCGAGTATTAACCTCTTACCAGTGCTTATAGCTTAGGCTCTCCATTCTTTCAACATGGTTTATCATTAACTTTTATGGCTCCTCAACTGGATAAGGACTTCAATTAATGTTAAGAGCCAAGAATGTCGGCGACGTTCTTAGAAACTAAAGTCTTCTCTGATATAGAAAAGTTAAAAATCGAAAAATATGTATCATATATATATATATATACATATATATATATATATGTATATATATATACATATATATATATATATATATATATATATATATATATATACATATATATATACATATATATATATATATATATATATATATATATATATATATATGTATATATATATATATATATATATATATATATATATATAAAATTGAAGCTGCTTAATTGGACTCATTTTTAAAGGTATTACAACAATGGGACAAAAATACGACGGTTCAATTTTTTAATGATTCGGAGAAACTTCCTAAATTAAGTTGTACTACACGACTATGTACCAAGTTTCAGACATTTAGGACGTAGGACGTGGGTTATAAATGCTAGCAAATAAATTGGAAGAGGCAGACAGACCTGCAACCATCGGTCATGACGAATTCAATAAACGTCTGTGAAGTTGGCCCCCCGACTTTGAGCAATTCAAATTCGGAAAACTGGATTCGTTTGAGCGTCGTTTGAGCGCGTTTGAGCGATAAAAAATTTCGTTTGAGCGACAATCCTAAAGCCGTAATTTCAAAAATAAATCCGGGGGGGCTAACTTCACGCAGCCCCCCGACTTTGAGCAATTCAAAATCTGAAAACGGCATTCGTTTGAGCGTCGTTTGAGCGCGTTTGAGCGACAAAAATTTTCGTTTGAGCGACAATTCTAAAGCCGTAATTCTAGAAAAACTTCCTGGGCGCCTACTCCATCCAGCCCCCCGACTTTGGGCAATTCAAAATCTGAAAACGGCATTCGTTTGAGCGTCGTTTGAGCTCGTTTGAGCGACAAAAATTTTCGTTTGAGCGACAATTCTAAAGCTGTAATTTTAGAAAAACTTCCTGGGCGCCTACTCCAACTAGCCCCCCGACTTTGAGCAATTCGAATTCTGAAAACTGCATTCGTTTGAGCGTCGTTTGAGCGCGTTTGAGCGATAAAAAATTTCGTTTGAGCGACAATCCTAAAGCCGTAATTTCAAAAATAAATCCGGGGGGGCTAACTTCACGCAGCCCCCCGACTTTGGGCAATTCAAAATCTGAAAACGGCATTCGTTTGAGCGTCGTTTGAGCGCGTTTGAGCGACAAAAATTTTCGTTTGAGCGACAAATCTAAAGCTGTAATTTTAGAAAAACTTCCTGGGCGCCTACTCCATCCAGCCCCCCGACTTTGAGCAATTCAAAAACTGAAAACGGCATACGTTTGAGCGTCGTTTGAGCGCGTTTGAGCGACAAAAAATTTCGTTTGAGCGACAATTCTAAAGCCGTAATTTTAGAAAAACTTCCTGGGCGCCTACTCCAACTAGCCCCCCCGACTTTGAGCAATTCAAATTCTGAAAACTGCATTCGTTTGAGCGTCGTTTGAGCGCGTTTGAGCGATAGAAAATTTCGTTTGAGCGACAATCCTAAAGCCGTAATTTCAAAAATAAATCCGGGGGGGCTAACTTCACGCAGCCCCCCGACTTTGGGCAATTCAAAATCTGAAAACGGCATTCGTTTGAGCGTCGTTTGAGCGCGTTTGAGCGACAAAAATTTTCGTTTGAGCGACAAATCTAAAGCTGTAATTTTAGAAAAACTTCCTGGGCGCCTACTCCATCCAGCCCCCCGACTTTGAGCAATTCAAAAACTGAAAACGGCATACGTTTGAGCGTCGTTTGAGCGCGTTTGAGCGACAAAAAATTTCGTTTGAGCGACAATTCTAAAGCCGTAATTTTAGAAAAACTTCCTGGGCGCCTACTCCAACTAGCCCCCCGACTCTGAGCAATTCAAATTCTGAAAACTGCATTCGTTTGAGCGCGTTTGAGCGATAAAAAATTTCGTTTGAGCGGCAATTCTAAAGCCGTAATTTTAGGAAAACTTCCTGGGCGCCTACTCCATCTAGCCCCCCGACTTTGAGCAATTCAAAATCTGAAAACGGCATTCGTTTGAGCGTCGTTTGAGCGCGTTTGAGCGACAAAAATTTTCGTTTGAGCGACAATTCTAAAGCTGTAATTTTAGAAAAACTTCCTGGGCGCCTACTCCAACTAGCCCCCCGACTCTGAGCAATTCAAATTCTGAAAACTGCATTCGTTTGAGCGTCGTTTGAGCGCGTTTGAGTGACAAAAATTTTCGTTTGAGCGACAATTCTAAAGCCGTAATTCTAGAAAAACTTCCTGGGCGCCTACTCCATCCAGCCCCCCGACTTTGGGCAATTCAAAATCTGAAAACGGCATTCGTTTGAGCGACAAAAATTTTCGTTTGAGCGACAATTCTAAAGCTGTAATTTTAGAAAAACTTCCTGGGCGCCTACTCCAACTAGCCCCCCCGACTTTGAGCAATTCAAATTCTGAAAACTGCATTCGTTTGAGCGTCGTTTGAGCGCGTTTGAGCGATAGAAAATTTCGTTTGAGCGACAATCCTAAAGCCGTAATTTCAAAAATAAATCCGGGGGGGCTAACTTCACGCAGCCCCCCGACTTTGAGCAATTCAAAATCTGAAAACGGCATTCGTTTGAGCGTCGTTTGAGCGCGTTTGAGCGACAAAAATTTTCGTTTGAGCGACAATTCTAAAGCCGTAATTCTAGAAAAACTTCCTGGGCGCCTACTCCATCCAGCCCCCCGACTTTGGGCAATTCAAAATCTGAAAACGGCATTCGTTTGAGCGTCGTTTGAGCTCGTTTGAGCGACAAAAATTTTCGTTTGAGCGACAATTCTAAAGCTGTAATTTTAGAAAAACTTCCTGGGCGCCTACTCCAACTAGCCCCCCGACTTTGAGCAATTCGAATTCTGAAAACTGCATTCGTTTGAGCGTCGTTTGAGCGCGTTTGAGCGATAAAAAATTTCGTTTGAGCGACAATCCTAAAGCCGTAATTTCAAAAATAAATCCGGGGGGGCTAACTTCACGCAGCCCCCCGACTTTGGGCAATTCAAAATCTGAAAACGGCATTCGTTTGAGCGTCGTTTGAGCTCGTTTGAGCGACAAAAATTTTCGTTTGAGCGACAAAGCTAAAGCTGTAATTTTAGAAAAACTTCCTGGGCGCCTACTCCATCCAGCCCCCCGACTTTGAGCAATTCAAAAACTGAAAACGGCATACGTTTGAGCGTCGTTTGAGCGCGTTTGAGCGACAAAAAATTTCGTTTGAGCGACAATTCTAAAGCCGTAATTTTAGAAAAACTTCCTGGGCGCCTACTCCAACTAGCCCCCCCGACTTTGAGCAATTCAAATTCTGAAAACTGCATTCGTTTGAGCGTCGTTTGAGCGCGTTTGAGCGATAGAAAATTTCGTTTGAGCGACAATCCTAAAGCCGTAATTTCAAAAATAAATCCGGGGGGGCTAACTTCACGCAGCCCCCCGACTTTGGGCAATTCAAAATCTGAAAACGGCATTCGTTTGAGCGTCGTTTGAGCGCGTTTGAGCGACAAAAATTTTCGTTTGAGCGACAAATCTAAAGCTGTAATTTTAGAAAAACTTCCTGGGCGCCTACTCCATCCAGCCCCCCGACTTTGAGCAATTCAAAAACTGAAAACGGCATACGTTTGAGCGTCGTTTGAGCGCGTTTGAGCGACAAAAAATTTCGTTTGAGCGACAATTCTAAAGCCGTAATTTTAGAAAAACTTCCTGGGCGCCTACTCCAACTAGCCCCCCGACTCTGAGCAATTCAAATTCTGAAAACTGCATTCGTTTGAACGCGTTTGAGCGATAAAAAATTTCGTTTGAGCGGCAATTCTAAAGCCGTAATTTTAGGAAAACTTCCTGGGCGCCTACTCCATCTAGCCCCCCGACTTTGAGCAATTCAAAATCTGAAAACGGCATTCGTTTTAGCGTCGTTTGAGCGATAAAAAATTTCGTTTGAGCGATAATCCTAAAGCCGTAATTTCAAAAATAAATCCGGGGGGACTAACTTCACGCAGCCCCCCGACTTTGGGCAATTCAAAATCTGAAAACGGCATTCGTTTGAGCGTCGTTTGAGCGATAAAAAATTTCGTTTGAGCGATAATCCTAAAGCCGTAATTTCAAAAATAAATCCGGGGGGACTAACTTCACGCAGCCCCCCGACTTTGGGCAATTCAAAATCTGAAAACGGCATTCGTTTGAGCGTCGTTTGAGCGCGTTTGAGCGACAAAAATTTTCGTTTGAGCGACAAATCTAAAGCTGTAATTTTAGAAAAACTTCCTGGGCGCCTACTCCATCCAGCCCCCCGACTTTGAGCAATTCAAAAACTGTAAACGGCATACGTTTGAGCGTCGTTTGAGCGCGTTTGAGCGACAAAAAATTTCGTTTGAGCGACAATTCTAAAGCCGTAATTTTAGAAAAACTTCCTGGGCGCCTACTCCAACTAGCCCCCCCGACTTTGAGCAATTCAAATTCTGAAAACTGCATTCGTTTGAGCGTCGTTTGAGCGCGTTTGAGCGATAGAAAATTTCGTTTGAGCGACAATCCTAAAGCCGTAATTTCAAAAATAAATCCGGGGGGGCTAACTTCACGCAGCCCCCCGACTTTGAGCAATTCAAAATCTGAAAACGGCATTCGTTTGAGCGTCGTTTGAGCGCGTTTGAGCGACAAAAATTTTCGTTTGAGCGACAATTCTAAAGCTGTAATTTTAGAAAAACTTCCTGGGCGCCTACTCCAACTAGCCCCCCGACTCTGAGCAAATAAAATTCTGAAAACTGCATTCGTTTGAGCGTCGTTTGAGCGCGTTTGAGTGATAAAAAATTTCGTTTGAGCGGCAATTCTAAAGCCGTAATTTTAGGAAAACTTCCTGGGCGCCTACTCCATCTAGCCCCCCGACATTGAGCAATTGAAAAACTGAAAACAGTATACGTTTGAGCGTCATTTGAGCGCGTTTGAGCGACAAAAAATTTCGATTGAGCGACAATTCTAAAACCGTAATTTTAGAAAAACTTCCTGGGCGCCTACTCCAACTAGCCCCCCGACTTTGAGCAATTCAAATTCTGAAAACTGCATTCGTTTGAGCGTCGTTTGAGTGCGTTTGAGCGATAAAAAATTTCGTTTGAGCGGCAATCTTAAAGCCGTAAGTTTAGAAAAACTTCCTGGGCGCCTACTCCAACTAGCCCCACGACTTTGAGCAATTCAAATTCTGAAAACTGCATTCGTTTGAGCGTCGTTTGAGCGCGTTTGAGCGATAAAAAATTTCGTTTGAGCGGCAATTCTAAAGCCGTAATTTTAGAAAAACTTCCTGGGCGCCTACTTCAACTAGCCCCCCGACCTTGAGCAATTCAAATTCTGAAAACTGCATTCGTTTGAGCGTCGTTTGAGCGCGTTTGAGCGATAAAAAATTTCGTTTGAGCGGCAATTCTAAAGCCGTAATTTTAGAAAAACTTCCTGGGAGCCTACTTCAACTAGCCCCCCGACCTTGAGCAATTCAAATTCGGAAAACTGCATTCGTTTGAGCGTCGTTTGAGCGCGTTTGAGCGATAAAAAATTTCGTTTGAGCGACAATCCTAAAGCCGTAATTTCAAAAATAAATCCGGGGGGGCTAACTTCACGCAGCCCCCCGACTTTGAGCAATTCAAAATCTGAAAACGGCATTCGTTTGAGCGTCGTTTGAGCGCGTTTGAGCGACAAAAATTTTCGTATGAGCGACAATTCTAAAGCCGTAATTCTAGAAAAACTTCCTGGGCGCCTACTCCATCCAGCCCCCCGACTTTGAGCAATTCAAATTCTGAAAACGGCATTCGTTTGAGCGTCGTTTGAGCGCGTTTGAGCGACAAAAATTTTCGTTTGAGCGACAATTCTAAAGCTGAAATTTTAGAAAATCTTCCTGGGCGCCTACTCCAACTAGCCCCCCGACTTTGAGCAATTCAAATTCTGAAAACTGCATTCGTTTGAGCGTCGTTTGAGCGCGTTTGAGCGATAGAAAATTTCGTTTGAGCGACAATCCTAAAGCCGTAATTTCAAAAATAAATCCGGGGGGGGCTAACTTCACGCAGTCCCCGACTTTGGGCAATTCAAAATCTGAAAACGGCATTCGTTTGAGCGTCGTTTGAGCGCGTTTGAGCGACAAAAAATTTCGTTTGAGCGACAATTCTAAAGCCGTAATTTTAGAAAAACTTCCTGGGCGCCTACTCCAACTAGCCCCCCCGACTTTGAGCAATTCAAATTCTGAAAACTGCATTCGTTTGAGCGTCGTTTGAGCGCGTTTGAGCGATAGAAAATTTCGTTTGAGCGACAATCCTAAAGCCGTAATTTCAAAAATAAATCCGGGGGGGCTAACTTCACGCAGCCCCCCGACTTTGGGCAATTCAAAATCTGAAAACGGCATTCGTTTGAGCGTCGTTTGAGCGCGTTTGAGCGACAAAAATTTTCGTTTGAGCGACAAATCTAAAGCTGTAATTTTAGAAAAACTTCCTGGGCGCCTACTCCATCCAGCCCCCCGACTTTGAGCAATTCAAAAACTGAAAACGGCATACGTTTGAGCGTCGTTTGAGCGCGTTTGAGCGACAAAAAATTTCGTTTGAGCGACAATTCTAAAGCCGTAATTTTAGAAAAACTTCCTGGGCGCCTACTCCAACTAGCCCCCCGACTCTGAGCAATTCAAATTCTGAAAACTGCATTCGTTTGAGCGCGTTTGAGCGATAAAAAATTTCGTTTGAGCGGCAATTCTAAAGCCGTAATTTTAGGAAAACTTCCTGGGCGCCTACTCCATCTAGCCCCCCGACTTTGAGCAATTCAAAATCTGAAAACGGCATTCGTTTTAGCGTCGTTTGAGCGATAAAAAATTTCGTTTGAGCGATAATCCTAAAGCCGTAATTTCAAAAATAAATCCGGGGGGACTAACTTCACGCAGCCCCCCGACTTTGGGCAATTCAAAATCTGAAAACGGCATTCGTTTGAGCGTCGTTTGAGCGATAAAAAATTTCGTTTGAGCGATAATCCTAAAGCCGTAATTTCAAAAATAAATCCGGGGGGACTAACTTCACGCAGCCCCCCGACTTTGGGCAATTCAAAATCTGAAAACGGCATTCGTTTGAGCGTCGTTTGAGCGCGTTTGAGCGACAAAAATTTTCGTTTGAGCGACAAATCTAAAGCTGTAATTTTAGAAAAACTTCCTGGGCGCCTACTCCATCCAGCCCCCCGACTTTGAGCAATTCAAAAACTGTAAACGGCATACGTTTGAGCGTCGTTTGAGCGCGTTTGAGCGACAAAAAATTTCGTTTGAGCGACAATTCTAAAGCCGTAATTTTAGAAAAACTTCCTGGGCGCCTACTCCAACTAGCCCCCCCGACTTTGAGCAATTCAAATTCTGAAAACTGCATTCGTTTGAGCGTCGTTTGAGCGCGTTTGAGCGATAGAAAATTTCGTTTGAGCGACAATCCTAAAGCCGTAATTTCAAAAATAAATCCGGGGGGGCTAACTTCACGCAGCCCCCCGACTTTGAGCAATTCAAAATCTGAAAACGGCATTCGTTTGAGCGTCGTTTGAGCGCGTTTGAGCGACAAAAATTTTCGTTTGAGCGACAATTCTAAAGCTGTAATTTTAGAAAAACTTCCTGGGCGCCTACTCCAACTAGCCCCCCGACTCTGAGCAAATAAAATTCTGAAAACTGCATTCGTTTGAGCGTCGTTTGAGCGCGTTTGAGTGATAAAAAATTTCGTTTGAGCGGCAATTCTAAAGCCGTAATTTTAGGAAAACTTCCTGGGCGCCTACTCCATCTAGCCCCCCGACATTGAGCAATTGAAAAACTGAAAACAGTATACGTTTGAGCGTCATTTGAGCGCGTTTGAGCGACAAAAAATTTCGATTGAGCGACAATTCTAAAACCGTAATTTTAGAAAAACTTCCTGGGCGCCTACTCCAACTAGTCCCCCGACTTTGAGCAATTCAAATTCTGAAAACTGCATTCGTTTGAGCGTCGTTTGAGTGCGTTTGAGCGATAAAAAATTTCGTTTGAGCGGCAATCTTAAAGCCGTAAGTTTAGAAAAACTTCCTGGGCGCCTACTCCAACTAGCCCCACGACTTTGAGCAATTCAAATTCTGAAAACTGCATTCGTTTGAGCGTCGTTTGAGCGCGTTTGAGCGATAAAAAATTTCGTTTGAGCGGCAATTCTAAAGCCGTAATTTTAGAAAAACTTCCTGGGCGCCTACTTCAACTAGCCCCCCGACCTTGAGCAATTCAAATTCTGAAAACTGCATTCGTTTGAGCGTCGTTTGAGCGCGTTTGAGCGATAAAAAATTTCGTTTGAGCGGCAATTCTAAAGCCGTAATTTTAGAAAAACTTCCTGGGAGCCTACTTCAACTAGCCCCCCGACCTTGAGCAATTCAAATTCGGAAAACTGCATTCGTTTGAGCGTCGTTTGAGCGCGTTTGAGCGATAAAAAATTTCGTTTGAGCGACAATCCTAAAGCCGTAATTTCAAAAATAAATCCGGGGGGGCTAACTTCACGCAGCCCCCCGACTTTGAGCAATTCAAAATCTGAAAACGGCATTCGTTTGAGCGTCGTTTGAGCGCGTTTGAGCGACAAAAATTTTCGTATGAGCGACAATTCTAAAGCCGTAATTCTAGAAAAACTTCCTGGGCGCCTACTCCATCCAGCCCCCCGACTTTGAGCAATTCAAATTCTGAAAACGGCATTCGTTTGAGCGTCGTTTGAGCGCGTTTGAGCGACAAAAATTTTCGTTTGAGCGACAATTCTAAAGCTGAAATTTTAGAAAATCTTCCTGGGCGCCTACTCCAACTAGCCCCCCGACTTTGAGCAATTCAAATTCTGAAAACTGCATTCGTTTGAGCGTCGTTTGAGCGCGTTTGAGCGATAGAAAATTTCGTTTGAGCGACAATCCTAAAGCCGTAATTTCAAAAATAAATCCGGGGGGGCTAACTTCACGCAGTCCCCGACTTTGGGCAATTCAAAATCTGAAAACGGCATTCGTTTGAGCGTCGTTTGAGCGCGTTTGAGCGACAAAAATTTTCGTTTGAGCGACAAATCTAAAGCTGTAATTTTAGAAAAACTTCCTGGGCGCCTACTCCATCCAGCCCCCCGACTTTGAGCAATTCAAAAACTGAAAACGGCATACGTTTGAGCGTCGTTTGAGCGCGTTTGAGCGACAAAAAATTTCGTTTGAGCGACAATTCTAAAGCCGTAATTTTAGAAAACTTCCTGGGCGCCTACTCCAACTAGCCCCCCGACTTTGAGCAATTCAAATTCTGAAAACTGCATTCGTTTGAGCGTCGTTTGAGCGCGTTTGAGCGATAGAAAATTTCGTTTGAGCGACAATCCTAAAGCCGTAATTTCAAAAATAATTCCGGTTGGGCTAACTTCACGCAGCCCCCCGACTTTGAGCAATTCAAAATCTGAAAACGGCATTCGTTTGAGCGTCGTTTGAGCGCGTTTGAGCGACAAAAATTTTCGTTTGAGAGACAATTCTAAAGCTGTAATTTTAGAAAAACTTCCTGGGCGCCTACTCCAACTTGCCCCCCGACTCTGAGCAATTCAAATTCTGAAAACTGCATTCGTTTGAGCGTCGTTTGAGCGCGTTTGAGCGATAAAAAATTTCGTTTGAGCGGCAATTCTAAAGCCGTAATTTTAGGAAAACTTCCTGGGCGCCTACTTCAACTAGCCCCCCGACCTTGAGCAATTCAAATTCTGAAAACTGCATTCGTTTGAGCGTCGTTTGAGCGCGTTTGAGCGCGTTTGAGCGATAAAAAATTTCGTTTGAGCGACAATCCTAAAGCCGTAATGTTAAAAATAAAACGTCTGTGAAGTTGGCCCCCGACTTTGAGCAATTCAAAATCTGAAAACGGCATTCGTTTGAGCGTCGTTTGAGCGCCAAAATTTTCGTTTGAGCAACAGTACTAAAACTGTAATTTTAGAAAAACGTCCTGGGCATCTACTCCATCTAGCCCCTCAACTTTGAGCAATTAAAAAACCGAAAACGGCATATATTTGATCGCCGTTTGAGCGAGTTTGAGCGACAAAAATTTTCGTTTGAGCAAGAATTCTAAAGCCGTAATTTTAGAAAAAACTGTTTAGGAGCCTACTCCATCCAGCCCTCAAAAAATGCACAAAAATATGGAAACCAGGTGTAGAGGGAGCCCAAGATAAAAGTTTGTAGAGGGGTATAATTCGCCATGCCCAAAGCGAGTGCATGGCCTGAGGCCTCAACTTCCCGTCAAGGAAAAATATTAATTCCTTAAAGTATTTATATTGAGTGTTAAGTATCGGGTGGATAAAAAAAAGTACTTTTATATTTCTAAATAGGTCTCTTTTTTTTTTTTTTCTGAATAAAATATGCTTATGTTTTATTTTCCATTTTCAAAATTTTAGAGGGCCAAAAACATCCTCAACTTGCGTTGGAATTGACGAAGTTAAATTAAAATCAATAACTTTAAATGTTATTTAGGCCTCTTCTGAGAGTGCGAGGCCTGGGGTTTACTTTGCTTGTTTTGGCCGTCCCTGCGGCCATACAGACATTAAACATATTTATTTCGCCCACTCACACAACCCTTAACCGTTCTGTGACCTTCATGAATAGTCCTTTTTGTTTATGTTTCGGAGTGTAAAAGTAATTAGGAAAGGAGGGGTGGGGAACTTCAGGACAAGAGAAGAAGATTCGCACATTCTCAGAAGGAATGCCTGAATCTAGTGATATAAACAAGTGCAGTTCAATGACTTCTGTCTATGGCAAAATGAGACATACATATAAGCCAAATGGGTTTTGTAAGGGATTGCAAATTTTGTTCGGTTTTTATAAAGCATTTTTGACCTGTAACCATACCATATCTATGATTTTCACACAGAACATGTTGTCTAGATGTGTGTGTGTGTGTGTCTGTCTGTCTGTCTTGTGACACTATAACTCTCCAACAAATTAAGAGAAACGAGTGAAATTTGATACGATGATTTCAAGCGATGAACGTCAAAAACCTATTTGTTTTCGAGATGACTGACACAGGCGAATGTCCTTAATATTTCGAATTTTGTTTATAAAATCTGAAAAACTTTATGAAAAGTAATTACTTTTAAAACCGTTACAAAAATCACTATTCTATTTTTACATTTAAAAGCAAAATTACAATATTTATCGAACTCCAACTGGCACCAATCTTGATAGTGCACATTTTGTATCTAAATGCGATGTTTTCCCAGAATACCAAAGTTTGTTCTGAAGATAAAGTAATATATTGGTCCATTAGATTGTAAGTAACTTTATACCCATATTTTTAAAGCGTCTGCCCTTGTTTAGAGATTTGCACAGAAGACACAAGAGTTGCTTTTTATTTTTGCTTTTTAAGAATTAATGAAGGGATATTTCCACCGAATTCTCATCAAAAACAACGCTCTCAATTTTTGATATATCAGGGGTGAAAAGGTGTCCGTTAGAGCCTTCTACACAATGCCTACAAGGCTTGAATAGAGACAAAGTACTTCAACACCTAGAAGGATTATTTAGCTAATAGTTGTAGCACTCTCGCAAATTTTAGAATATTCAAAAACTTATTCCAAAATAATAGCTTAATGCTCTAAATGCGAGCGTGATTTCAGTATGAATTTGATATTAACAGAGAAAAAAATTACCGCTACAGAAGTAGCTCCCCTTATCGCACAAATACCCCCCCCCCCCCCCCCCTGCCGCTGCAAACTGCTTTATGTCGGTCGGCTAATCGTTAGATTATTGTTACATTATAATCGATCAACAAAAACCATTGTTTCATCAAACCCTATGTAAAAGTTATAGGCAGTGTTTATTTCAGAACTTTTTGGCCGGGGACGAATGAAATTTTAAGGGGAGGGGGGGGGCAAGTTTTCCATTTGTCCTATATTAAATATATCTAAATGTTGTGTCACATAAATAGACACTAGGTTAATATAAAATGTCGGGTTAATATAAACTAAGTTAATGTAAAATAGGGGGCCTCGCCCTCCCCGGAGGTATTCCTGAAAGAAACACAAAAACTGGTAGTATCGGCTAAATATGTTTTTTTTTAAGGTCCTTTATTTTTATCGAACATGAAGCAAGTTTGTTGTTTATTAAACTATATGGTCCACAATTAGAATTGTGGAATAGAAATTCTTAAGTCCGAACTCGGTTGCGGTCTCATTGTTCTGTTGTTGATCAACAAACAAAATGACCGTAACACAGGAATAAGTGATCGATCCTGTATGTGAATTTCTATAATTTTTCTGGACTGTATATTTTACATTAATTTGGGAGGTTTTGTTTTCGTAATTTACTTTTCAGAATTTTTTAATATTTAGTCTTTCCCTTTCTTCTTTCCCCTTTTTTTTTTAGAAAAAAGAAAATTATAATTTTAAACAACACTGAATAAATATTCTAACCTATGGCAATTATTTTTTTAAATAAAAAATCTGATGTGGGTTAATTCCTTATATAATGCAATGAATTTACTAGTTTTACAACAAAAAAATAATGTATAAGATCCACGGCGCTGTGTTTTTATCGTTGAATTGTACATTGTGCGATTTTCAGGATGACACCATGTAAAACTATTCCAAAATGCTCAATTAACTTATATTTCTCGCAACTCTAAACAATCATCAATATTGAGAGATTCCTCAATAAACGATATAGTCCATATATTAAAATATTTTAATAATTACTTCATCATCTAGTCGTCATTTTCATTGATTTAGCTTCATTTTTATCAATTTGGCGACATTTTCTATAATCGGGAAACATTTAAAAAAATCGCCAATTTGGCGACATTCCGTCAAAATTTACTTTTAGGAAATTACTTTTTGGCATGTTATGTAAATGGAGATTTCCAATTGAGAAGAGTAGGAACGTTAATTAATTTTAAATCTGCTGTTGATAATTTTTGATTCAATGACTAAAATGTTATTAAGTATTTTTATTAGTAATAAAAAAATCTGATGTGGGCAGCATATGACTTTCTTTATATAATGCAATGAATTTACTACTTTTACAGCTAAAAAAATGTTATTCTTATAGTAGATATTTATATCCTTTCCAAGATATTGAATTTTCTTCAATGAGTCGTCATTTTCATTGATTTAGCGTCATTTTTATCCATTTGGCGAGATTTTCTTTAATTTGGCAACATTTAAAATCGTCGCCAAGTTGGCAGCATTCTTCTAAATTCGTCGCCAAAATCTTGCCAAGCGTTATGGACGGAGATATAAGTTATTCTTGTAACAGATAACTGACTATTGGTGACCAAATACAAAAGTAATACCTAAAGTATCTCTTCTAATTAATGGAACTAGCTAGATCTAAGAGAATGATGTCACCCAATTTATCGCATGATATTCCTTATGAAAAGTAAACGTATTTCAACAATAGGTAATATTTCTTTTAAACTTTATATAATTTTTTGATAATTTTTTTGCAAAATGTACAATATCTCGAGGACGGTTTATGTTAGCGTTGTAAAATTTATTTTAATCGTTTTCTAATGAAAAATTAAATGAGAAATGACTATTTGCGTAACATTATTAAAGGTTTTAGTTTTTTGATGATTTTTTCAAAATTTCACTCGAAAATTTAGGGGGGTGGAGGAGGTTCCTGTACATGCGATTTGTGTATCACGTATTGTAATTTTTGTACCAAATTTGTTCGAATCGGTCCATTCGTTCGTCAGTTATAGTCTCCACAGACTCACTGATACACACATACTTTCACATACACACACATACTTTTACACACACACACACAGAGACATCATCTCAAAAACGTCTAAGTCGTGTTCAAAGATGCTTGAAATGTGCTCTCCCGAAAATTCGAATTCAAATTTTCGACCCCGTCACAATACTTTCGTTATACATTATATGTATATAAGGAAAGTAATGATGTCCGTGGCACAATATTTTTAAAGTTGATTTGTACATTGGGCACTTATCTGGATGACAAGATGTAAAACTCTTTCTGAAGTATCATGTTAACTTATATTTCGCGGAACTCTAAATTGAGGATTATCTATATTGATAGCATCCGCTATAAGCAATATAGTTCATATATTAAAATATTTAAATATATGAACTATATTGCAAGATTGACTTATAGAAACAATAGGCTTCCAATATTCGCTGATTGTAATATTTGCACCAAATTTCATTCGAAAAATTCTATTTGTTTGTGAGATATCGCTTACACAGACTCATATACTGACACCCACACATGCACACAGGTATCACCTGAAAAACGTTAGATCCAAGTTCAGGGATGTTTGAAAGGTGCTCTTCCGTCGAAAATTCGTAATTCGAATTGTAGACATTGTCACAGTATTTTCCCTATACTTTACATTATGCATATAGAGAAAGTAAAACATCATAGGTAATTTATTGTATTTAATCAATGAGCCTTTTTTCATATTTTTTAGCAATGCATTACTGATAGAGAACACTAAACCTAGAAATTCTGTAGTTTCCCAGGTCCAGGGGCCGAAGTGACGTATTGAAGTATCTTCCTAACATCTGTACGGTTTTAAGTGTCTTGAGAGGGCGTGAACGAAATTGATATATGTTAAGAGGGTAAGGGAGGATTGAACGTCAAATAAATATATTGTAACATTCTGGAATGAATACTGATTGTTTCTCGATTCATACAATCTACCAGATGGCTAAGGGTAGAGTATGTGTGTGTACACATTTCTAGGCTCTTAAATGGTTTTTGTGGAGTTTGCTCAATTCATTGAAAGAGTTTTTCAAAATGCCCCGCAAAGCTAAAGTATCAGAAGAAGAAATACTGAAAAATCTTAAAGAAACTCCAGGAATTTTTAACGAGTTTGGTAATCTTGTACCTGCTACAAGTGATGTTTGGAATCATGTGAGCCAGCAATGTAACAAACTAATTACGCCTAAATATCTACATTTTTATGTGCAACAAGATCGACACAAAGTGTTGCAGATATTACGAGCACATTTTAATATTAGCCAAGAAATAAATCAGCAGCTATGCTCTGAACAAAATTCATATTCTTCGACGACAACATCCACATCATCTTTTTCTGATACGAATGATGCAAGTGGCTATGAAGAAGATAAAATAATAAGACTCACTAATGAGGACTGGTTACGTATTAGGCCAGAGGAGGAAAGTACTTTTCTAGGAACTAGGACTGGACATGAAAATGTTCGCAAAAGACAATACCCTTCTCTACGTCGAAATGTGTGGACACATGTAATTACAGAACAAATTTGGAAACAGATAAAAATTCCTTGTGCTTTTGTTTTCAAAAGATCGGAAATTTCAATTGACTGTTCAAGAAGCAAATAATATTGTACTATTCAGGGACAAAGTGTAAGGAATGCCTCAATAAGATGAAAGCCGTAATAAAAGAAAAACCACGGGATGATTCGTCAGTCACACTTCATATTCGAATGATTGACACTACAGGTATCCCACATTTAATGAAAAGGCCTCTCATAGGAGATATTCGTAAAAAGATTGGAGAAGAACTTTCAGCAAAAACTGGCGTAATTTTCATTATTTTAATTTGGCGTAATTTTCATTATTTTAGTGTCATTTTTGCAATTTTGACGACATTTACGTAAATCTGGGGCGAAATATCGCCAAGTTGGCGATACTTTGGTGTATTATTTTCCAAGTGCACCAAATGCATCACCAAGTGTTTCAGACAAACGGAGAGAAAAACATTTCTTATATACTAGAAGATATGGCCGTCATATGACGGAAATCAGAATTTGCGAAACATTACTTTCCATTTGGCGTTATTTTTATCAATTTGGCGCCATTTTTGTCCCTTTGGCAAGATTTAAAATAGTCGCCATGTATGTAATAGTCGCCAAGTAAAATAATTGGCAACGTCCCGCTAAATTTCTCGCCAAGCGTTACGGACGGACGGAGAAATGGATTATTCTTATACTCTAATCTTATGTTCTTTCCATGATATTGAAATTTCATAAATTCGTCGTCATTTCATTTACCGTTGGTTTCATTAATTTGGTGACCTTTTCGTCAATTTGGCAACATTTAAAAAGTTGGAAAAAAGTTGGAACAAGGATTTTCCGACAAATTCGTCACCAATTTTTTGCCAAATGTTACAGACGGAAAAATAGGCTTTTCTTATAGTAGATACTTATATTCTTTCCAAGATATTGAATTTTCATCAATTAGTCGTCATTTTCATTGATTTAGTGCCATTTTTTTCAATTTGGCGATATTTTTATTAATATTTCAACATTTAGAAAAGTCACTAAGTTGGCGACATTCCGTCAAATTCATCATCAACATCTAGCCAAGTATTATGGACGGAGAAATAAGTTATTCTTACAGCAGATAAATAAGTTTTGGTGTTCAAATAAAATGTATTACCCCTGAAAAAAACTTTTCTCATGAATGGAACGAGCGAGATCCATGAGAAAGATATCACCAAATTTATCGCATGATATTTCATATGAAAAGTGAACATATTTCACAATAGTTAATATTTTTTTTATTTCATGTGATTTTTTGATACATTTATTTGAACAATGTACAATATCTCAAGAACGGTCCGTGCTAGCGTTCTAAAATTTTTGTTAATCGTTTTCTAATGAAAATTTGTATTGGGAATGGGTATTTGCTTAAATTTATTAAATGTTTTGATTTTTAGATGATTTTTTCAAAATTTCAGTTGAAAATTTAGAGTTTCTGAACATTCGACTGCGTTTCAAACAATAGGCTTCCAGTATTTTCAGTATTCACGGATTGCAATTTTTGTACTAAATTTCGTTCGAATTGTTTCATTCGTTCGTGAGATATCGCCTCCACAGACTTACTGACGCACACACACACCGACATCACCTCAAAAACGTTTAATTCGTGTTCAGGGATGCTTGCAACGTGCTCTCCGTCGAAATCTCGAATTTGAATTTTAGACCCCGTCACAATACTTTCCTTATGCATTATACTATGTATATTGGGAAAGTAATTAACAGAAGATGCAAAGCTTGCTATGCTTCTTCTGTTCCCATTCAGAATTTTGTATTGTTTTCGTTAAACCTTGGTTTTATTGCATTAGCTACGGAATATTTTGTGGAATACTTAAATGACAGTTTTATTCATATGTACATGTAAAACAGTTCTTTTTAATTCATAGAAACTTAAAAATGTCTAATATAAAAGTCCCTAAATTATTTTTAGAACATTGCCTCATTCAATTTATAAAAATGCATTAATTATCTAGCTCATAATTTGATTTGAAAATATTAAAACATACTTTCTACTTGGGACCGGTATACAATTTCTTCTAAATTAAAATATTCATATCATGCGTATATAAAAACTAAAACTTACATTGCGTCAAATGAAAATCGAAAATTTCAGGATATTGTAAAATTACGTGTGCAAATATTTTTAATTTATATATAAAATTTCGAAAACTGTATATAAAATGTTGTTATGTGTATGAAAACGTTCTTGTTATGCTTGCAAGTTATCAAAACACGATATGCATCATATGGAGGTAATATATGCATTATCAAATGCATTAAAATGTGCAGTTAGTTATCACATGGATTTGTAGAAGAGTAACCATTTGATCACGAGATAATGGATAGAATTTTTGGCATAGATAAATTGCAATATGAAAAATATAAAGAAATTTAAAGAATACATCCGAATGTGGTAAATGTATATTATTTGTACAAACATGGTCTTTAAATATATATAATTATTCCAGTAATGTGTATAAATATAATCTTCTGTGTATATAAAGAAACTTATAAAGAAACTTAAATACCAGGAATTGTTTATATAAATATAAAGAAAAATATAAAGAAACTTAAAGAATACATAAGAATATTGAAATTGTATATTATTTGTATAAAAATTTTCTTTAAATATATATATAATTATTCTAGTAATGTGTGTAAAAATAATCTTATGTGTATATAAATATTTTTAGTATGTATACAAAATATAAAACATGAAATGCATCATATGAAGATATTAATTAAGAGTTTTTTATTAATTAAAGTACAACATATAGTTCATTATCCAAGAATTTGTAAAAGAGTGATTGATTTCCTTTGTGATTGAATTAAAGATTATGGAAAGAATTTTTACCATTTATATTGTAGTATGAGAAAATTAGTGAAACATAAAAATCTATGAGAATGTGGAAAATGTTTATTATTTGTATATATATATATATATATATATATATATATATATATATATATATATATATATATATATATATAATATAAAACTTGAAAAAATGCTACAATTTTGAGTGAATTGATTAAAAAGCTAAAAGCAAAAAAATAATTTTTAATACAACTTGTAAAGCGCTATGCTGCAATTTTACATGTGTACACCTATATAAATTCCCAAATAGGACAAGTAGCAATGTACTCGTAAAATCTCTTGATAAGTGACGTAAGTAACGGCCGGGGGGAGTTGCGACCCCCAACACTTCGGTTAAAGCTTTTTTCCGCCATGGCAAACGCTCCCGGGAGCCGATACTCCCTACACTATTTTCTCCATGACTCTTATATATATATATATATATATATATATATATATATATATAAAATCTGAAATATCAAAAGTCTAACAAAAATAAAGGAATACATGAATGCGTGAAATATGTTTGTTATTTGTAATTTATTTCTTTCAAACATACACAGACACACGCACGCACGCACACACACACACACACATATATATATATATGGTACATTATAACATTCCAATAACGGTGAACCTTACAAAAGAAATGAAGGTAAACTAAAATAGTACTTTCTAACAAATACGCTTAATATTTTTACGACATGTTTTTACGACAAAAATATCATCATCATATAAAATGAGAATTGTAAACATAATAAAATTTGAAAATACAACAGTTTCTCACAAAATCGTTGTTACAACTCATACGAATTTGAAACAATGCGGTACTCCGCTAGGGAAGATCAGTCACATGGAATTCAATATAACATAAAACAGCAGAACAGTCAATCCTGAGTATCAAAATATTTTTAAATAAATGAAGTACATAACAAAATTCTTCTGAACCTCAACAAGCTGACATCAATAAACTCTCAAACCTGGTCCAATGGATCAGTGTTACCAGAACAGTCTTTTCCTTTAGTAAAGGTACTAAGAAACCTGTTTTGAACACTTTTGATCAATTGAGAAGAATAAAGATGAGATGGATCCCACACCAAAGAACCATACTGTAACAACAATTTCTAACAAAACTATTAAAAAGATGGCCTGGTTATCAGAAAACTCTTTGGTTCTCCTAACAACATAACTGAACATCCTATCTTAGAAACAGTTTGCCTAATATGATAAGCTCAAATCAGAATAAAAGAAAATACCCAAGTCCCTAACTCCATGTTCTAAATTCAAAAAAAATTCCACATTGAAATATTCAGATTTAAGTTATTAATTTCTGACTAATAGTACCAGTCATTTAAATGATTTTTATAAGGTGTGTTTAAATATTCGTATACTGTCAAAACAAAACTAACTATTTAGTTACAAAACTAACTATTTAGGTACAAAACTAACTATTTAGTTCCACCTACAAAATAATATCAACATGCCAATCGCATTTAATTCATATACATTAGGTCGGGAACATGAATGAAGTTCGCCCCATCCCCCCGCCATCCAAGAATTATTTCGATATAAAATTACTGCTTAAGGATTGTCGCTAAAACGAAAACTTGTGTCACTCAAACGACTGCAGCTTTCAGATTTTGAATTGCCAAAAGTCGGAGGGATACATGAAGTTGCCCCACGATATTTCTTTCTAAAGTTACAGCTTTTGGATTGTCGCTTACACCAAAATTTTTGTCGCTCAAACGAATGCTGTTTTCAGATTTTGTGTTGCTCAAAGTGGGGAAGGGGGGTGGGACAACTTCACAGATTTGACCCAGAAGTTTTTCAAAAATTACAGCTTTAAAATTGGCGTTCAAAGGAAGATTTTTGTTGCGTCAAACGACGTTTAAACGGATGCAGTTTTCAGATTTTGAATTGCTCAAAGTGGAGGACCCAACATCATAGATTGGCGTAGAAGTATTTCAAAAATCACGGCTTAACTATTAGAGCTTAAATGAAAACGATTGTAGCTTAAACAACGCTCAAATGAATGGAATTTTCTGATTTTGAATTGCTAAAAGTCGGAGCCAACTTCACAGATGTGTCCCGAATTTCTTTTCTAAAATTACGACTTTAGAATTGTCAGTCAAACGAAATTTTTGGTCGGTCAAACGACGCTCAAACGTATGCCGTTTTCAGTTTTTGAATTACTCAAAGTCGGGGGGCTAGTTGAAGTAGGCGCCCAGGAAGTTTTTTCTAAAATTAAGGCTTTAGAATTGTCGCTCAAACGAAACTTTTGACGCTCAAACGTCCTCAAACGACGCTCAAACGAATGCCGTTTTCAGATTTTGTATTGCTCAAAGTCGGGGGGCTGCGTGAAGTTAGCCCCCCGGATTTATTTTTAAAATTACGGCTTTAAGATTGTCGCTCAAACGAAATTTTTTATCGCTCAAACGCGCTCAAACGAATGCAGTTTTCAGAATTTGAATAGGTCAAAGTCGGGGGGATGGATGGAATAGGCGCCCTGGAAGTTTTTCTAAAATTACGGCTTTAGAATTGTCGCTCAAACGAAAATTTTTGTCGCTCAAACGCGCTCAAACGACGCTCAAACGAATGCCGTTTTCAGATTTTGTATTGCTCAAAGTCGGGGGGCTGCGTGAAGTTAGCCCCCCGGATTTATTTTTAAAATTACGGCTTTAGGATTGTCGCTCAAACGAAATTTTTTATCGCTCAAACGCGCTCAAACGAATGCAGTTTTCAGAATTTGAATTGGTCAAAGTCGGGGGGCTGGATGGAGTAGGCGCCCAGGAAGTTTTTCTAAAATTCCGGCTTTAGAATTGTCGCTCAAACGAAAATTTTTGTCGCTCAAGCGCGCTCAAACGACGCTCAAACGAATGACGTTTTCAGTTTTTGAATTGCTCAAAGTCGGGGGGCTGGATGGAGTAGGCGCCCTGGAAGTTTTTCTAAAATTACGGCTTTAGAATTGTCGCTCAAACGAAAATTTTTGTCGCTCAAACGAACTCAAACGACGCTCAAACGAATGCCGTTTTCAGTTTTTGAATTGCTCAAAGTCGGGGGGCTGGATGGAGTAGGCGCCCTGGAAGTTTTTCTAAAATTACGGCTTTAGAATTGTCGCTCAAACGAAAATTTTTGTCGCTCAAACGCGCTCAAACGACGCTCAAACGTATGCCGTTTTCAGTTTTTGAATTGCACAAAGTCGGGGGGCTGGATGGAGTAGGCGCCCAGGAAGTTTTTCTAAAATTACGGCTTTAGAATTGTCGCTCAAACGAAAATTTTTGTCGCTCAAACGCTCTCAAACGACGCTCAAACGAATGCCGTTTTCAATTTTTGAATTGCTCAAAGTCGGGGGGCTGGATGGAGTAGGCGCCCTGGAAGTTTTTCTAAAATTACGGCTTTAGAATTGTAGCTCAAACGAAAATTTTTGTCGCTCAAACGCGCTCACACGACGCTCAAACGAATGCCGTTTTCAGATTTTGTATTGCTCAAAGTCGGGGGGCTGCGTGAAGTTAGCCCCCCCGATTTATTTTTAAAATTACGGCTTTAGAATTGTCGCTCAAACGAAAATTTTTGTCGCTCAAACGACGCTCAAACGAATGCCGTTTTCAGTTTTTGAATTGCTCAAAGTCGGGGGGCTGAATGGAGTAGGCGCCCTGGAAGTTTTTCTAAAATTACGGCTTTAGAATTGTCGCTCAAACGAAAATTTTTGTCGCTCAAACGACGCTCAAACGTATGCCGTTTTCAGTTTTTGAATTGCACAAAGTCGGGGGGCTGGATGGAGTAGGCGCCCAGGAAGTTTTTCTAAAATTACGGCTTTAGAATTGTCGCTCAAACGAAAATTTTTGTCGCTCAATCGCGCTCAAACGACGCTCAAACGTATGCCGTTTTCAGTTTTTGAATTGCTCAAAGTTGGGGGGCTGGATGGAGTAGGCGCCCAGGAAGTTTTTCTAAAATTACGGCTTTTGAACTGTCGCTCAAACGAAAATTTTTGTCGCTCAAACGCGCTCAAACGACGCTCAAACGAATGCCGTTTTCAGATTTTGAATTGCTCAAAGTCGGGGGGCTGCGTGAAGTTAGCTCCCCCGGATTTATTTTTAAAATTACGGCTTTAGGATTGTCGCTCAAACGAAATTTTTTATCGCTCAAACGCGCTCAAACGACGCTCAAACGAATGCAGTTTTCAGAATTTGAATTGCTCTAAGTCGGGGGGCTAGTTGGAGTAGGCGCCCAGGAAGGTTTTCTAAAATTACGGCTTTAGAATTGTCGCTCAAACAAAATTTTTTGTCGCTCAAACGCGCTCAAACGACGCTCAAACGTATGCCGTTTTCAGTTTTTGAATTGCTCAAAGTCGGGGGGCTGGATGGAGTACGCGCCCAGGAAGTTTTTCTAAAATTATGGCTTTAGAATTGTCGTTCAAACGAAAATTTTTGTCGCTCAAACGCGCTCAAACGAATGCCGTTTTCAGATTTTGAATTGCTCAAAGTCGGGGGGCTGCGTGAAGTTAGCCCCCCGGATTTATTTTTAAAATTACGGCTTTAGGATTGTCGCTCAAACGAAATTTTTTATCGTTCAAACGCGCTCAAACGACGCTCAAACGAATGCAGTTTTCAGAATTTGAATTGCTCAAAGTCGGGGGGCTGGATGGAGTAGGCGCCCAGGAAGTTTTTCTAAAATTACGGCTTTAGAATTGTCGCTCAAACGAAAATTTTTGTCGCTCAAACGCGCTCAAACGACGCTCAAACGAATGCCGTTTTCAGATTGCAATTGTTCAAAGTCGGGGGGCTGCGTGAAGTTAGCCCCCCCCGGATTTATTTTTAAAATTACGGCTTTAGGATTGTCGCTCAAACGAAATTTTTTATCGCTCAAACGCGCTCAAACGACGCTCAAACGAATGCCGTTTTCAGATTTTGAATTGCTCAAAGTCGGTGGGCTGCGTGAAGTTAGCCCCCCCGGATTTATTTTTAAAATTACGGCTTTAGGATTGTCGCTCAAACGAAATTTTTTATCGCTCAAACGCGCTCAAACGACGCTCAAACGAATGCAGTTTTCAGATTTTGAATTGCTCAAAGTCGGTGGGCTGCGTGAAGTTTGCCCCCCCGGATTTATTTTTAAAATTACGGCTTTAGGATTGTCGCTCAAACGAAATTTTTTATCGCTCAAACGCGCTCAAACGACGCTCAAACGAATGCAGTTTTCAGAATTTGAATTGCTCAAAGTCGGGGGGCTGGATGGAGTAGGCGCCCAGGAAGTTTTTCTAAAATTACGGCTTTAGAATTGTCGCTTAAACAAAATTTTTTGTCGCTCAAACGCGCTCAAACGACGCTCAAACGTATGCCGTTTTCAGTTTTTGAATTGCTCAAAGTCGGGGGGCTGGATGGAGTAGGCGCCCAGGAAGTTTTTCTAAAATTACGGCTTTAGAATTGTCGTTCAAACGAAAATTTTTGTCGCTCAAACGCGCTCAAACGACGCTCAAACGAATGCCGTTTTCAGATTTTGAATTGCTCAAAGTCGGGGGGCTGCGTGAAGTTAGCCCCCCGGATTTATTTTTAAAATTACGGCTTTAAGATTGTCGCTCAAACGAAATTTTTTATCGTTCAAACGCGCTCAAACGACGCTCAAACGAATGCAGTTTTCAGAATTTGAATTGCTCAAAGTCGGGGGGCTGGATGGAGTAGGCGCCCAGGAAGTTTTTCTAAAATTACGGCTTTAGAATTGTCGCTCAAACGAAAATTTTTGTCGCTCAAACGCGCTCAAACGACGCTCAAACGAATGCCGTTTTCAGATTGCAATTGTTCAAAGTCGGGGGGCTGCGTGAAGTTAGCCCCCCCGGATTTATTTTTAAAATTACGGCTTTAGGATTGTCGCTCAAACGAAATTTTTTATCGCTCAAACGCGCTCAAACGACGCTCAAACGAATGCCGTTTTCAGATTTTGAATTGCTCAAAGTCGGTGGGCTGCGTGAAGTTAGCCCCCCCGGATTTATTTTTAAAATTACGGCTTTAGGATTGTCGCTCAAACGAAATTTTTTATCGCTCAAACGCGCTCAAACGACGCTCAAACGAATGCCGTTTTCAGATTTTGAATTGCTCAAAGTCGGGGGGCTGCGTGAAGTTAGCCCCCCCGGATTTATTTTTAAAATTACGGCTTTAGGATTGTCGCTCAAACGAAATTTTTTATCGCTCAAACGCGCTCAAACGACGCTCAAACGAATGCAGTTTTCAGAATTTGAATTGCTCTAAGTCGGGGGGCTAGTTGGAGTAGGCGCCCAGGAAGGTTTTCTAAAATTACGGCTTTAGAATTGTCGCTCAAACAAAATTTTTTGTCGCTCAAACGCGCTCAAACGACGCTCAAACGTATGCCGTTTTCAGTTTTTGAATTGCTCAAAGTCGGGGGGCTGGATGGAGTAGGCGCCCAGGAAGTTTTTCTAAAATTACGGCTTTAGAATTGTCGCTCAAACGAAAATTTTTGTCGCTCAAACGCGCTCAAACGACGCTCAAACGAATGCCGTTTTCAGATTTTGAATTGCTCAAAGTCGGGGGGCTGCGTGAAGTTAGCCCCCCCGGATTTATTTTTAAAATTACGGCTTTAGGATTGTCGCTCAAACGAAATTTTTTATCGCTCAAACGCGCTCAAACGACGCTCAAACGAATGCAGTTTTCAGAATTTGAATTGCTCAAATTCGGGGGGCTAGTTGGAGTAGGCGCCCAGGAAGTTTTTCTAAAATTACGGCTTTAGAATTGTCGCTCAAACAAAATTTTTTGTCGCTCAAACGCGCTCAAACGACGCTCAAACGTATGCCGTTTTCAGTTTTTGAATTGCTCAAAGTCGGGGGGCTGGATGGAGTAGGCGCCCAGGAAGTTTTTCTAAAATTACGGCTTTAGAATTGTCGCTCAAACGAAAATTTTTGTCGCTCAAACGCGCTCAAACGACGCTCAAACGAATGCCGTTTTCAGATTTTGAATTGCTCAAAGTCGGGGGGCTGCGTGAAGTTAGCCCCCCCGGATTTATTTTTAAAATTACGGCTTTAGGATTGTCGCTCAAACGAAATTTTTTATCGCTCAAACGCGCTCAAACGACGCTCAAACGAATGCAGTTTTCAGAATTTGAATTGCTCAAAGTCGGGGGGCCAACTTCACAGACGTATTCAATAAAGCATTTTAGAAATAGATTGCAGTGTCAAATTCATTACATTAGTTTCTTTGGATCGCAGCGTATGCATTTTTATTTTCCTTATATACATAATGTATAGGGAAAGTATTATGCCAGTGAGTCTATGGAGACGATATCTCACGAACAAATGGAGCGATTCGAATGAAATTTGGTAGAAAAATCACAATCCGTGAATACTAGAAGCCTATTGTTTTAAAACACAATCGAGTGTTCAGAACCTCCCTAAATTTTCGAGTGAAATTTTGAAAAAATCAAAAAATTAAAACCTTTAATGAAGTTACGCAAATAGACATTTCTTATGTAATTTTTCCATAGAAAACAATTGACATAAACTTTAGAACGCTAGCATGAACCGTTCTCGAGATATTGCACATTTTTCAAATAAATTTATCAAGAAATCTCATAAATTAAAAAAAAATATTAACTGTTAAGAAACATGTTCACTTTTCATATGTAATATCATGCGATAAATTTGGTGACATCATTCTCGTGGATCTAACTCGTTCCATTCACGAGAAAAGATACTGTAAGTAACACTTTTGTATTTGAACGCCAATAGTCATTTATCTGCTGTAAGAATAACTTATTTCTCCGTCTATAACGCTTGGCGAGATTTTGGTGACGAATTTAGTGGAATGTCGCCAACTCGGCGACATTTTTAAATGTTGCCAAATTAACGAAAATCTCGCCAAATGGATAAAAATGACGCTAAATCAATGAAAATGACGACTAATTGAAGAAAATTCAATATCATGGAAGGAATATAAGTATCTACTATAAGAATAAAATTTTTTTAACTGTAAAAGTAGTAAATTCATTGCATTATATAAGGAAAGTCATGTGCTGCCCACATCAGATTTTTATTATTTTTTATACTATTGTATAGAGAAAGCATTGTGATCCGAAATATTTTCGATTTTGACATTTTAACGGATCAACACGATTTAAGACGTTCTGAACCCATTTCAACTTTTGTATATCTATGTAGGTCATCAGACAAAGCTTAGCCACCTTTATCTAAAATGCCTTGTTCTTTCCTTCAAAATAAGCAACCATCCCAGGTAAAAAATGACCGTACTATAAAACTATTAAACTCTATTATGAGCAATTGATCAAAAAAGAACCATCAGTGCTAGTTGACAAAATCAAGCACGGCAAATATTGGCTGTGGTTTATATACTTTGTATATAGTACTATAAATTTTAAATTTTCATACGCTTCTATTAAAAATTTCATATTGATATCTATAAAGAATTTTTTTATGCTTGTTTACATCTTATTGTAGGCATATCCAAATCAGATTTAATTTTACAATAACCTTGAGCGAAGCTGGAATTTCTATTTAGCAATCTATAAATGTCAAGATATCAAATTCATATCGTTTACGGTATTTTTAATCTTCATCTGGTACTAGCTGTCATTGCTGGATGGTGATAAATAATATCTTTTGTTTGGATGTATCATGGTTTCCACTTTTTAGCAATAGAAAAGGGAGAAATGAACGGGCATTTTAGATAAAAGTGGCTATGGCTTGCGTAAGGCCTAGTTTTCACCAAATGTGAGAAGCGTCAGAAAAAAGTTGGACTTTTTCAACTTCCAATGAATTCTTGTATGCATCATGCCTTCCCATTGACTAGTCGATATCTTGTACTCGTCACTTCGTGTGTTTGTTGAAAACTATGTAAATGCTTGACTTATACCCTTAAGGGAGGCTTATTCGCTATGCAAAATTCGTTGATATTGTTAAATCTTTGTTTTCTGCAACTTACTAATAATTTTTTATACATAAAAAGGCAATTTTCAGAGATTCAAAAATATATGTTATTGAGATATAGGGCAAATATCAGAAAAAGTAGGACAAATGGAAACACCTCATATGGCGACACTTCCAAACAATTCACAATATAAATAAGGACACAAGGGCAAAGATAAGTACCCAGGTGATTTCTTTTAGATTTTTGAATTCACTTGAAATTAGTATATTGGAATTGTAAATCATGTTTCAACTGCTGAAACTTCCGATTACCAACATTAGCAACATTTCTTATCCTTCCAGGGTAGAAATAGGATGGAAATTTTTGGTGTGGTGGTGTGAAGTGGACAGTTGACCTATTGACTTCTTTTGAATGCTTCTGGGAATTGGGGGAAATAAACGAAGGGTGTATTTGTTGTGTTTAAAAGACTTGGGTCCAACTATGAAAAATAAAGTGTGTTGCGTTAAATTTTGTCATTTCAATGGAAGATAGTTCAGCTTGTGTTGACTCACTATTCTTCTATTTTGCATTCCACACTTATTTAATACTAGGAGCATACCCGTTCTTCGTACGGAGTATATAATATAAAGAAACTTATAATTCGCAATCATGTGCAAATTCTGTTAAAATATTAAATTTATTGCTCCAAAAGGGAAGTTTAAGAATATCTGTTCTCACTATGCAAAATTATCTTGACGGGCAGATCTGAAGAATAAAACATCCTGGTCCCTTTTGTAAGCAAATTTACAAAAAAAAAAAAAGGAATTGAATCAATATATGCAACTCCGTACTACTTATATTGTCGTAGATTAGAAAATATGCCAGTGTGTTAATAGAAGATTACCCGTATTACGAACACCCGTACCAGTCATTTCTTGCCATTAACATTCCAACTGTGTTAGGTTTTGAGCAGTAGTTGAATTTATGAGTGTGTAAAGATTTAGTCTTCCAGATCACCAGGAGCTTCTGATGGGTTTGAAAAGACAAAAATATACAGGGCAATTATTATATAGGTATTTAATTACTATCTATATATAAATGAAATCATTTTTCTTTTCTTTTTTGAAAATAATATTGTAGTATATAAGTATTTGGTGAACCAGTCATTTCTTGCCATTAAATTTCCAGTTGTGTTAGGTTTTGCGCAGTAGTTGAATTTATGAGTGTGTAAAGATTTAGTCTTCCAGATCACCAGGGGCCTCTGATGGGTTTGAAAAGCCAAAAATATGCAGGACAATTATTTATAGGTATATAATTACTATCTATATATAAATGAAATCATTTTTCATTCTTTGTTTGTAAATAATATTATAGTATGTATAAGAATTTGATGAACCAGTCATTTTTTGCCATTAACATTCCAGCTGTGTTAGGTTTTGCGCAGTAGTTGAATTTATGATGTGTAAAGATTTAGTCTTCTAGATCGCCAAGGGCTTCTGATAGGTTTGAAAAGTCGAAAATATGCAGGACAATTATTTATCGGTATTTAATTACTATCTATATATAAATGAAATCGTTTTTCATTCTTTGTTTGTAAATACTAATATTATAGTATGTATAAGAATTTGATGAACCAGTCATTTCTTGCCATTAACATTCCAGCTGTGTTAGGTTTTGCGCAGTAGTTGAATTTATGAATGTGTAAAGATTTAGTGTTCCAGATCACCAGGGGCTTCTGATGGGTTTGAAAAGCCAAAAATATGCTGGACAATTATTCATAGGTATATAATTACTATCTACATATAAATGAAATCATTTTTCATTCTTTGTTTGTTAATAATATTATAGTATATATAAGTATTTGAAGAACCAGTCATATCTTCTTATTAACATTCCAGTGTGTTAGGTTTTGCGCTGTAGTTGAATTTATGAAAGTGTAAAGATTTAGTCTTCCAGATCACCAGGGGCTTCTGATAGGTTTGAAAAGACTAAAATATGCAGGACAATTATTTATCGGTATTTAATTACTATCTATATATAAATGAAATCGTTTTTCATTCTTTGTTTGTAAATACTAATATTATAGTATGTATAAGAATTTGATGAACCAGTCATTTCTTGCCATTAACATTCCAGCTGTGTTAGGTTTTGCGCAGTAGTTGAATTTATGAATGTGTAAAGATTTAGTGTTCCAGATCACCAGGGGCTTCTGATGGGTTTGAAAAGCCAAAAATATGCTGGACAATTATTCATAGGTATATAATTACTATCTACATATAAATGAAATCATTTTTCATTCTTTGTTTGTTAATAATATTATAGTATATATAAGTATTTGAAGAACCAGTCATATCTTCTTATTAACATTCCAGTGTGTTAGGTTTTGCGCTGTAGTTGAATTTATGAAAGTGTAAAGATTTAGTCTTCCAGATCACCAGGGGCTTCTGATAGGTTTGAAAAGACAAAAATATGCAGGACAATTATTTATCGGTATATAATTACTATCTATATATAAATGAAATCATTTTTCATTCTTTGTTTGTAAATAATATTATAGTATGTATAAGAATTTGATGAACCAGTCATTTTTTGCCATTAACATTCCAGCTGTGTTAGGTTTTGCGCAGTAGTTGAATTTATGATGTGTAAAGATTTAGTCTTCTAGATCGCCAAGGGCTTCTGATAGGTTTGAAAAGTCGAAAATATGCAGGACAATTATTTATAGGTATTTAATTACTATCTATATATAAATGAAATCGTTTTTCATTCTTTGTTTGTAAATACTAATATTATAGTATGTATAAGAATTTGATGAACCAGTCATTTCTTGCCATTAACATTCCAGCTGTGTTAGGTTTTGCGCAGTAGTTGAATTTATGAATGTGTAAAGATTTAGTGTTCCAGATCACCAGGGGCTTCTGATGGGTTTGAAAAGCCAAAAATATGCTGGACAATTATTCATAGGTATATAATTACTATCTACATATAAATGAAATCATTTTTCATTCTTTGTTTGTTAATAATATTATAGTATATATAAGTATTTGAAGAACCAGTCATATCTTCTTATTAACATTCCAGTGTGTTAGGTTTTGCGCTGTAGTTGAATTTATGAAAGTGTAAAGATTTAGTCTTCCAGATCACCAGGGGCTTCTGATAGGTTTGAAAAGACTAAAATATGCAGGACAATTATTTATCGGTATTTAATTACTATCTATATATAAATGAAATCGTTTTTCATTCTTTGTTTGTAAATACTAATATTATAGTATATATAAGAATTTGATGAACCAGTCATTTCTTGCCATTAACATTCCAGTTGTGTTAGGTTTTGCGCAGTAGTTGAATTTATGAATGTGTAAAGATTTAGTGTTCCAGATCACCAGGGGCTTCTGATGGGTTTGAAAAGCCAAAAATATGCTGGACAATTATTCATAGGTATATAATTACTATCTACATATAAATGAAATCATTTTTCATTCTTTGTTTGTTAATAATATTATAGTATATATAAGTATTTGAAGAACCAGTCATATCTTCTTATTAACATTCCAGTGTGTTAGGTTTTGCGCTGTAGTTGAATTTATGAAAGTGTAAAGATTTAGTCTTCCAGATCACCAGGGGCTTCTGATAGGTTTGAAAAGACTAAAATATGCAGGACAATTATTTATCGGTATTTAATTACTATCTATATATAAATGAAATCGTTTTTCATTCTTTGTTTGTAAATACTAATATTATAGTATGTATAAGAATTTGATGAACCAGTCATTTCTTGCCATTAACATTCCAGTTGTGTTAGGTTTTGCGCAGTAGTTGAATTTATGAATGTGTAAAGCTTTAGTGTTCCAGATCACCAGGGGCTTCTGATGGGTTTGAAAAGCCAAAAATATGCTGGACAATTATTCATAGGTATATAATTACTATCTACATATAAATGAAATCATTTTTCATTCTTTGTTTGTTAATAATATTATAGTATATATAAGTATTTGAAGAACCAGTCATATCTTCTTATTAACATTCCAGTGTATTAGGTTTTGCGCTGTAGTTGAATTTATGAAAGTGTAAAGATTTAGTCTTCCAGATCACCAGGGGCTTCTGATAGGTTTGAAAAGACTAAAATATGCAGGACAATTATTTATCGGTATTTAATTACTATCTATATATAAATGAAATCGTTTTTCATTCTTTGTTTGTAAATACTAATATTATAGTATGTATAAGAATTTGATGAACCAGTCATTTCTTGCCATTAACATTCCAGCTGTGTTAGGTTTTGCGCAGTAGTTGAATTTATGAAAGTGTAAAGATTTAGTCTTCCAGATCACCAGGGACTTCTGATAGGTTTGAAAAGTCAAAAATATGCAGGACAATTATTTATAGGTATTTAATTACTATCTATATATAAATGAAATCGTTTTTCATTCTTTGTTTGTAAATACTAATATTATAGTATGTATAAGTATTTGATGAACGAGTCATATCTTCTTATTAACATTCCATCTGTGTTAGGTTTTGCGCTGTAGTTGAATTTATGAGTGTGTAAAGATTTAGTCTTCTAGATCATCAGGGACTTCTGATAGGTTTGAAAAGTCAAAAATATGCAGGACAATTATTTATAGGTATTTAATTACTATCTATATATAAATGAAATCGTTTTTCATTCTTTGTTTGTAAATACTAATATTATAGTATGTATAAGAATTTGATGAACCAGTCATTTCTTGCCATTAACATTTCAGCTGTGTTAGGTTTTGCGCAGTAGTTGAATTTATGAAAGTGTAAAGATTTAGTCTTCCAGATCACCAGGGACTTCTGATAGGTTTGAAAAGTCAAAAATATGCAGGACAATTATTTATAGGTATTTAATTACTATCTATATATAAATGAAATCGTTTTTCATTCTTTGTTTGTAAATACTAATATTATAGTATGTATAAGTATTTGATGAACGAGTCATATCTTCTTATTACCATTCCATCTGTGTTAGGTTTTGCGCTGTAGTTGAATTTATGAGTGTGTAAAGATTTAGTCTTCTAGATCATCAGGGACTTCTGATAGGTTTGAAAAGTCAAAAATATGCAGGACAATTATTTATAGGTATTTAATTACTATCTATATATAAATGAATTCATTTTTCTTTTCTTGTTTGTAAATAATATTATAGTATGTATAAGTATTTGATGAACCAGTCGTTTTTTTCCCATTAAAATTCCATCTCTGTCAGGTTCTGTTCCGTTGTTGAATTTATGAGTATGCAAAGATTTAGTTTTCTAAATCATCGGTGGACTTCTGAAGGGTTTGGAGAGACAAAAATATGCAGGACAATTGTTCTATAAGACCTAATTGAATTACTGTCTCTATATGAAGGAAATAATTTTTTGTTAAAACACTGTGAAAATGAAGTACCACTACCAAAGTTTAGCTATTTGACTACGGGGTACAACAATTCTGCGCTGCCCATGAACCGGCGACTGCCACTGCCATTAATTGCTGTTCTTCGTTGAGCCCCTAGCGATTTTTGATGTAACCCCGGTTTAGAACCGGAGGACCCCGGCGTTTCTAAACCGTAGAACGCCGGTTCATGGGGTTAGAACGCCGGTTCATGGGGTTAGAACGCCGGTTCATGGGGTTAGAACGCCGGTTCAGAAACGCTGGTCAAAACAAATCATTTTCAGTACCATAAATTTTCAGCAAAGGCTATAATTCTCAAATACATCCGACAAGGCTAAGAAAATGCGGTATGCAGAAAATATACATGAATCACATATTTTTAGGGCTGTATCGTCCATTTCAAACTCCATATGGCATAAATTGCACTCTAATGTATACTATTTAAAATAGAAAAATAATTAAATATTCTAAATGAATACCATGGGTAAGTAAATATCAATTTTTGCTTTGGACTCATGGGTATAGAAATATTAATATCATGTTTAATTCCAATTTTTTAATGCACATAATTTACTTTTGTACTTGTATTAGTTTCTAAAATACGCATTCATGTTACATATATATATATATATATCTTTACATATATCTTTACAAATGTACATCTTTCATCATTTCAGTCTTCGAGCTGATTTCATCTGAGCTATCAGATGCATCTCCACTATCTGAATCATCTTTAACTGCAGCAGCAGCAGCAGCAGCAGCAGCAGCAGCTCTTTTCTTCTCTTGTTTCCTTTTACGTTTTTCAAAATTCTTTGAATGTCCTCTGCTCTTCATATGCATCTTTGCATTTTCAGGACCGCTGAAAGACGTAGAACATAGTTTGCACACAAGAATGCCATCTTCAACAACAAGCGTAATAATGTCTCTATCACTGGAAGTTGTTGATGCTTGATTATCATCTGCATCCCCAGGTGTTAACTCCTGTGCAAGTTTCTTGCTTTCAACTTTCTTCGCATGAATTTTGCTCGTCAAATGCTGAGCATAGGGTATTAACCCAGTGAAAGATTTATCGCATTCTTTGCATTCAAACTCTTCAATGTCAACAGTGTCTTCATCTTTGGGTAAAAGATATGTAATTCTACTTTGGATACCTTCCAAGTGATTTTTCAATTTCTCTACGTCAATTTCACCCCCATCACGAACCTGATCGAGCACAGAAGACTGCTGTACCTTTTTCTTATGAGTTTTACTGATAATGTGATTGTAATAAGACTCTGGTTCTCCAAACTCTTTGCGGCAAATCTTGCATATGGCATAGGGTTTCGTAAAAAGCATTTCTTCTTCATCGCTTTCAGTCATTTTTTCAGAATTAGTGATTTTTTCTAGTAATTTCTTTTCTTTTTTCTTTTTCAATATGGCCTTTAAGTGATTCTTACCTTTTTCGTGTTGTTTTAGAGGTATGTATCCAGAAAACTTTTTGCTGCAAACGATGCATACGTAATCAGAATCAGATAGCTCACTGTCACTATTGGAAGAAGTGTCGTTGCCGTCCACTTCGTCGACGACTGTTCTATGTGCCTCCGATGACGCTTTATTTGCCTTAGTCGGTTTAGTTTTACCAGTCTTCATGTCAGGAAGGATTACATCTTCCCCTGATGCATCTGATGAATCGGGTGATACTTCCTTCTTCATAGTGCATTTAGTTTTACCAATATTCCTGTAAGGAACTTCGTCTGGTGAATCGGAATCGGATGATGCTTCCATCATATTAGTCTGTTTAATTTTGCCAATATCCATATCAGGAGGGATTGGAACTTTCTCTGGTATATCTGACGAACTCATCGTTTGAATACTGGGGTTCTGAAAGGGAAGAAAATTCAAATTTAATAATAAAATATTTGTTTTAAAGACATAGACAAATAAAATTTTTATTTTGAAATAAAAAAAGTTGGATAAAGTTACTTTGAAAATATAACGAGTAAGTAAATCATCACTTTTTTATTGAGTTACTGAAGTACCGTAACAGTTAGGCGAGGTTGGTGTACAATGGGCCTAGGGGCACAAATCGCCCCCATTAATTACTTATCTGTTTTCACCATATTATGACACATATACGACAGCACAGTCTTGATGTACTACATCTAAAAATCATGTTCTCAACTCATTATTAAGTCCTTTTACAATAGTAGGTGGTTCATGGCTGGGGAAAGTAAAAATCTTCAGATTAAATTTTTTTTCATTTTAGAATTGTAACTTGGAAGAAGTGTCTCAGTACAATATATATAAATAAGATGATTTTCTTTTTATATCATATCTAACTACATTGACTAAATTACAAAAATATTTTATTACATTTACCTTTGTTGTTGAACTTCGATATGGGGTTTAATATGTGATACCAAAAACAAAAACCAGAGATATCATAAATTAGAACATTTAAATGACAGTAGGAATTGAGCGGTGAATCGAGATAAAGGAAAAGCTCGAAGAAACTGCTCTTACATGGACAGTGAAGTGGGTATTTGTTCATGACCAATAAATATACTGATTAAGACTGAAACGTTATCACGCATAGGAGATAGAGTGGTTAGATTCAGTCACAGAATTGATGAGAGGTAGGGGGCGAGCTAGCTCCAAATTAAGGACCATCCTTGAATTGCGTCATTGATGAAGGGAAGGGCCACAACCAGTAAGTACTTCACATATTCAAGAAGACGGGTTTACCCCGAAGCCATGCTAGAAAGGTTGTCGGCAGTCACTTGCAAAACCCAGGACAATCAGACTGGTAAAAAAAATTCGAGATGTACATGTGCTCTAAAAATCTGATGTGGGCAGCACATGACTTTCCTTATATAATGCAATGAATTTACTATTTTTACAGTAAAAAAAATCGGTTATTCTTATAGTATATACTTATATTCTTTCCAAGATATTGAATTTTCGTCAAGTAGTCGTCATTTTCATTGATTTAGCGTCATTTTTATCCATTTGGTGAGATTTTCGTTTATTTGGCAATATCTAAAAAAGTCGTCAAGTAGGCGACATTCAGCCAAATTTGTCGTCAAAATCTCGCCAAGCGTTATGGACGGAGAAATAAGTTATTTTTATAGCAGATAAATTATTATTGGCGTTCAAATACAAAAGTATTACTCAAAGTATCTTTTCTCATGAATTGAACGAGCTAGATCCATGAGAATGATGTCACCAAATTTATGGCATGATATTACATATGAAAAGTGAATATGTTTCTCAACAGTTAATATGTTTTTTTAATTTATGAGACTTTTTGATACATTTATTTGAAAAATATGATGGAGAACGGTTCATGCTAGAGTTCGAAAGTTTATGTCAAAGGTTTTCTAAAGAAAAATTACATAATAAATGCCCATTTGCGTAACTTTATTAAAGATTTTGATTTTTTGATGATTTTTTCAAAATTTCACTCGAAAATTTAGGGAGTTCTGAACATTCAACTGCGTTTAAAAGCTATAGGCTTCCCGTATTCACGGATTGTAATTTTTGTACCAAATTTCATTAGAATCGCTCCAGTCGTTCGGGAGATATCGTCTGTGTGTGTGAGATATCGTCTCAACACACACACACCAACGCACACACACACACAGACATAAAGTCAAAAACATCTGATTCGTGTTCAGGGATGCTTGAAGCGTGCTCTTCCGTCGGAAACTCGAATTCGAATTTTCGACCCCGTCACAATACTTTCCTTATACAGTGTATTATGTATATAAGGAAAGTAAAAATCCAAAAAAAATGGTGAGTCGGTCATGGTGAGTGGAATCGACTGATGTCGTGTGAACCCAGCCAAAGCAGTGAAGGTGCGCCAATATGTGTGCAACTAGTGCCCCATGTTCGACTAGTGTCCTCTGCAGTTGGAGGTATGTACTATTTGCTCACATGTCGAGTATAGAAATAATTTGATAATCGTCTTAACAAAGGCTGATCACCACTTTGTTTTCGAAAGAATAATAATCTGGTTTCACAAATATAAGAATAAGCTTTCCATTGCTAGACGTTAATGAAATGATTTTGTATTTAATAACGACAATGTTTCTAAACAATAATGTAAATTTCAATATAATGAAATAAATAATGGATTATTTAAAATTACTAAAGAGTCTTTAATGACCAGACTAATTATATTTTACCTTGGAGCAAACCAGGGCCGATCCTAGCAGGTGTGCAGCGCGTGCACCGCACGCGGGCGGCCAAAACAAGGGGCGGCCGCAGGCCGCATATAGTTTTATCAATCAAGCAAAATTTTTAAAAACTTATAATAAGTCGAATAAATATGCTGAATTTTAAATAGTTATTGAAAAATCAAAATAAGTCCCATAGTTTAAGAAAAATAGAATGTTAGTGCACAGTGTGTTGGTCCATTGTCTATTAATGTCTACTCTTTACACACATCCTTCATTTGATAGCAAAATTCGTGGCAGAGCCGGCAATACGGCATAGAAAAGGATACCAAATTTTAAATTTCTATCTAAACAAATAACCAAGGGGCATATTTTTGAGACGCCTAAGGATGTTTCGTTCCACTGTGCGGCGGCTTATTTATGGGTCGGCACGCGGCTCGCAGATCAATGGTCAAAAGAAACTTTATTTTAGCGGTCTCCTTTGTAGATTAGAACTGAATTATTTCGGCAAAGTTAACCCTTTCCGCAAAGTTAACCCTTTCGGCAAAGTTAAAGCATTCCGGAACTGCAGCGGCCCAAAGGACGGAGCGCTTCTTTTTCGAACTGTTCCCAGGAGACGGCAATTTTATTGCGTTAAGCCTAACTCTCGAAAAAAAATTCACTAAAAATCACCCGTTCAACACAGCATTATACTATTTTCAGGAATAAAGGAAATTCTTATTTTCTATTTGATGTATATTTTTCTTTCAAATTTTCTTTTATCAAAATATTAAAAATTTTAGCGTATTAAAAATAACTTACCTTGCATAAAATAGTTATCAGCTAATCAGGAGTGTATATAGATTTAAATCAGTTATCAGGAGTGTATACAGATTTAAATTTTGAAACTAATGCATCTAAAACGGGTTTCAATTTATCTAGTTTTGGGGCATTAGTATCAAGAGTAAAATGAAGGTAACGTAATATTCTTGGCCTAACATTTTAACGAAAAGAATATTGATTTATTGGTAGAACATGGTCCCAAACAAGTACCAAATTTTACATTTCCGGTCGATGAGAGTGGCAGAAAATTTAGCTGTTCATATTATAACAAAACTTTAGTGAACGGGGAGAAAATAAATCGCGCGTGGCTCTGATATTCCATAAAACTAAATCGTATTTTTTGTTTTGCATGTAAATTGTTTGGTAAAGATAGTTCAACACAACTTGTAAGTACTGGCTTTTCTGATTGTCGTCATTGTTCGGATTACCTTAAGCATGAAAATACTCTAAAACACGTAAACTCTATAAGATCGTGGTGCGAAATAAAGACGAGGCTGGAAAAAAATTGTACTATTGACGCGGAACAACAAAATGTTTACAATCGAGAGAAAAAGCGATGGCGCGCCATCATTGAAAGAATGATTGCTGTAGTATAATTTTTAGCCAGTCAGAATTTGGCATTCGGAGGAACTAGTACAAAGTTGTATCATAGAGATAATGGTAATTTTTTAAAGGCAGTGGAGATGTGGGCCAAATTTGATCCAGTTATTTCAGAACACCTTAATAATGTCAGTAAATACAAAGATAACAAAACACGTATTCCACACTACTTAGGGCAGCATTTTCAAAATGAAATAATTAATATTTTAGCCGAATCTATTCGTAATGAGATAACACGCATTGTCAAAAAAGCCAAATATTACACTATAAATCTCGACTCTACCCCTGATATTAGCCACACAGAATAAATAATGTTTGTAATTCGATGTGTGAACACTGCTGAAGGTAAGGTAGATATTTTAGAATTTTTTCTAGGATTTTTTCCAGTAACTAATATCGCTGGAGAAGGTCTGTGCAATTTTCTATTAGAGAAGCTATTACCTAGTCTGCAGCTCGAAGTTAAAGATATACGGGGTCAGGGCTACGACAATGGATCGAACATGAAGGGGAAAAATATAGGGCTTCAGAAACGGATTCTCGATATCAATCCTAGAGCATTATACGTGCCGTGTGCAGCTCATACATTAAATCTCGTCTTTAATGACGTTGCCAGCTCCAGTGGTGAAATTTCTGGGTTTTTTATATGGTACAAGAGGTATATAATTACTTTTCTGCGTCCCCATATCGATGGAATTTACTAAAAAAACACGTGAAAAGTCTAACTTTAAAACCATTAAGTGAAACAAGGTGGGAAAGTCGTATCAATGCTATTAGACCTCTAAAACAAGACCTAAAAAACATTATTACCGCATTAAATGCCTTAATTGAAGATACCACCAGAGACATGAAAACAAAAATGGATGCTAAATCAATAATTAAAAGTCTTGAAACATTTAAATTTTTGTGTTCAATTTTAATTTGGCATGATTTATTATCAACAATTGATGTATTGAGTAAAATGCTTCAAAATCCTAAATTAAACATCGCGGAATGCATTGAAGGCTTAGATAATCTTAAAAAATATTTAGTTTCCCAAAGATCTGACGATAATTTTAAAAAAATCTGATGTGGGCAACACATGACTTTCCTTATATAATGTAATGAATTTACTACTTTTACAGTAAAAAATTAGGTTTTTCTTATAGTAGATACTAATATTTTTTCCAAGATATTGAATTTTCGACAATTAGTCGTCATTTTCATTGATTTAGCATCATTTTTATCCATTTGGCGAGATTTTCATTAATTTGGCAACATTTCAAAAAAGTCGCCAAGTTGGCGACATTCCGCCCAAATTCGTCGCCAAAATCTCGCCAAGCGTTATGCACTAAGAAAAAAGTTATTCTTACAGCTGATAAATGACTATTGGCGTTCAAATACAAAAGTATTATTTAAAGTATATTTTTTCATGAATGGAACGAGCTAGATCCACGAGAATGATATAACTCAATTTATCGCATGGTATTACATATGAAATGTGAACATGTTTATCAATAGGAATTTTTTTATGTTACTTTTTCATAATTTTTTTGGAAAATGTACAATATCTCGAGAACGGTTCATGTTAGCGTTCTAAAATTTATGCCAATCGTTTTCTAATGAAAAATTACATAAGAAATGTCTATTTGCGTAACTTTATTAGCGGTTTTGATTTTTTGACGATTTTTTCAAAATTTCATTCGAAAATTCAGGGGGGTTCTGAACATTCGATTACGTATAAAAACAATAGGCTTCCAGTGTTTACGGATTGTGATTTTTGTACCAAATTTGGTTCGAATCGGTCCATTCGTTCGTTAGTTATCGTCTCCACAGACCCACTGACACACACACACACACACACACACACACACACACACACACACACAGAGAGACATCACTTCAAAAATGTTTGATTCGTGATCAGGGATGCTTGAAACGTGCTCTCCCGTCGAAAACTCGAATTCGAATTTTCGACCCCGTCACAATACTTTCCTTATACATTATGTATATAAGGAAAGTAATATTTGTCGATTCAGCAACAACACTTGCTAGAGATTTAGGTATTGATCCCGAATTTCCCATGTCGAAGCTCAGGAAAAAGGTCCGTTTATTTGATTACGAGGGCAGTGATGAACCAGTTTCAAATCCCTTCCAGCAATTCAAGACTGCTTTTTATTTTGCAGTTCTTGATCACGCGATCTCTTCAGTAAATGAAAGATTTACCTTATTATCTGAGTGCCATTCAATATTCTGCTTTCTGTATGAGTTTCACAACATTTCTAATGATGATCTCATGAAAGCCTGCATGGACTTAGATATTAAGTTACAGGTACAGGAGGAAGGAAGGATTGTGAAAGATATAGACGGTATACAACTCTTTAATGAAATAACTTCATTCAAAGATATTTTTCCAGATAAAAAACAGCCAATTGAGATATTAGAAATTATAGTCAAAATGATCTCATTCCCTGTTTTCCAAATTTTGCTCTAGCAATAAGAATTCTTTTAACCTTACCTGTTTCTGTGGCTTCAGGTGAAAGAAGTTTCAGTAAATTAAAAATTATTAAAAACTTACTTGAAAAATAATATGACAGAAGAAAGGCTTTCAGATTTGGGCATCATCTCTATTGAATCCGAAATCTCTGGAAAAATTGATTTCACTGAAATTATTGACAAATTTGCTTCTCAGAAAACTAGAAAATTTATTTTATAGTTAATTATTAGGTAGTCTTTGTAGAACGACTGATTTATATACTTTTCGTTTCACGAGATTTATGCTTTAGTACTTTTTTTTATTAGATTATATTTTCTGAGTAAATACTGTTGTTTTGCATTTCTAATTATAAAATGTCTATTTTTATTTCAAAGGTAATATTTTTGTTACTTTCCTTATATACATAATGTATAAGGAAAGTATTGTGACGGGGTCGAAAATTCGAATTCGAGTTTTCGACGGGAGAGAACGTTTCAAGCATCCCTGATCACGAATCAAACATTTTTGAAGTGATGTCTGTGTGTGTGTCAGTGAGTCTGTGGAGACGATAACTGATGAACGAATGGACAGATTCGAATAAAATTTGGTACAAAAATCACAATCCGTAAACACTGGAAGCCTATTGTTTTTACACGCAATCGAATGTTCAGAACCTCCTAAATTTTTGAATGAAATTTTGAAAAAATCGTCCAAAAATCAAAACCGCTAATAAAGTTACCCAAGTAGACATTTCTTATGTAAATTTTCATTAGAAAACGATTGACATAAATTTTAGAACGCTAACATGAACCGTTCTCGAGATATTGTACATTTTTCATAAAAATTATCATAAAGTCATATAAAATTAAAAAATATATATTTCCTATTGAGAAACATGTTCACTTTTCATATGTAAGACCATGCGATAATTTGGGTGGGGTTTCTCGTGGATCTAGCTCGTTCCATTCATGAAAAAAGAGACTTTAAGAAATACTCTTGTATCTGAACGCCAATAGTCATTTATCTGCTGTAAGAATAACTTATTTCTTCGTCCATAACGCTTAGCGAGATTTTGGCGACAAATTTGGCGGAATGTCGCCAACCTGGCCACTTTTTGAAATGTTGCCAAATTAACGAAAATCTCGCCAAATGTATAAAAATGGGGCTATATCAATGAAAATGACGACTAATTGTCGATTGTTGCATTTTTATTAATGTTTTACTTTTTACTCTTATACAGGTAGATGAATTTATAACGTCAACGCTAAGTATTAGTCAAAATATGAAAAATTCTCAAGAGGGGCGGCACATTAGGTCTTTGCACGCGGGCGGCCGACACCCTAGGATCGGCCCTGCTTATGAACTGATTAGATATAAGAAAATGAATGATAGCGATTTGACGACATGATGCCATACATATGATTTTTAATACAGTGCCTAGAATACCTGGTGTTGCGTTCGTAGGAGAAAGGTGCTGAAAAACTTGTCGAAGAATTCAGGACACATCGGGTAAAATGCGGTACAAGAGAGTATAGCGCCATCTGTTATCGTCAGTTGAAGTTATCTAATTGCTGGATCTATTAGTTAAATTTTTCTAGATCATAATTTGAGTTTTTATTAATCGTTTTAGTACCGTTATTTGTTTACTTTTTCAATTGTTTTTGTCTGTTACTGTTAAAATCTTATATCTATATTATATTCTATTAGCTTATTGCCTTGTTATTGTAGGTCATATGTTATATTTATTATTTGTTTCAATTTTCAACAACCAGTAGCTTTCACTAGTCATTATGGAAAATGATGATGATGTTAATGTGCAATCGAAAAGTCGTAAACGGCAACGTAAATGTTTCGTGCCAGGATGTACTACTGGCTACAAATCAAGCACAGCTAAAGTATCTGCTTTTGCTGCTCCGATTACATTATTAACGATTACATTAATCCGATTACATTATTAGATACAATATGTCCTGATAATTCCACTGAAAATTCAATTTTATATAAAGTTGATTTACTTGTTGAGAATGGAAATATTTCAGATATTTCACAAACTGTATCTAATAATGTACCTGATGGGCAATACAGTGACGGTAGATTAATTTATTACGTAGCTGGTTATGTTGTCAGAAAATTCAAAGGCAAAATCAGATGTGCTGAATGTGAAATGCAGAAGATCAGGGAAACTCTATGCCAAATGAATGTTCATCCTTCACAAAAGCATTTGATGATGGAGGTTTTATGTACCCCTCAATAAATCTATTTAATTTTATTAAAAATTTAAAATACAAATTTACAACATGTTTCTCTATAAATTTAATTTACAGAGATAGTATAAGTGACTTATTTGACACTTTGTCAAACTCCACATTAAACTTCATAGGATGTGAAAGCCACAAGGTCGAACTGACAAAAACATTATTGAAATTTCACTGAATAACCATACTTCATTTTTATATTAAAGGTTTCAACAGAGAAAAATGTACACAAAGAAACAAAGTAAAATTTTCAAAGATGAGTAAATGTAAATAGTGCATGTGAATAAATGAAATGCATGTAAAATATCAAAATAATGATACTTTTTTGTTATTAAAATATTTTTATTTTTAAATTTAGTTTTTGTCTCCTCTAAAGTAGATAATATTCTTTAAACATTTATTTTTCTGTAAGGATGCATATATCTATATTATACTGATGATTTTTATTAGACACTGTATCATATTAAACTTATTATATAAGTCAAGAAATAATACATTATCTGTAAATATTTTGTTCAATTCATATATGTCATTTTTTTCATTATATATGGCATTTTTTTCAATTTATTGTTGAAATCATGAAATTAATTCAATGAAGTTTGAATTCTAACATGTAGTAAAAAATATTTAAAAGTTCTCAATACAATGTCAAATTAATCGATGCAAAATTGATTTAATATATGCATATAGTTATAAGATAATCAAGATAGATGTAATGAAAAGATAATCAAGATAGATGTAATGAAAAGATAATCAAGATAGATGTAATGAAAAGATAATCAAGATAGAGTATTCTTATCTTAATAGTGCTATGTATAGATATAAGGTAATCTTCAAGGATTTACAGTAATATGTTATAAAGATGAGCTGCCTGGTAAGTTTTATTATTTATTTAGTTATAAAGATAAATTTGACTATATCATACATTTGACTAAACATAACTCACAAAATGACTTATTTACAAAAATTTTATTTAAGTTTTATCTGAGCATTTTATTTAATTCTTTGTATAAAAGAAAGTTTATATGCATTTCTGTCTACAAATGCATTATTTGAAACAAACTTATTGTAAATTTACATTCGTTTTATGTCCCTCCCTGAGTTGTAAGATGAAATTGCATGATTCTATATGTACTTTATATAATTATAAAAATAACGTTTGCTGACCGTTTGAATAATGAAATGTATTACAAAATAATACTGAAAAAAAAAAAATTCAAAGCATCACAGACCGATGAAACAGTTTGTTTTAGGGCAAGAAACGAATTTAAGAAATATATATTTTGCATTAATATCTCCGTGTTGACTATAGTAGGAATTGTTCCTGTAGAAAAATAATTCTCCTGAAACCCTATTTTGAAGTTAAAACATATATTAAACAGTTAGTTTATTTAAATTTTTTATTTCAAATGACGTATTTTTTGCATAGAAAAGTATAGAGTTGTCTGCTATAAGCGGGTCCGTTTGAACTACAGCGCCATCTGTTGTATTTCTTGAAAACTCAGCCCGATTTTTTTTATTGAACGCGACACTAGGTATTCCAGTCACTATAATTTTTAAAAACAAAACAATTAAGCACAATCTTTAAACATCAATATTTTAAGCTGATTAATACATTTTACATTTCCTGCAATACATGGTAATGTATAGGGAAAGTATAGGAATCATGCCGAAAATCGCAACTATAGTTTTCGACGGATCTACACGTTTTGATACCTCTAGAATACGAAACAACTATTTTTAGCGTGACATCTGTGTGTGTGGCAGTCTGTCTGTCCATGTGTCTGTCTGTGCAATGTATGTATCCACTGTATCTCAAAAACTAATAGACCAAATTTCATAAAATTTGCTAGGTAGGGCACTTGTGTGTGACTCTGGTGCTGATTAGTTTCTGGTATGATTCGAGATTAAAGAACCCGCCTTTATTTGCGAAATGGCCTGCAAAAATATCTTGTATCCACTCTAGCTAGAGAACTAATTAGCCAAATTTCACAAAATTTGGTAAATAAGTCACCTGTGGGATATTTTGGTGTTGATTAGATTTTGGTACGATTCGGTAAAGACGAACCCGCCTTTTCTACGAAATGGCCCTCAAAAAATTGCTAAAACCTAAAATAAAAGACTACATATGTGCTGAAATATATCAATTAAATGCTTATTTTATACGTAATTTTAGACTACAAATGAATAAGACCCACCATATTACTCTAAAATGAATCATTCACGAGATATTATTTAAATATTTAATTTTGAGAAAATGAAGATGATTTTCACTGTAGTTAAAAAACTATTTAATAAAATTTCTCAAAATTTTGTTGTCAGGTTTGTTGTCACATTTGGTAACTGGACTTATTTTCAAAGGTGGAGTAGACAAAATACGAAAAAACTAAAATGTCTCGAGAACGGCTTGTCATTGTGTAATGGGGTTGGTCTTATTCTTTTCTTCGTTAAATTTACGTATAAAACAAACATTTAATGAATTGAGCATACGTAGTTTTCTATTTTAGATTTTGACGATTTTTGTGGGCCAATTTGCAAAAAAAGGCAGGTTATTTTTTTCGAATCATACCAAAATCTAATCAGCACCAGGATAACCCACAAGCGACTTATCTACAGAATGTTGTGAAATTCGGTCCATTAGTTTTTCAGATAGGGTGGATACAGACCAGTTTTGTGGGTCATTTCGCAAAAAAGGAGGGTCCTTTTATCCTGAAACTTACTAAAACTAATCAGCATCAGGGTCACATCCAAGTGACTTACCTACCAAATTTTATGAAATTCGGTCCATTAGTTTTTGAGTTAAAGTGGATACATACATTGCACAGACAGACACACACACACAGACAGACAGACACACACACACAGACAGACAGACACACAGACGTCACGCGAAAAATAGTTTCTTCGTGTTCTAGAGGTTTCGAAACGTGTAGATCCGTCGAAAACTCGAGTTGCGATTTTCGGCATGATTCCAATACTTTCCCTATACATTACAATGTATTGCAGGAAAAGTAATACATCAAAAATGACCATTTCACTCTCTCATAATATACACATACTTTATGTATAGGGAAAGTTTTGGAATCCAATTGAAAATTGCAATTCAAGTTTTCGACCGATCTACAACGTTTCGAGCACCCTAGAATACGAAAGTTCTATTTGTAGCGTGACGGCTGTGTGTGTGAGCGAGTGCTTCTGCGCGTGTGTGTCTGTCTGTGCAATGTAGTAGGTATCCACTCTAATAGTTGATAAAATAGTTTCATAAAATTTCATTGGTTAGTCACTTGTGGGTTACCCTGGTGCTGATTAGATTTTGGTACGATGTGGGATAAAAGAACCTGCCTTTTTTTTACAAAATGGCCCTTAAAATTGTATGTATCCGATTTAGCTAAAAAGCTAATAGACCAAACATCACAAAATTGGGTAGACAAGTCACTTGTGGGTTACCCTGGTGCTGAATAGATTTTGGTACGATTCGGGAAAAAAGAACCCGCCTTTTTTACGAAATGGCCCGCAAAAATTGTATGTATCTACTCTAGCTGAGGAACTAATACACCAAATTTCACAAAATTTGGTAGATAAGTTGCTTGTGGGTTACCTTGGTACTGATTATATTTATTTTAGTATATAAAAAAAAAGAATATACCTTCTTTGCGAAATAGCCCGCAAAAACCGTTAAGATCTAAAATAAAATACTACAAATGTATCAATTTAATGCATGTTTTTTACGTGTTTTTTAATTTTGAGAAACTGAAGAAGTTTTCCACTATAGTGAAAATATTATTTAATAAAATATCTTAAAATTCAGTATTTTCGTCTTTCGATGTTTATTCTGATACTGATTAGATTTTTGCATATAACCCATCTTTTTTGCTAATTGACCATCAAACGTCTTGAAAATTTGAAATAATGACTAAAATTTCTGAGATATATTAGTTTAGTATTTGTTCTTAATGTAATTTTTGACAGTACAGCGAATAAGGCTGACTCCATGACGATGAACCGTTTTCGAGATATTTTAGTTTCTTGGAATTTTGAAGATCTGAAGAATTTAAAGGGCGAATTTAAAGTTGCCAAAGGGAGCAATCGAACATTCATTAAAACTGCAAATCGGATATTATCAGAAAAGTATCCATGCTATTTTCTGTAAACAAATTCAATATAATGCATCATGAAATAAAAAATCTGATGTGGGCAACACATGACTTTCCTTGTATAATGCAATGAATTTAATACTTTTACAGCAAAAATATAGCTTATTCTTTTAGTAGATACTTATATTTTTTTCAAGATATTGAATTTTCTTCAATTAGTCGTCATTTTCATTGATTTAGCGTCATTTTCAATAATTTGGCGAGATTTTCGTTAATTTGGCAAAATTTCAAAAAGTCGCCAAGTTGGCGACATTCCTCCAAATTCGTCACCAAAATCTCGCCAAACGTTATGGAAGGAGAAATAAGTTATTCTTACATCAGATAAATGACTATTGGCGTTCAAATACAAAAGTATTACTCAAAGTATCTTTTCTCATAAATGGCACGAGCTAGATCCACGAAAATGATGTCACCAAGTTTATCGCATGATATTCCACATGAAAAGTGAATATGTTTCTCAACAGTTAATATATATATTTTTTAATTTATGGGATTTTTTGATAAATTTATTTGAAAAATGTACAATATCTCGAGAACGGTTCATGCTAGCGTTCTAAAGTTTATGTCAATCGTTTTCTAAGGAAAAATTACATAAGAAATATCTATTTGTGTCTATATTAAAGGTTTTGATTTTTTGATGATTTTTTCCAAATTTCACTCGAAAATTTAGGGGGTTCTGAACATTCGATTGCGTTTTTAAAAACAATAGACTTCCAGTAATCACGGATTGTGATTTTCGTACCAAATTTCATTCGAATCGGTCCATTCGTGCGTGAGATATGGTCTCCACAGACTCACTGACACACACACACACACACACACACACACACACACACACACACACACACATATACTTTCACACACACACACACACATACTTTCGCACACACACACACACACACCACCTCAAAAATGTTTGATTCGTGATCAGGGTTGCTTGAAACGTGCTCTCCCGTCGAAAACACGAATTCGAATTTTCGACCCCGTCACAATACTTTCCTTATACATTATGTATATAAAAAAAGTAAAAATAAGAAAATGAATTTGAATTTGCAAGGAAAGTTATGTGCTGCCCACATCAGATTTTCATCCTTCAAATAACACCCCTCGTTCTATACTACATAATATTATCTTACATGACTAACCATGGCATTATTTCTTAAGTCATATAGAATGCCAAAATACAGCTTTATACTTTATCAAATAGTAACTTACTTAGTTGACTTACTGCATATTTTATCAAATAGCACTATAAAATATATTTAGAAGGTTGTGTCTCTTGGTACTGATTAGATTTTGGTACGATTCGGAAAATAATTGAACCTACCCTTTTTGCAAAGTATTCCGCAAAAATCTTCAAAATGTGAAATATAAGATTAAACATTCTGAAACGCATTAATTAAATGCTCGTTTGATGCTTACTTTTTAACGAAAAAACAAATAAAACCAACCTCATTACTTTGGGGTGAACCATTTTCGAGATGTTAAAGTTCTTGGAATTCTTATAAGCTGACGATGCTTTTTCATTCCAGTTAATAAACAATTCGATGAAATTTCTTTAAATTTGTTACGTAAGCTACTTGTGGATCACACTGGCGCAGATTTGATTTTGATATGATTCAGAAAAATATAACAGGCCTTTCTTTCAAAATGGCCCTTAAAATCATCTATGCTTAATTATATAAAATAAAAATGTTCGTATTTCACCTAAGTTTTGATAAAGAATAAAAAGACTGAATTTAAGACCAACCCTAATTACTCCAAGGCGAAGACTTTCAAGATATTCAAGACTTTTAAGACTTTCAGGACTTTCAAAATATTCAAGTTTGGGAAATTTTGAAGTAGTGATGACATATAAAATGCGTTAATTTGCCGGATGGAAAATATGATTCATTAAAACTGCAAATTGGATAAAATATCAAACATGTATTGGTGTCAGTTTGAGCAATTAAACTCAATTTAATGAAGTGTGAATCTGAGGGAAAGTCATGTGCTGTCTACGATTTTCGTTTTAGCAACGTTCAATAATATTATTATTTGATAAAATATGTAGTAAGTTTGATAAATTATGAAGATATATTTTGGCATAAAATATGACTTAGAAGTAATGTCATGGTTAGCGATGCAAGATAATATTATGTATGATGGGCGTTATTTGAAGGATAATAAGGAAGATCAATCATGCATAAAACATTGATTAAGGAAAACTGTCCAACTGAAATGCAATTATATTTAAATATCTCTAAAATGCATGTGATACATTCAGCGCTAACATTTTTTAAATTATTTCAGTACTACAGTAATTTATTGTACTTGAAACTTTAAAACTTCATTGCATAAAGACAATGCTAGTTAAAAGAAATTAACTTCATTCAAATGGCATCATCGAAATATAAATAGTCTGCCTCTCTATGTAAAATCAATGAATATTTCATTAATATCAATTATATTCCAGACTTCGGAATTAATTAATTTTGAGTGAAAAAAAATTAGCAATTTTTATACAACTCACCCTACAATCGCTTGATTTGTCTATATTCTGCATGCGTGAAAATTAGGCTTCGTTGTAGGAATAATCAAAATTTAGTGATCATTTAAAATCTAAAATATTGTAATTGCGTTGCCACAGAATTTAGATACACATATAATACGCAAAAATAACGTAACACTAAATATAAATTAAAACGATTTTTAAACATGACGATCTTTACATAGCAGAAAAAAAATGGATGCTATATTTTATTTTCCAATTAGTCACGTGATCTCTTCATATATCATGAGTGTAATTAATATTTCAATTCTTATTTAAAAATCAACAAAAACATATTTTGCTGAAATTTTTTTTTACACATTTTATGTTATAATTTGAATATTTTGTAAAAATTTCGATGGAATTTGTTAAATTTAACTTCGTTTGAAATATTTTTGAAAAATTAGATCCCATATTGTTCAATGTATTTCAATTTTTCAATCCGAGTTAAATCCGAAACCCTTTCGCGACGAGTGGCACGCATACGCGCCAGCTGTGAAGTTGCATTCAAGGACGAATGGCACTCCCGCGGGCCGGAGGAAATTTTACCCTAAAGGACGACTGGCACGAATGGGTGTTTCTATGTGGAACGTTTTAGTTTGAATGTATTTGTCTCGTAGATGGCGCTAAATGCCCGTGGAAGCAACTTAAATGTATTTTGTAGATGTTTGACCTTGGCACAAGGAGAATCCAATGAATTATTTCTCCATTTGGATCGGTGAAACACATGGTTCTGTAAAGTAAACATAGCACTTCTCGTAGCATCAACAATTTTATAATTGAGTTCCGGGTCTCGTTCTGATTTTGTCTTTTATTGATTTGGTTGTTGAATTAGAGGAATATAAGAGAGGTTTTTGTTTTGAGTGGGTGGGGGAGGGGAGGGGGTAAAGGAATGTGCGGCAATGAAATGATTAGGTTATTTATGTTCTCATGGAAAGGAAGGCTGGGATTTCGTTAATATATCCCATCGAAAAGGTCCAGATATGGAATAAAAATATATAAATCGTCAGAATCGGAATGAGGCCATAAATGGAATTTCCTTGTGTATACTGGAAAGGACACGGGATTATCAAGCTCTGATGGTGGGTATGGAGAACGCGTTGTGAAAACACTTCTAAGTGAACTTTCAGGAAAAGGATATACTTTGTATTTGAATAAATTTTTTACCTCTCCTGTACTTGCAAAGTATTTGTTGTCTAAGAATACGCATATATGTGGTACAGTTTTAAAAAATCAGAAGGACATGCCAAAGAATTATCCATCTGTACCTAAAACATATATACACTAAAATTTTTAATATTTTGATAAAAGAAAATTTGAATAAAAAATATACATCAAATAGAAAATAAGTATTTCCTTTCTTCCTGAAAAAAGTAGAATGCTGTGTTGAACGGGTGATTTTTAGTGAATTTTTTTCGAGAGTAAGGCTTAGCGCAAAAAAGTAGCCGTCTTTTACGCACATTTCGGAAACGAAGCGCTTCGTCCTTTGGGCCACGGTAGTTTCGGAATGCCGCCGTCCCGAAAGGGTTAAATGGGTGATATTATTCATTTTCATTCCTATACGAGTATATCTCACAAACCGTCTCACAACATTCTAAAATACCATTTCGATATAGGTATTTTTACGGCAGCTATAGTGCGAATGGACAGACAGACAGACTGACCAAAGTTATAATTACATTTTAACTATGTTGGAATGTGTTAAAAAAGCGTTGGTGACATATACATACATTGGTAACATATTGGTAACATATAACATAGAGATTCGTATACTCCTGCAAAAGTTTATATTTCACAATTAAATAATTTGAAATGTTAATAGAAGCTTTAAAATTAAATTAAAGTAAACCAAATTTTTTCAAAGTTTAATAATCAGAAAGTAAATACACTTTTTAATGTTGATCTATTAAAATGTAAATAGAAGATTCTAAACTTAAATCATAGAATAATAAACATTTTTGAAATTTGAATTATCAAAATATAAACAAAATATTAAAAAAAATTAAATAACTGAAAGTAAACAAATGTTTGTCAAATTTAAATTATCAAGAAGTAAATACAGGATTTTTGAAATTTAAAATAATGAAGAGTAAAATTTTTTTTGGAAATTCAAATTGAAAATAAAACCCCAAGAAAGATCAATCATGCATAAAGCATTGATTATGAAACACTTTTGAACTGAAATGCAATTTTATTTAAACATCTCTAAATGCGATACATTTAGCACTGCTATTTTTTAACTTATCAAAGCACTACAATAATTTATTATACTTAGAAACTTAAAACTTCATCAAAAAAGGCAAAGTTGTAAAATCGCATGCATCTCCACGTAGAAACAATGAATATTTCATTCGTATCACTTATATTCCAGATTCCAAAGCTAAATCATTTTGCGTCAAAAAAATTCAACATTTCTTATACAACTCATCTTACAATCGCTAGATTTGTTTACATCTGCATACTGTAGAAATTAGGCTTCGTTGTAGGAATAATCAAAATTCAGTGATCATTTAAAGTAAATAATATTGCAATTGCGTTAGCACAGAATTTAGATACACAGATAATATGCAAAAATAAAGCGGTTTTATGACGGATGCAACATTAAATATAAATTTAAACTATTTTTAAACATCACTTTTTATAAAGGGAAAAAAGATGGATGCCATATTTCCTTTTGAAAGGAGTCACATGATCTTTTCATATAATATAGGTGTAATTAATATTTTAATATTTATTTAAAAAACTACCGAACGTATTTTGCTCAAATTGTTTTTACACATTTTACGTGATAATTTGAATATTTTCTAAAATTATTGAAGCAATTTGTGAATTTTAACTCCGCTTAAAAAATATTTGAAAAAGTATGTCCCATAGGGTTCAATGTATTTCACTTTTTCAACCCGGGCTCAATCCAAAACTAATTGGGTGATATTATTCATTCACATTCCCCATGTCCAACTGACTGTCTCAACAACATACTAAAACACCATTTCGATAAAGTCATTTTACGGTAGTTATCGTACGAACGGACAGACAGACAGAATGACAAAGTTATAAACACTTTCACTGCATTGGAACGAGTTAAAAATAGCATTGGTTACAGCATTGAAATTTATATGCTCCCTAAAAAGTTTGCATTTTAAAATTAAAATAGTTTGAATGGAAATAGAAACTTTAAAATTTAATTATATAAAGTAACCTAAAGTTTTTCAAATTTAAGTAATCAAAAGTGAACAACCTTTTTTAATTTGAGCTAATAAAAATTAAATAGATGCCTAATAAAAAGTTGGTATAAGTTAAATTATAGAATAACAAACATTTTTAAAATTTGAATTATTAAAATATAACCAAAGTATTTAAAAAAAATGTAAATTACTAAAAGTAAACAAATGTTTGCCAAATTTAAATTATCAAAAAATAAATAAAGGATTTTTGAAACTTAAAATAAGGAAAAGTAAATAACATTTTGGAAATTCAAATTAATAAAATACAAACAAAAAGTTCTGAAATATATCTTTTTCAAAAGATTTTTGAAGTTTTACTTTTTTTCATGACCGCGCGGTATGTTTAAAATAAGTGAATTTTGTTATGCATTTGACGCGTTTAAATTTGTATATCCACCATTTTGTATTTTGTTGTTGATGCTATTTAGTTTCGTCATATTTTTCAGATAACTATGTATTTTCAGAGAACTATCGAGAGAAAGAAATGGCGCCGAATTGCGCCAAGTATTTAAATTCGCCAACAGGCGTCTGTAAACTGCACAAGCACCTAGTTTTCATTTTCAAATTCTAAACTGTAATTCCTACCTGTCAACTGAAACATATACAACTGAAACATAGAACACCTTTTAAACAAATTTATAAAGCCATTATGTTTATTGATATTTTAACTTCTCTCGAACTTGATATAAAATATAGAAAAAGCTGTAAGTACACGTACTAGGGGGTTGGTTATAGGACTTAAGCCCGCTTGCGGCTAAATAATTTTTAGAACGTTTAAGATCAGCTGTCGGACAAAAAATATCGAGGCGATAAAGGTTGGGCGTTGTAAGTGTTTAGAAAAGCAATAAATCAAATTTAATAGAATATATGAGCTTCTTTGCGAACTTCAGGTACAAAATTTAGAGAAATTATACATTTCAACATCTTCTAACTTAATTCTAAGCACATAAAAGGCTGCTGATAATTTTGTCACATTGGGAAAAACTATCTCGCGGTGAGTTGAAATTCAATGATTTTAGGGTCGGAATGGACTGCCATCTAAAAAGTTCTTTATGTTCGGGCCCTCTTACTTCGGGCCCTGTTACTGCTGTACCCTGCTACAAGCCCTGCTACTGCTTTGGGCCCTGCTACTGCTGAACTCAGTATTTTATACGACTTTGTTAAAGAAAATAACATTTATTTTTGCTTCACAATGTAAGTTTTAATAGTAATTTTATTTATCAACACACACATATATATATATATATATATATATATATATATATATATATATATATATATATATATATATATATATATATATATATATATATATATATATATATCATAGAATATTGTTAGTAATTTTAATAAATATTATTTTAAATTTCTATAAAGCTTCTTATATCGGTGCGTATTTAGAGTATATGGCGATATTGTTCTGAAAAACTTTAAATATAGGATTTTTATGCATAAATTATAATACAACGTTTATTCCCATTATTATTACTGTTGTATAATTTTGTTATATAACGTATACTTTAAAATTCTTCATTACTATGCATTGCATATGTTTTATGCATTGTATGTTTGCTTTATGTATTGTATGTTTGTTTTACGTATTGTATGCTTGTTTTAAGTATTGTATGTTTGCTAATGTAAAATTTCTTTTCTAACTAAATTCGCGCTCATGAGCAGTTATTAGTAAATCTTATATCGAGATCTAATGGTCATGAATTGCGTGAATTGTGAATTGTGAACTGTGAATTGCTGGACTGGGTAAAAGTCTGAAATTTCGATTGATGCAGACATCTAATCAGAAGGGCAAAACGAAGGAATCCATAAATGAAACCAGTCAATTTACAAATGGTATCAACTAAGAGTAAAGTCACACGATATTTAGATATTGTTACAATGTTTCGAATTAAAAATATGAAATATTTAAAAAAAATAATATTTTTGATTACTTACCAGTATATATGCTAATACTTTTCCTATAAGTAGTCGATGCACTCTTTGGTTATGCAAACGTTCAACGTATTTTCCAACTCGCACTGATCTTCGAATGCATGTCCATGCTTATTTATCAGCTCCAGGTTCATTGCTTTGAGTATCTATTTGATAACACGACAGAAACCTAAACCGTTCTCTTATCGCGAGTTCGTGATTTTTGAATTATGACCTCACCTGTTTTTTTTACATTTTTACTTGCATTATTATTATTTTAAATTTTCTGTATGAAACGAATGCATTGTATTTATACTGAAAATGTATTGTATTGACACGGCATAAACGACTGCTACATTAATTTTATTTTTTACGATTATTTTCAATTTAATTACCGAAGAAAAACACATTTGTTGTATCAATTGTGTTTGTTACTTTCCTTATATACAATAATGTATAAGGAAAGTATTGTGACGGGGTCGAAAATTCGAATTCGAGTTTTCGACGGGAGAGCACGTTTCAAGCATCCTTGATCACGAATCGAACATTTTTGAAGTGATGTCTGTGTGTGTGTGTGTGTGTGTGTGTGTGTCAGTGAGTCTGTGGAGACGATAACTGACGAACGAATGGACCGATTCGAACGAAATTTGGTACAAAAATTACAATCCGCAAACACTGGAAGCCTATTGTTTTTATACGCAATCGAATGTTCAGAACCTCCCAACTTTTCGAGTGAAATTTTAAAAAAATCGTCAAAAAATCAAACCCTCTAATAAAGTTACGCAAATAGACATTTCTGATGTAATTTTTCATTAGAAAATGATTGACATTGTATTGTATATTTTTCAAAAAAATTATCAAAAGATATTGTATATTTTTCAAAAAAATTATCAAAAAGTCATGAAAAAATATTTCCTATTGAGAAACAGAACTTTAGAATGTTAGCATGAACTGCTCTCGAGATATTGTTCATTTTTCAAATAAATTTATCAAAAAAATCATAAATTAAAAAAAATATTAACTGTTAAGAAACATGTTCACTTTTCATATGTATTACCATGCAATAAATTGGGTGACATTATACTCGTGGATCTAGCTCGTTCCATTCATGAAAAAAGATACTTTGAGTAATACTTTTGTATTTGAACGTCAATAGTAATTTATCTGCTGTAAAAATAACATATTTCTCCGTCCATAACGCTTGGCGAGATTTTGGCGACAAATTTTGCGGAACGTCGCCAACTTGGCGACTTTTTTAGTTGTTGTCAAATTAACGAAAATCTCGCCAAATGGATAAAAATGACGCTACATCAATGAAAATGACGACTAATTGAAGAAAATTCAATATCTCGGAAAGAATATAAGCATCTACTACAATAATAACATTTTTTAAACTTTAAAAGTAGTAAATTCATTGCATTATACAAGAAAAGTCATGTGTTGCCCACATCAGATATTTTATTCATGTTGTCATTTCGATATATGAGTTGGATTTTTCGTTGAATTTTTCGATATTGGATTGTAGCTGCTAACTGCAGTATACAGATATAAGAAATTTTCAAGCATATAATTATATATATATTTCTAGATTTATGCATTTCTTTAGCCTTGTTATATAATATATGTTTGATTGTAATCTGTAATATAAGAAAAAATACTTTTAAAAGTCACTGAACATACCATTCCAGCTGAAAGGTAATATAGAGAATAATTTCAAAATTTTCCGGAAAATCTACATTTCTACTTATATTTCAAAAACCGGAAAAGCTAGCTAAGAACAATAATTAAGAATTTGTAGCTCTTTAAAAACTCTACAAGTGTATATAATTGAATTTTAAGTCAAGCTCTTAGTTTTTGAAGTACAGTGGTAATAATGTCGATACTTTAGAATTTTGATTTGTTTTTTCAATGGGTAGGAAATCTGTGCATCTCAATATGTTTACTTACTCATTGATGAAATATTGATGTATAATCACGAGATAATTTATTTTGTTTAAAGAATTTGGGAGTAAAATGAACATGGGGATTCTAGAGATGTTTGACGTTTGTTGAGATTTGAAGGGAATAGATGAAAATATACATATTCAAGTACGTATTTATGTGTCGTTAGGCAAGTTGATAGATTAATGTAAAAACTCGTCAGATATATTGTACAAATTTAATTTATATATCGAAAAGCAAGTTAGTAATATAATTTGATATTTTGGCGTGAAGTATTATGGGCGGAGTATCCAAACGAAATCGAGGTGAAAACTAAAAGTGCTAGCTAGCTATAAACACTTAGCAAGTCATTTATAGCCCTTTAAAAGTCTGTAAACAAAATAATTAAGTTTGATAAAAATGAATAAATCTATTGCACTTTACTGAAGTTTTAATTTACAAAATGTTATTCACGCAAAACTAATTCTGCTCCATCGGATTGAAGCCACAGATGATTTTATTTTCCCTGCAATACATGGTAATGTATAGGGAAAGTATTGGAATCATGCCGAAAATCGCAACTCGAGTTTTCGACGGATCTACGCGTTTCGTGACCTCTAGAATACGAAAAAACTATTTTTAGCGTGGCGTCTGTGTGTGTGTGTGTCTGTCTGTCTGTCTGTGTGTGTGCCTGCGTGTCTGTGCAATATATATATCCAATTTAACTCCAAAACTAATGAACCGAATTTCATAAAATTTGGTAGGTAAGACCCTTGGGTGTGACCCTGGTGCTGATTAGTTTTTGGTACAATTCTAAGAAAAGGAACCCGCCTTTTTTTGCGAAATGGCCCGCAAAAATCTCATGTATTCACTCTAGCTGAAATACAAATTAACCAAATTTTAAAAAATTTGGTAGATAAATCACATGCGGGATACTCTGGTGCTGATTAGATTTTGGTACGATTCGGAAAAGAACAATCTGCCTTTTTTTACGAAATGGCCTGCAAAAATCTCCAATATCTAAAAAAAGACTACGTATGCTCAAATGTATCAATTAAATGCTTGTATTATACGTAATTTTGACGAGGAAAAGAATAAGAACAACTCTATTACTCTAGGACTAACCGTTCTCGAGATATTTGAGATTTTTCGCATTTTTTTATGCCGCCTTTGGAAAAATGTCCAATTACCAAATAAAAGCGGAAATTGAATTAAAATTGCAAATTTAGTGTCATTTTGTGCATTTAAACTTAATTTAATGAGTTCTTAAAGAAATAAAGAAAAAATGAATTTGAGTCTGCAGGGAAAGTCATGTGCTGCCCACATCAGATTTTTTTCTTATACGTTCAATTTATATGTCTCTAATTAAGACATGATACAATTTAATGAATAAATCAGGTGCATACATTTACATGGAGATAAAAATGTACATAAATGTAACAACAGACATTGAAAATATATGTATATGCTGTCTTGTAAGAGAGTGCTGATGTATATTTACATGGTAATTTGAACAAATTTACCAGGACAGTATCTTTCATTACAGTACATTTATTATTTAACACAGTAATATTTATTCAGTATGTGAAATTAGAATTAAAATTTTTAAATGATATTAGGTAATCTACTGTTGTAATATTAGTTTTATGGAGACTTTGTTTATTTATAAAAATGAATACTAAAAGTTCGAAATTTTTACTCGAATTATTCATACCTATTAATAAAAAAAATCTGGTGTGAGCAGCACATGACTTTCCTTATATAATGCAATGAATTTACTACTTTTACAATAAAGAAATAGGTTTTTCTTAAAGTAGATAATTATATTCTTTCCAAGATATTGAATTTTCTTCAATTGTCGCCATTTTCAATGATTTAGTGTCATTTTTATCCATTTGGCGAGATTTTGCGTTAATTTGGCAACATTAAAAAATCGCCAAGTTGGCGACATTCCGCCAAATTCGGCGTCAAAATCTCGCTAAGTGTTATAGGCGGAGAAATAAGTTATTCTTTTAGCAGATAAATAACTATTGGCGTTCAGATACAAAAGTATTACTCAAAGTATCTTCTCTTATGAGTGGAACGAATTAGATTCACGAGAATGATGTCACCAAATTTATCGCATGATATTACATATGAAAAGTGAACATGATTCTCAACAGATAATATTTTTTTTAATTTATGGGATTTTTTGATAAATTTATTTGAAAAATGTACAATATCTCGAGAACGGTTCATACTAGCGCTGTAAAGTTTATGTCAATCGTTTTCTAAGGACAAATTACATAAGAAATGTCTATTTCCGTGACTTTATCAAAGGTTTTGATTTTTTGATGATTTTTTCAAAATTTCACTCGAAAATTTAGGGGGGTTCTGCACAATCTATTGCATTTAAAAACAATAGGCTTCCAGTATTCACAAATTATAATTTTTGTACCAAATTCCATTCGAATCGCTCCATTCGCTCGTAAGATATCTTTTCCACAAACTCACTGAAACACACACACACACACACACACACATACTTTCACACATATTTTCACACATACACACATACACAAACACACAAACATCACCTCAAAAATGTGTGACTCGTAATCAGGGATGCTTGAAACGTGCTCTCCCGTCGAAAACTCGAATTCGAATTTTCGACCCCGTCGCAATACTTTCCTATACATTATGTATATTAGGAACAGTTATTCTCAACTGTTAATATATTTTTTTTAATTTATGGGATTTTTTGATAAATTTATTTAAAAAATGTGCAATATCTCGAGAACGGTTCATGCTAGCGTTCTAAAGTTTATGTCAATCGTTTTCTAAGGAAACATTACATAAGAAATGGTTACTTGCGTAACCTTATGAAAGGTTTTGATTTTTTGATGATTTTTTTGAAATTTCACTCGAAAATTTAGGGGGGTTCAGAACATTCGATTACGTTTAAAAACAATAAGCTTCCAGTGTTTACGGATTGTGATTTTTGTGATTATCGTCTCCACAGATTCACTGACACACACACACACACACAGACATCATCTCCAAAATGTTTGATTCTTGAACAGGGATGCTTGAAACGTGCTCTCCCGTCGAAAACTCGAATCCGAATTTTCGACCCCGTCACAATACTTTCCTTATACATTATGTATATAAGGAAAGTAATAGGTTTTTGAGATGTGCTAAATTAATATTATTGTACAGAGGATGGTCTATTTTTACTTTCTCATAAGTATGTAATGCAGTTTAGATAAAGTATCGTTTTTACGAAAATTTTAGAATTCGAGATTTTGGTGCCGATATATATTTTAAGAACTCTTGAATACGTTTTGACTTTCTTCAGAGTGACGTCCGCCTGTCTGTCTGTTAGTCAGTCTGTCAGCCTGTCTGTATGTTTGTGGTTGATTTCTTGTGTGCACGGTAGCGGCCAAAAATATTAATGTATTTTCACGAAATTTTATATCTGGATATGCTATCAAAAAATTCAAAACAAGATAGAATTTTTTTAAATTCGAGCTAAAACAATTATCTTTGTGAAAAAATTTTATTATTAATTTGTTATTTGTCTTTGTGAAAAATGGCCGCAAAACAATTTTATATCCGTGACGTCATCAAGCCTCCTCGGGGTGGCAAATTACCTCCGGATTCTGACACGAGAGGGCCTAGTTGAGGCACTCACACCCCAGTTAATTTAAATTTAACAAAAATGAAATTGGGAAATATCAATTGCAGAAAATTTTCTGTAAATCTGCCTCTGGTGCTGATGTCGCGTTGCTACGATTATACGAGTTTACTGCCACTACGATTATACGGCCACTAAAAGTCATCTATTTTCTTAACTCTAATCCGGAAAGATTTGCACAAATTATCAAGAAAATCTTATTTAATTGTGTGCCCTCTAATAGTCGATACTACATGGAATGGTTCATTCTACAGGAACCTTCAATTTCTGATCAGTTTAAATTTTAGTTTCTGATCAGTTTAAATTTTAGTTTCTGATCGGTTTTAATTTTAGTTTCTGATCAGTTTAAATTTTAGTTTCTGATCTGTTTAAATTTTAGTTTCTGATCAGTTTTGATTTTAGTTTCTGATCAGTTTAAAATTTAGTTTCAAAGCCTTTATATTTTGGTTTGCAATGATACGTTTGATATACACACGTGTTATAAACGGTAATCATATCATAAAATTACGTCATAATTTTATCACAGGGCTTGCATGCAACCTTATGTATTATCTTTTGAATAAAAAGAAGATAAGTATATTTTAATACTACTTCATTTTGATACAAATGGAAACAACTATCAGCACTTTTTAAAGCAGATAAACGCATTATTTGGGATTCTCTATCTAATGCAAAGGTCTTTGAAAGTCAGGAATTTTTCAGTACCCCTCCCCCCTCCAGGGGACGTGTGCAGTGGTTCTCAAACATTTTTCATTTCGGGCTACTGTGTCAGTACAGTAAGTTCCTTGAGCAGTCCATTAATTTTGTAAGGAAGGTTCATGGGTGTACATGTTGAGGTCTATCTATAGTGAAGTAAAAATGCCCGATCGAATAGAAGTGATTTCAGATTACCTTCCGAAGAATTTAAGAAGTTAAGATCACGAATTTGGCAACAAAGCGAAATAGAAAAAATCTAATGTGGGCAGCACATGACTTTCCTTATATAATGCAATGAATTTACTTCTTTCGCAATGAAGAATTGATGTATGAGATCCATGGTACAATGCTTTTAACGTTGAATTGTACATTTGGAGTTTTTCCGGATGACAACATCTAAAACTATTTCGTACCCAATTAACTTATATTTCACGCATCTATAAATAAACAATTATCAATATTGATAGCATCCTCAATAAGCAATGTAGTCTATATATCAAAATAATTTAATAATAAATTCATCATTTATGCATCATATTCATTAACTTGGCACAATTTTTGCAATTTTGAAGTTATTTTCGCTAATCGATTTTTAATCGATTAAAAAAGTAATTGAATCCCTAAAAAACTTATTAATTTTAATATTTAATCTTAGTAAAATACTTGTCGCTAGTAAAATATGTCAGTACGCAATTCATAAATTACATCCCATGACCATTTGACCTCGATATAAGGTTTACTAATTATTGGTCATGAATTTATTTAGGCTTTTCAAAAAATGTTCACATAAGTATTATAATTCAAAATAAAGCATAAGTATCAAGTATTGCATAAGTTTTACATTTCAAACAGTGCTATGCGAATGAATAATACTATATTTAAATTAAACAAGCCTAAATTGTGATAGTCTTATATACATTTTAAATTTGTAATAAATTAGCAGTAAAATATGGCACTCAAAGACATTAAAATACGACATACTTTACAATCATATTATTTTATTGCTATCCTTTATAGTGGTGTCCAAAATGATCTTTACATGAACGAAAATACTGATTTCTTAACAATATAATTTAATGGGTTTTTTTGGAGTGATACATAGCATCATAACACATAAATATAAACTGAGAAATTGAATATGAGTGCATACGATACAAAACTAATTATGAAACAATGAAATTTAAATAATGTGTGACAAAGAGATTTGAAAAAAAAAAACCAACAACAAAAAACAACAACAACTGAATAACTTGTAAACAAATGCAAACTTTTGACATTTATAGGGATTGTGGTCTCCCCCGACTCGTATGCACATATTACAACGCGATGTCATGCTATCCATAAGGTGGTAAATTAAAATTTTGGGGCAATACGTTCCACTCCTTCAGTAATGCGGTTTTCAAGGCATTACGATTTATAAGAGGAGGACTTTGGCGTGTAACAGATCTTCCAAGAGCGTTGCAAAAGTTCTTAATCGGGTTCAAATCCGGATATTTGCCTGGCCAATTTATTCGCTCAATGCCTTTGCTTTCAAGAAACTCATCAAGCAGATTACTTGATGCTCTATCGTACATAAAAGTAAAGTGCTGTTCTAACACCATGCATCTTTAAAAAGACTTCATCTTGATATATTTGGTCAGACATAGATCTTCTGTCGAACACGTATAGAGGTGTACGTCCATTGATCATCATGATTCATCATACCAACAGATCTGAACCGCTGTTATCGGTCATATTCCCTAGCGTTGGTGGGAAGATTTCGCGTTTCTCGTTTCCTCCAGATGTAAACGCGTTTAGAATCATAGGTTAAACTGAAGTTCCACTTGTCACTGGAAAATACCACAAACCTATTTTTGTTAACTCCAGCTTTTGATGTTCTTTGCACTAATTTAGGCTGAATTTCGTATGCTGTGAGGTCAGTGAAATACATACTATTGTCTTTCTGGCATAAGGGCCTTTCTCATTAAGCCTTCTGTATACAGTTTGTCGAGATACTAAAGTTCCAGTGGCAGATGAAACTCTAAGCAGCTGCTACAGCAACTAAACTCAGCTGCCTAGCAGTCGACTTCCTGTTGTGTCAAGCAGCTACGGGCAGATATCGATCATGAAAAGCGATTGTTATTCTTTTACGGTCTTGTCCAGGTTTTCCAGTAACCGCTCCAAAGTCATGAATTTAATTCCAAAGGGCAAAGACTGTCTGTTGTGAAACATTGAGCCATCTTACTACTTTCGTCAATGTCTGCTTAGCCTCTAAATAGCCGATAGTTTTCCACCTCAAGGATTCTTCCAAGTGATGCTACGAAGACATAAGAAACTGTTTTGAGTCGATAAACACCGAAAATAAATCCTGAATTGCAGAAGTTCACAAGGAAACTCACTTAGTGCACAGCGTCCTTTGGATGACGTAATGTCATTATTTGTACTCGTATATCACAAACAATTTGATCAAATTGGATTGCATAATTAGGTTTGCTTTTTGCTCATTTCTTTGAAAAATAAATCTAATTAGTTGATACTGTTAAAATTATACTGCTAAGATTAGTTGAAACATCATTATTTTTTATGAAGATTATTTTCGACACTATATTTCGGAGAATTAAATAACACGCAAGTAATTTGAGGAAAATATTTCTTCGATGATTTGCGAGTTCCACAGCTTTGAATTAGATATATATTCTTCATTGGTAGTGCTTCTTTTTCTTATAAGTCTTCACAACAGATTTATTTTTTCTTCTTGTACCTAAGATAGTTCTTCTAAGTCTATTATTCTGTCGAATTTTTCTGTACTTCCGAAAAGCAAAAATGATGGTCATAATAGAAATCTCCAGCATTTCATAGACCGTGAGAAGAGAGAAACCAATCCAGACACCGCTGTACCCGCCCAAGAAACTAAAAAGTTCCATAGTCTGGAAAAAAAAAACAATTCATGTGAATGAAATATGGAATAACTTTCAGAAAAAAATACATTGCAAAATACTTTAAAAAATCTGATATGGGCAACACATGACTTTCCTTATATAATGAAATAAATTTACTACTTTTAGAGTAAAATAAATAGGTTTTTCTTCTAGTAGATATTAATATCCTTTCCAAGATATTGAATTTTCGACAATTAGTCGTCATTTTCATTGATTTAGCGTCATTTTTATCCATTTGGCGAGATTTTCGTTAATTTGGCAACATTTCAAAAAGTCGCCAAGTTGGCGACATTCCGCCAATTTCGTCGCCAAAATCTCGCCAAGCGTTATGGACGAAGAAATAAGTTGTTCTTACAGCAGATAAATTGGCGTTCAAATGCAAAAGTATTACTCAAAGTATCTTTTTTCATGAATGGAACGAGCTAGATCCACGAGAATGATGTCACCCAATCTATCGCATGATATTATATATGAAAAGTGAACATATTTCTCAATAGGAAATATTTGTTTTTCTATTTTATATGACTTTTTGATAATTTTTTTGAAAAATGTGCAATATCTCAAGAACGGTTCATGTTAGCGTTCTAAAATTTATGTCAATCGTTTTCTAAAGAAAAATTACATAAGAAATGTCTATTTGCGTAACTTTAATATTGGTTTTGATTTTTTGACGATTTTTTCAAAATTTCATTCGAAAATTTAGGGCGGTTCTGAACATTCGATTGCGTATAAAAACAATAAGCTTCCAGTGTTTACGGATTGTGATTTTTGTACCAAATTTGGTTCGAATCGGTCCATTCGTTCGTCAGTTATCGTCTCCAAAGGCCCACTGACACACACACACACACATACTTTCACACACACACACACATACTTTCACACACACACACAGACATCACTTCAAAAATGTTTGATTCGTGATCAGGGGTGCTTGAAACGTGCTCTCCCATCGAAAACTCGAATTCGAATTTTCGACCCCGTCACAATACTTTCCTTATACATTATGTATATAAGGAAAGTAAAAATGAGTAAATTTCAAATACTATTCTCATAAAACGACAGAGATTAACAACAACAAAAAATTAAAAATAACTCTCTGAGATATTGCATTTACGGCAATTTAGAGACATTTTCCGAAAGTAGCTGTATGTTGACAAATTTGGCGCCAAGCTCGTTAAATCGTTGTCAAACAGACTGATAGACAGAGATAAAGGCTTTTCTTATCAAGATGATATGCAGTGAACTGATAAATTGAGTGAGGATTTGATGTATCAAAATTATCGAGCACTGCAGCTATAGATTTTTAAGTCATTTGATTCGTCTCATCTTCAAGACCGAGGGAAATACTTAAAAATTGAAAAATTTGAATTAAAGGTGATGGTGTGAAGAAATAATAATAATAAAAAATATTCGAAATTATTTTGCTTAATTATTGCTAGACTCTAGAGCTAGAATATTGGTTTTGGTTTCATTTGATTCATCTCAGCTTTCACGTCGATGAAATAATCTAATATTTCGAAAATTGGAATTAGGTCTGACGATGCGAAAGAATTATTAAAACATTTAAAACCGATCAAACCGATCATTTTTCAAAATGACCGATTATTGCCATTCGAGCCTGAATCTCGGTTTTGGTCTCATTCAATCCGTCACAATTTTTAGATCAACAACAACAACAACAAAAAAAAATCGAAAATTTCAAATATTCGAATTAGGGGTAACGATGCAAAGGAATTTTTAAAACATTTACACCGTTTTATCTCTCAAAAATGTGCGCCATTTCATTTTTACTTTCCTTATATACATAGTATAATGTATAAGGAAAGTATTGTGATGGGGTCGAAAATTCGAATTCGAGTTTTCGACGGGAGAGCATGTTTCAAGCATCCCTGAACACGAATCGAACGTTTTTGAGGTGATGTCTGTATGTATGTGTGTGCGTTTGTGAAAGTATGTGTGTGTGAAAGTATGTGTGTGTGTGTATATGTCTGTGAGTCTGTGGAGACGATATCTCATAAACGAATGATGGGATGCGAACGAAATTTGGTGCAAAAATTACAATCTGTAACCTCTGGAACCCTATTGTTTTTAAGCGCAATCGAATGTTCAGAATACCCTTAAATTTTCGAATGAAATTTTGAAAAAATCTTCAAGAAATCAAAATCTTCAAAAAGTTATGTAAATAAGCATCTCTTATGTAATTTTTCATTATAAAACTATTAACACAGAAATCAGACCGCTAGTATGAACCGTTCTCGGGATATAATGCATTTTTTCAAATAAATTTAGCAAAAACGCACATAAAATTAAAAAGAAAATTAACTATTGTAAACTATGCTCACTTTTCATATGTAATATCTTGCGATAAATTTGTTAACATCATTCTCGTGGATCTAGCTCATTTCATTCAGGAGAGAAGATATTTCGGGTACCAGTTTTTTATTTGAACGCCAATAGTAATTTAACTTCTATAGGAATAGCCTATTTCTCTTCTATAAAGCTTGGCGAAATTTTAGCGACAAATTTGGTGAAATATCGCCAACTTCACAACTTTCTAAAATGTTGCCAATCTGACGAAAATGTCGCCAAATTGGTAAAAATGACTCTAAATCACTGAAAATGACGACTAAGTGATAAAAATCTCATATCGTGGGAAGAACATATGAATAGACTATAAGAAATACCCATTTCGTTAGGCAAAATTTAGTGGGTAGTATTGCTAGACAAAATTTTTGGCAGGATGTCGCCAACTTGGGGACATTTTTAAATGTTGCCAAAGTGAGGAAAATGTCGCCACCTTGATGATAATGACGCCAAATGGGAGGTAATGATTTGCAAATTTTGAATGCCGTCGTATGACGGGTATGACTTCCAGTATATAAGAAATGCTCTTCTCTCCGTTCATCTGTAACACTTGGCGATACATTTGGCGAACTTGACGAATAATCTAGCTGGATATCGCAATCTTGGCGATATTTCGCGTCAGATTGACGAAAATATCGCTTATTATTCTTATTCAGGATGTTGCCAATATTAATAATAGTTAATTTAGAGTTGCTTGAAATATAAGTTTAGTGGGTACTTTGAAATAGTATTATATGTCGTCATCCGGAAAAGCGCAGAATTTACAATTCATCTTTAAAAATGCTGTACCGTGGATTTTTTCATTGTGAAAGAAGTAAATTCATTGCATTATATAAAAAAATCTGATGTGGGCAACACATGACTTTCCTTATATAATGTAATGAATTTACTACTTTTCAGTAAAAAAATAGGTTTTTTCTTATAGTAGATACAATATTCTTTCCAAGATATTGAATTTTCGACAATTAGTCGTCATTTTCATTGATTAAGCGTCAATTTTATCCATTTGGCGAGATTTTCGTTAATTTGGCAACATTTCAAAAAGTCGCCAAGTTGGCGACATTTCGCCAAATTCGTCGCCAAAATTTCGCCAAGCGTTATGGACGAAGAAATAAGTTGTTCTTACAGCAGATAAATGACTATTGGCGTTCAAATACAAAAGTATTACGCAAAGTATTTTTTTTTCATGAATGGAACGAGCTAAATCCACGAGAGTGATGTCATCCAATTTATCGCAAGGTATTGCATATGAAAAGTGAACATGTTTCTCAATAGGAAATATTTTTTTTTCATTTTATATGACTTTTTAATAATTTTTTTGAAAAATGTGCAATATCTCGAGAACGGTTCATTTTAGCGTTCTAAAATTTATGTCAATCGTTTTCTAATGAAAAATTACATAAGAAATGTCTATTTGCGTAACTTTATTAGTGGTTTCGATTTTTTGACGATTTTTTCAAAATTTTATTCGAAAATTTAGGGGGTTCTGAACATTCGATTACGTATAAAAACAATAGGCTTCCAGTGTTTACGGATTGTGATTTTTGTACCAAATTTGGTTCGAATCGGTCCATTCGTTCGTCAGTTATCGTCTCCACAGACTCACTGACACACACACACACATACTTTCACACACGCACACACACACACACACACACACACACACACACACATATACACACACACAGACATCACTTCAAAAATGTTTGATTCGTGATCAGGGATGCTTGAAACGTGCTCTCCCGTCGAAAACTCGATTTCGAATTTTCGAGCCCGTCACAATACTTTCCTTATACATTATGTATATAAGGAAAGTAAAAAGTCATGTGCTGCCCACATCAGAATTTTATGATTAAATTTTAAATTGTGTGTGTTTGATATTCAGAACTTTTAGTAAGTACGTAGGTAGTACATTTAGTGAATACTAGACACTGAAGACACATGAAGCTCGGGTAAAATGGCTGATATAGTATATAAAGTATGAAAATATCAAATGTAGCTTCACACTCCATATTTATTTATCGCTGGTTACTTTCCTTACATACATAATGTATAAGGAAAGTATTGTGACGGGGTCGAAAATTCGAATTCGAGTTTTCGACGGGAGAGTACGTTTCAAGTATCCCTGATCACGAATCGAACATTTTTGAAGTGATGTCTGTGTGTGTGTGTGTGTCAGTGAGTCTGTGGAGACGATAACTGACGAACAAATGGACCGATTCGAAAGAAATTTGTTACAAAAATCACAATCCGTAAACACTGGAAGCCTATTGTTTTTATACGCAATAGAATGTTCAGAACCCCCTGAATTTTCGAGTAAAATTTTTAAAAAATCGTCAAAAAATCAAAACCGCTAATAAAGTTACGGAAATAGACATTTCTTATGTAGTTTTTCATTAGAAAACGATTGGCATAAATTTTAGAACGCTAACATAAGCCGTTCTCGAGATATTGCACATTTTTCAAAAAAATTATTAAAAAGTCATATAAAATAAAAAAAAAATTCCTATTGAGAAACATGTTCACTTTTCATATGTAATACCATGCGATAATATCCTGCGATATGTAATACCATGGGTGACATCATTTTCGTTGATCTAGCTCGTACCATTCATGAAAAAAGATACTTTTGGATTTGAACGCCAATAGTTATTTATCTGCTGTAAGAAAACCTTATTTCTCCATCCATAACGCTTGGCGAGATTTTGGCGACGAATTTGGCGGAATATCGCCAACTTGACGACATTTTTAATTTCTGCCAAATTGACAAAAATCTCGCCAAATGGATAAAAATGACGCTAAATCAATGAAAATGACGACTAATTAAAGAAAATTCAATATCTTAGAAAGAATATAAGTATCTACTATAAGAATAACATTTTTTTTAACTGTTAAAGTAGTAAATTCATTGCATTATATAAGGAAAGTCATGTGTTGCCCACATCAGATGTTTTTTAATTAAAATGATTCCGAATAAAACGTTGAATTATTTTACTTGTTTCTATAAGAAATACATGTAAAGGGAGAATATCGTGATTGTATAAAGTTTGACTGTCGGATTTTGAAGAATGTGGGCATCACTGAATACCAAGGAAGTATGTTTTAAATTAATTCTGAAGTCAAGCTGATGCCAAGACTACGTGAAATTCAAAATTATTTATGATGGATCCATCAAGAAGTCTTACACACGGCGAAAGGTCACGTGTTCATAGGAACCTAAAGCGGTTATGCTCAATGTAGCTCCGTCCAGTGAAAAGTTTCCTCGTACAAGCTCATCAGCCAATGGGCAGATGAAGGCAAAGTTAGTTGGAGTGATGCACGTCTTAGTAAAAAAAAAACAATAGAATTAAGATATGGAAAGAATTCAGTCTAACACGGTTCAGATACAGAACAGAGTGATAATGTACCCAGTGTGAAAATCCCGATGAGTTCAGGGGAACTTTTAGTAAACATCACGACAACTGCTGTATCCATAGACGTATACAGATGACTGTGAAAATCCAACCAAATGTGCTCTTCTATCGTCCATGAGGACAGTTGATTTTAATAATGAATTTGACTCTAAAGTTAATCGAAAATTCCATCTGTCATCACACCAGTAACACCAGCTTTAAAACTTTAATTAAATTGTGTGGAAACACGCTAATGCAGCATAAACTTTAAAATAAAATAAAGACAACCAAATTTGGCAAATTAAGATGTCTTTAATAACACCATTTGTGGCGTACTTAAAATTACAAATTCAGACCGCTTTTGGACGTCACTGTCTCACGGTTGTGTGCTGTATCAAAAAGAGCTCATGTTAGTTCCTCAACAATTTACTTTGCCACTGATGAAGGACGTAGTGACGTGCGAAAACGCTCAGGATTTGTAATTCTATGTACGTCATAAATAGTGTTATTATTAAAGACATTTTAATTTGCCAAATTTGGTTGTCTTTATTTCATTTTAAAGTCTTTAAAACTTTATACTGGAAAATGCAAGTGCTGCTAAATACGAATTGAAAATTGTTAATGAATATTTAAGTAGCTAGTTTAATGATTTTTAATTGTAGTTTTAATAAATAATTAAAATTAAAAATAATCGTCATTTCAAAGGCTGCGCTTTTCAGGTTATCTTTTATGAAGTATGTTATTTACAGGTTGAACTGCCTAACAGGTGGTGGGTTTTAGACAAAAGAGGAGATATATGTACGGAGTTATACTATATGCACTATTACGATCTCGAGTCTGAATCAAACTAATCATTTATTACGAATTAAATAACTTTTTTTACAACAGTATGTATATATGTATGTCTGTAGGTCTCCGTTTCAAGAAGACACGAGTGAGGGGCTAATTTATGGATAAAAGTCATTTCATGGGAAAAATATCTAATACTAAAGAAACGAAATTTCAGTAAATTCTTACGTCATACTTGGGCGTATGTCTGTATATTTTATGCTCGAAAGATGAGTAAAACACCTTTGCATGCACCAAAGCTCTGCAAATAAAAATAATATTGCAATAATTAAGTGATCGATAGCCAGCATCTAAACAACTGGTCAAATATAAATTTGATTATATTACTTTTCATATGTCACATTCCTGTTCCCCTTGCTTTGCTGGTAACGAGACTGAAAATAGAAGAAATACATTTATTTAAAAAAGGATTAAATTATATTTGAACTAATAAATACAAAAATGCACTTAAACTGTTGTTATCTTCATACTGATGATGCTTTCCTATTTAATTTTTTATTTTTGGGATATCCAACCTATGTGCTGTGAAATTTTGAAAGCAAACTTCAGGAAATCATATTCAAAATCTAGTGAACATTTTATAGTTATAAATTGACTTAAATAGAGAACCATCAATTGAAAAATGAACAATTACCCCTGGCTGGGTTGAAATTCGAGTTTGACTCTGAATGTATTTTTTTCCATTGTGCCTCCTGCTTTTATGGTTGGAATCGTACACAAATTTATATATTTAGCATAATGCTGACATGGTAAATTTTATAATATCGTAAAAATGAGTATTGCCATTTGAATTTTCGGAATTAATTTGCGACTAAATATGATGACAACCCTTTATGCAAATTAGATATTTATGTATATATAGTAGATATTATCCCAAGTCCAATGATATTTTTGGTTTGATTGTATCACTCGAGAGACTGGAATAACGAGCAGTGTTTGGATTTTATTTTGGCCCATTCTTTACAATAATATTATTAAATTTCTTCTACAGTCTTTTACTTCTCCTCTAACTATTCTTCCCCAACCATATGTCTTCCCTATCTTAATTTTTCCGAAATGTGTCTTGTGTTCCTGTCTTTTTGCTATTTTTAAAAGTGTAGTACAACTTGCCGAGTACATACAAAATATGAACAATTTTTTTTAAAACTGTTTAAATAACAACCAGAAATATGAAATTAAGCCATAGAAAGGAAAATAATCACATACTATAAGTTTTCTTGAAAGAGGTGTACTTTCCGTCCTGGTTTCAAAGATGGGATCTCTGGAAATAGAAAACATGTAAGTAAAAAGTTGGCAGTGTTGGCAAAGTTGGCGATGTTGAAGTTTTGTGGAAAACAATATAAAATGGAGTCTTTATACTATTCTATTGGTAATTTAAACAGTCACAATAAATTCCAACCAAACAATCAATTTTCTCAAGGGATGCATTCATTTATTATGCTGAAAGTGAAATTTCTAATATCTAAAAATATTCTTTTTTTGTGTGTGGTATCTTTTAGTGTTATTTTGTTTGTGGGTGCTTTTTGATTGTTACTTTCCTCGCACAGAGAGCTGCAGCAAAATATGGTGATTGTGATTCTGATTTTCACCATATTTCTTGATAAATATGGTTTTAGCAATAGATAAAGCAAACTTTTTACTCTTTAACTGTTACTTTACCTTAAGAAAAGCATGGTGGTTGTGATATAATTGCATTGACTTTTCACTGTTAATATATCGGCGGGATTCGAAGATGCCAGAAATGACCTTTGCTGGCCTGCGTGGGCGGATGTCAAATCGTTGGCTCTGTATAATTTCAAATACCAATGAAGCGATTTGGACCCAAGTTGGGTGGCAAGTTTCATATATTATGAAGATGTGAAAGTAGAAAAATAATTCCGTAAAATGTGCATAGTTCATCTATAAAACAGAATTTTGTTAAACTCGTTGGCCTTTCAGAATCTTAAAAACCGCTGAAGCGATGTAGGCCCAATTTGGATGGTATACTGCGTCTATAGTTTAGATGTGAACGAAGAAAAAAAAATCTGATGTGAGCTACACATGACTTTCCTTATATAATGCAATGAATTTACTACTTTTACAGTTTAAAAAATGTTATTCTTATAGTAGATACTTATATTCTTTCCAAGATATTGAATTTTCCTCAATTAGTCGTCATTTTCATTGATTTATCGTCATTTTTATCAATTTGGCGAGATTTTTGTTAATTTGACAACAATTAAAAATGTCGCCAAGTTGGCGACATTCCGCCAAATTTGTCGCCAAAATCTCGCCAAGCGTTATGGACGGAGAAATAAGTTATTTTTACTATTAGATAAATGACTATTGGCGTTCAAATACATAAGTATTACTCAAAGTATATTTTTTCATGAATGGAACGAACTAGATCCACGAAAATGATGTCACCAAATTTATTGCATGGTATTACATATGAAAAGTGAACATGTTTCTCAATAGGAAATATTTTTTTTTTATTTTATATGACCATTTGATAATTTTTTGGAAAATAGTGCAATATCTCGAGAACGCTTTATGTTAGCGTTCTAAAATTTATGTCAATCGTTTTCTAATGAAAAATTACATAAGAAATGTCTGTTTGCGTAACTTTATTAACGGTTTTGATTTTTTGACGATTTTTTTAAAATTTCACTCGAAAATTTAGGGGGGGTTCTGAACATTCGGTTGCGTATAAAAACAATAGGCTTCCAGTGTTTACGGATTGTGATTGTTGTACCAAATTTCGTTCGAATCGGTTCATTCGTTCGTCAATTATCGTCTCCACAGACTCACTGACACACACACACACACACACACACACACACACACACACACACATACACACACGCGCACACACACACACACACACAGACACACAGACATCACTTCAAAAATGTTTTATTCGTGATCTGGAATGCTTGAAACGTGCTCTCCCGTTGAAAACTCGAATTCGAATTTTCGACCCCGTCACAATACTTTCCTTATACATTATGTATATAAGGAAAGTAAAAAAGTTCGGAAAATGTATATAGTTTTGCTATAAAATGAGATTTTGTGAAATCAGTTACCCTTCGTAATCACCAAAGTTAGTGTTTAGTGAAACGGTATGTTATTTGTTTTAGTTTTTTAGGACACAGGGTTGCTATGTTCTATTTGAGGATCTCAGCGGTTAAGGCAAGCGTTTCCTCGTATTTGTTCGTCTGTCGAGTTGTGGGTACGAGTCCCATCTGCGAGTACGGATGCTGTGTGGTGGGCGTAGTATGTTCCGGCCTTGTTGGTGCACCGGGGCAACGTTTTGTGACGGCTGAATAGTTCATGATTCTGGCCGATGTATAGGCGAATGATTAAATGTATCAAGTGCCTGGTTTTAATAAATATACAGGGTGTCCCAAAAAGATTGAAACGCGCTTTAATTCTTTACTTGTTAGAGTTAAGTGGGCAATGTAAATTGCAAAAATGTTGAAAGTAAGGTAGGAAATAAGACTACGTTAATGAAATAGTTCTCCCATTAATTTTTAAAAAATTCTACTTTTTACATTTTTATACGACCCCCTTAGACAAATTTGGTCAATCAGAAAATTTTTATTTTTAATGCAGCAAAATCATTACAAAAACCCGCATATCTGTATCTTTAGAATGAACTGAATTATGTTAAAGGTAAAAAGACTTATGCCACTTACATGCCGTAGCATGTGAAAGGCTGTTTCATAGGTGAAAATAGGGATCATAAACAAATTGACGATGGAAATTGTTTAGATAAAGAAAAGTACTTAGAAGTACTTAATTATTGAAATAGTACGTAGTTATTGAAAAGTACTTAAGAATTCGTGATTGCATCGTGAGCCTACGCAAAATTCGCAAAAATGTCTTCTATGTATTATCATCCAGTTTTATCTTTTTTGTGATATGTCACAAACTTACATTTCTAATTTGATATAGAGTCTCCATTCACAGTGTTCAATTTTCAATTAAATATAACTCGAGCAATTTTAAAGTTACAGATATGCGGCTTTTTTAATGATCTTGTTGCATTAAAAATAAAAATTTTCTGATTAACCCAATTTGTCTAAGGGGGTCGTATAAAAATTTAAAAAGTGTAACTTTTTGAAAATGAATGGGAGGACTATTTCATTAACGTAGTCTTATTTCCTACCTTACTTTCAACATTTTTGCAATTTACATTGCCCACTTATCTCCAGGTAAAGTATTAAAGCACGTTTCAATCTTTTTGGGACACCCTGTACACAATGTTCTGTTTCAATGGATCCTTGGTGGCATTATAAATCTTTGCTGTTTCCTTTTTTTTTGAGTGTGTATTGTTACTTTATATTTGCTTCATTATTTGTTTTCGTGAAAGAGTTGATTATTTATTTTGCTTAATTTGAAGTAATTATTGTTTGTCTTTAGATGCATGTTGGTCTATGTTTCGCTTTAGTACTTAAAATACAGGATTGCTCTTTTTCTTTATGTCTGTAAGGTTTCTGTAATTTTCTTTTGTTTTAACGTGTTTTCTCTTTGTTTTTACATTTCATAGTTGTTGCTGTGTTGTTGATGTAACCCCTTGACATTGAATTTGGTTTTAAGTAAAAGTTTCCTGGAAGAGCTAGGTGGTCCTTTCTAGATATTTCGTAGTCAGAAGGGAGATTACTTTTCCACCGTTCGTTCATTCAATCGCTCAAAACCTTCGGGGGAGCCGGATGGCCTGGGTCCTACAATATCTTAACAGCATGCGTTATACCAAAGCCATAGTGCCAATGAATTTATCGGAGGTAGGAGTTAGGAGTAAAGGAGTTAATATATCAGATATTAACCATTTTGCTAAAAGTAAAAATATTTTACGGTTCTTAGTATTTTTACTCGTTCTCCTACTCTGTAAGGAAAAAAAAATGTGTGATGTAAACAGAATATGACTTTTCTTACAGATTGAAATTTATTTATTCTTTATTTATTTATACACATTAATTGTAGTTTTATCTTACTAAATAACACCAAAAATATATTAATTATTCTAAGAGAATGTGTAGTTTTAAAATAATTTTCTTTTAGGCAATTTGGCACATTTTGATATAGCGCCAAATTCATCAATTTCCTAAAACTAAAATAGCTTGATAACGGGTTATCATAGTGTAATGGGATCTATTTTAATAGTTTTGTATTAAAAAAGTAATGCATGAAATAAGGACTCATTAATGCAATTAAACATATTAAATCTTTTATTTCAGTGTTATCAATTTCTGAAAGGCCTTTTCAAAAAGATGGCCACTTTTGTATTTCTGTGATTTATATCAAAATTTAATCTGTAGAGCAACGCGCAATTGACTTAATCACCAAATTTTATGAAATTTCGTCTGATAGTTTTTGAGCTAGATGATACATACGTTGTATACACACACACACACACACACACACACACACACACACACACAGAGAGAGTGAGAGAAAGAGAGAGAAGCTCCAGCTCAAAAACTATCAGACAAATTTTATGAAATTCCATCTGATAGTTTTTGAGCTAGATAATACATACATTGCACACACACACTCACACAGAGAGATAGAAAGAGAGATAGGGAGAGGGAGGGGAGAGGGACAGAAAAGGAAGAGAGTGAGAGGGAGAAAAAAGAAAGAGAGAGAGGGAAGAAAAAGGAAGAAAAAGAAAGAGGAAAAAAAAGAGAGAGAGAGAGAGAAAAGAAAGAGGGAAAGAAAAAGAAAGCGGGCGAGAAATAGAGAGAGAATTCGTATTTAATAGTGCTCCAGACTTGTAAGGCCATCGAAAATCAGAATTTCTTTTCTCGATCCTAGTACTATATTTTCCTCTATACATTGAAATGTATATCAGAGAAAGTAAAATTGTTATGAGAAAAAAAAATAAAAGTGGCTGGCTATCGCCTAGAACAACACTCACATATAAGAATGAACACAATGTTTGGCTGCTTTACCTGCACGGTAACCCGCATATGCTTCTGCAGTATTCCAGTGTCCTTTCTTCTGTATGCTGAGCACACTGCTTCATATCTGAAGGTAAAGAAAGTCGTGATACAGTACATGCTACATTTTAAAACGTAAAGGAGGGAAATTATGAGAAAAAGGGTGTATTTTCAATGTCCTTCTTTGCAAAACAATGATGCATGAAAAAGTATAAAATGTACTTCAATTAAACTAGCATCATGCTCTTTCAAAATTACACCACAGAGTCAGCCCGTGTTTACCAACTTTTTGGAATCACCGGATCTTTATCGGCAATTTCAAGAGTCATTGTAAAAAAATTCAAACAAAATATTTTTTAAAATGACATATAAACCATTAATTTACGAATTTCAAACTATTAAAATATGTTCAACTTTGTATGTATGTATGTTTGTATGTACATGCCCTTAATTTAAAACACGAAATCACGCCATAGGAAGCTGCTATAATGCGTAAGTGACTTACATACACTAACAAAACATGTAAATCCGTCTTAATTTTCAACTATATTTGAATATATTGCCATGTTATGGTAGTGAAAATGAAAACGACTGCAATTTAATGACCTTTAAATGTGATGCACGGGGAATAAAAAAAATATCAATGTAATTTTTCTTTTTCTTTTGGTACTAGGAAAAACCAACTTCAGTAAATTGCCCTGTGAGGTTATGTAATTTGGTAAGCCTTAGAAACGAGATTAAAAATGAATTTCTTTTACCTTCCGTTATATCGCTCTGTCTGTACGGCAAAGTGTCGTAGAATAAGCTCAAATTTTTTGTCACGTATTTACATTCTCGATACTGGAAGTACTGGGAACATCCAACTGTACACATCTGTGAAAAAGTAAAATACTTCTGTAATATAATATCTTTTAATGTAATTAAAATATAATCTTCTTATATTTAACTAAAAGGTATAACCGTGATATGACGGAATTAAAAATTTGCAAAGCATTGCCTCCCATTTAGAGTTATTTTAATAAATTTCATGACATTTTTATTAATTTGGCGACATTTTCGCCAATTTGGTAATATTTAAAAAAATAGCCAAGTTTGAGATATCCAGTCAAATTTTTTACCAAGTATTGCAGAGCATTACATTGCTATGTTCTGCCAAGCATACATTGTTATGTTATGCCAAGCATTAAATTGTTATGTTATTTCCAACATATTGATTTTTCATCAATTTTCATCAGTTATGATTTAGCGTTAATTTTTTCAAGTTGGCAATATTTTCGTCAATTTAGTAGCATTTGATAAGACTCGCCAAGTTGTCAAAATGCCGCCAAAATTCGTCCCCAGAATTTCGCTAAGCGTTATAGACGGAGAAATAGGTTATTCTTATAGTAGATTCTTATTTTTTCCCCAAAATATTGAATTTTTATCAATTAGGCGTCATTTTTACAAATTTGGCTACATTTTTATCAATTTGGTGACATTTTTATCAATTTGGCGACATTTTCGTCAATTTGGCAACAATTAAAATATCTCACCAAGTTGCCAATATTTTACCAATTTCGACACCAAAATTTCTCCAAGCGTTATCCAGTGATAGATAGATAAACAGACAGATAAATAAAGGTGCTTATATCATAAATATATATTTTATTCCTAAAAATATGGATTTTAATTGCATAAATTATTTAATCGAACATACATTATCAGTAATATAATACTCTATCAACATTATAGGATCATATTCCACTATAAGAGCAAAGTATTTGGTCTCAGTAACTTAAAGTATAGGCCGTTGTCTGGCAAATTAGAAGATATGTAGATTAAATTCAATTTGGGACGACTTCTTTACATTGAAACCCGAAAAACTTAACCCTGCAGGTTAGATGCAATGATCATTGAAGAAACATTCTTTGGTAAAGGTTTCTATTCTCCAAAGAAAAGTGAAATAAAGTAAAATGTGATCATTGAGGTCTGAAAGACTTTTTCGAATTTTGCAAAGCCCAATAATTTATAATAGAGATTTTCAATTTATGAGTGTCGCGTGGATCTTTGCCACACGTCCGGTCAGGACGCATAAATCTTTGCTAATATTAATTTCACTGACTCTCGACACTGGCCATATCGTATAATTCCATATATAAAATTGGTAACTCTAAATGAGAGGACAATGAGGACACTAAGTTAAATATAAAAATAGTAACAAATTTATTTACAATGATTAAAAATAATAAAAAAATTCAATTTACATTCTAACTTATACTTAACACAATATAGTCTCACATAACTAATTTCCTTAAAACAATATTAATTTTCACATCTAATTTCTTTAAAACAATATTAGAGAGAGAGAGAGAGAATTCGATACCAAAAATGTACGCATGTATCATGCATAGTGTCATGCATGTATCATGCACCTACCTTGGGGCTTTCACGGAGGTTTCGGCTACCCTAAAGCTTCCCACGATCTCAAGGCGCACGTGAACCCAGGGGCGGTCAATAGGTCAACTTTATTGTTGACCCCACATTTCGGCACCCTCTGCAGATTTAACCCATCCGTTCACGGAGCGAAAGAGGCGCTGATCTATTTCCGCTGCAGGTAGCTGACTGGAAGGACTTGCGCATATTGCTTAAAACACACAGGTAACATCTCTATAAATGGTGATCTCCTTCTAAACTTTTCAATATTACATTTGGTTTGACATAACAATGTACCAACGAGTAATATGACTCACGAGAGTCCACAACTCACAAGAGTTGAACCAGCAAGATGGTGCTCCTCCACATTAATCTTTTCGCCATTGTAGATTAGCATTTCCTGGATCTCTGGATCATACATGCAGGTTCTATAGACTGATCACACCATTTTCCTGATATTAATCCATCTGATTTATTCCTTTGGGACTTGAAGACATTGTCTATAAGACAAGGACTATTGAAGACATTGTCTATAAGACAAAGATGCCGTCTCTCATTGAGCTCAGAGAACATTAGTACTGCAGCTTTCCTTCCCTTAACATCCGCCATTCTGAAACGTACATGTCTTGAACTAAATTATTGTCTAAACATTATATTTGTTCCATTTTTGCCTATTTCTTAACTTATGGGACACTTGTGTATCGTTATGTCTTATTTTGGTTTTGTTGGTACTCTCTTAATCTAATTTTGTCTTATTTCATCTTGTTGGAATATTTATATTGTGTTTTGGGGTAGTTCAATCTTGTGTGCCAGCTCTCTGTTTCAGATTGGCTGGACCATTTATCATCCTGCTTTTTAATTGGTTCTCTGAGTTGGACTGTAAACCAATGACTTGGGTATATATATATATATCCCTCTGCTTCTTCATTTGGGACAACATGAGTGGTATAAATGTAGCTGCGCAGCTGGAACTGCTTTTCTCGCGATATCCAAACACAATACTCGCAGGCGACTTCAATGCACACCACCAAGCGTGGGGCAGCAGGAGAGCCAACATTCGCGGTACACAGATACACAGATTACTGAACACAACAAACACCAACATCATTGCACCGTCGAGACCAACCTGCTTCGTAGGTGCCAACGGCTCATTCATAGACTTTGTCCTAACGAGAAACACAAAATACGCTCACACTATCGATACCCTGGATGAATTCGACTCGGATCATCTACCGGTATTGGTGACATTCGATCTGAACACTCCCCTACCAGCCTCTCTGGGACAAGAGAGGGTGAACTGGAACGTTTTCAAAAGAGCACTTTTTGAGCCGCACTTGGCAGTACCCAACATTATGAGCACGGCGGATATTGACTCTGCCACACACACATTCACAACAGAAATCAAGAGAGCTATTGCCTCTGCCACAACACATCGTGAGTCACCAAAAATGTCCACACTTTCCCACCATGTCAAACAATTAGTTAGGCAAAGGAACAGAATGCGTAAGACATGGCAGGCTAACAGAGACCCTACCCTCAAAAGGGAGCTTAACAGACACACGTGGAAAGTCAGGGATAAAATTGTCGCAGAAAAGCAGCAACAGTACAAAGAGTTAATTGAATCCCTTAGCTCGGAAGACGTATCGCTCTGGCAATTCGCTAAAAGACTCAGAAAACCTCAAATTAAACTCCCGCCACTAATAGATGGCGTTAAAATCGCGTACTCAGACGAAGAAAAAGCAGAGGCGCTTGCTAGGCATTACGAAAAGCAATTTGAACCAAACCACGATCTAATGTGTCAGGACACCCTAATAATGGTTAGGCAAACTCTAAACAACTTCAGGAACTGTCCGGACACGTCTGAGATTAACCCAGCCACTCCGCAAGAGATAATTGATATCATCAAAAACCTTAAAAACCGTAAAAGCCCAGGGCATGACAAAATCAGGAATATCGCGGTGAAAAACCTACCCCTAAATATAATATTTTACTTGACCACCCTAATAAACAAAATATTAAAACTAAAGTATTTCCCCAAAGAATGGAAGGAAGCGATAATTATAGCGATCCATAAGCCTGGTGAGGATGTCACAATTCCAGCCAACTACAGACCAATCAGCTTACTACCGACACTTAGTAAAATTACTGAGAAAATAATTCTTAATAGACTGAACACGCACCTTAGTGAGAATGATATTATCATTCCGGAGCAGTTTGGATTTCGGCCAAAACACTCCACCACTCATCAATTACTAAGAGTGGTAGAGTACATATCTTCTGGACTTAATAGTAAGACACCCACAGCTGCGATTTTTCTTGACATACAAAAAGCATTTGATAAAGTATGGCACTGTGGATTAGCATACAAATTGATCACTTTAAAAGTCCCTGACGCTCTTGTCAAACTTTTAATCTCATACCTAAATAACAGACACTTCCAAGTTAGAGTAAAAGATAACTTGTCTACACCCAAGCTCATTAAAAGTAGTGTACCGCAGGGATCCATCCTGGGGCCGACACTCTTTAACATATATCTAAATGACATCCCCACGACCCCAGACACAGAGCTGGCACTCTATGCAGACGACAGTGCGATACTTGCAAAACACCCTTACGTTTCAGTAATGCACAGACAGCTACAACAACACTTAGACATACTCCAAGCATGGCTGGAAAAATTGCGAATAAAATTAAACCCCAATAAATGTCATTGGATTTATTTCTCTAGAAAACGTAAACCTCCGCCGCCTCTGTACATAAACAATCATGCCCTAAAAGCGGAAAAATCTACTAAATACCTAGGTGTAACGATAGATTCCCACTTAACCTGGAAACAGCACGTAACGAACTTAATCAAAAAAGCGTATATGGCCACAGGAGCCTTATACCCAATGATAGGAAACGGAAATCTAAGTTATCAAAATAAACTCCTAATTTATAAATCGGTCATCCGCCCGGGAATGCTGTATGCAGCACCCGTATGGGGATATGCCTGTAAAACTCAGACTTACTAGAGACAAAACAAAACAAAACCCTAAGGATTATAAGGAAAGCCCCTAGATACTTAAGAAACTCGGTAATTAGGAAAGACTTCAAAATAAAAACTGTTAGAGCCCAAATTAAAAAGTTAGCGCTTAAGTTCTATAAAAATCTGCCATCTGTTCCAAATGAACTACTATTCAATCTGCATGACTATGATCATCGCAAGGCCAAATCATGTAAAAGACCCCGCGCGGTACTTAATATTGAAAATCGGAATTAGGTAAGTCCCACTTTAAATAGTTGAAATTAAATAAAAACTGCGATCAATGTTTTCTAAAAAAAAAAAAAAAAAAAAAAAAAAAAAAAGTTCTTGAACCCTAAACTGCCAAATTGCCAGAAAATCCTTAGATCTGCATCAACTCCCCAAAATTACTCAAACTCTAAATGTGCAACAAACTGGCACACTAGGAGCTAGGTCAAATAATAAAAACAGTAAATCAAAAACCTCGAACCTCCAACTATGGGCAAATGAAATAATGTCACAGTATGAAGATAAGAACCACACCTAAAGATTGGAGATTAAAGGCGCTTCGCGCCTGGTGCTCTTTTCTGGACGAAACTTCTTGTCTTCATTTGGGTTTATTTTTTCTTTTTAACCTTAGGTGTGTTAGTTTATTTTACACTTAAAAAGGGGAACCGACGTATCCTCGAAAGAGCTGTATGAAGCTTTGTCTTATTAATTTACGCTCAATTACGTTGTTTAGGGTGTTTTTACTTATTAATATCTATATAATAAATATATAGAGAGTTTATCTCTTCACAGATCCTCTAAAATTCCTCTGTGACTTATAAGACGGAATCTGTCCATGTATAGTATTGACCACAGGAATGAACCACATTGGACCGGATATTTTATTTCTTCCCCAGGGGAGGTGAAACATGCTGTATAAAATCGGGTCTAAGATTTCGTACATACACAGCAGAATCCCTCTGATAATCCAGAAGATTGAATATTTGCACACATATCGACCCTGAGACGGAACCAGCCTTTGATTTCTTCTTCAAAGACAGAGGGGAAAGGGTCGAAAAGTTCTTCCAGACCCTTTGTAAGTTCCACCTATGACGTAAAAAGGCTGAAACTTTGCACACTGATAGTATCGATCGTGGAACAGAACCTAAGTACATCAATTTTCGATCAGACGACTACTTTTGGCTCTAAATATTACTATTTTTGACTCTAAAGATGACAGTTTTTGACTCTAAAGGCCATATATTGTTAGACAAAATAAAAATAATTAAATTTTTGAAGTTAATTTTTTAAGAATGTTAGCTGTCATGGCTTTGTAGTAAGTACTATTAATGTATAAAGTTCTTACCCGAGATGTAAGCCTTCTTTGCTTCTTTTTCTGCCATGGGAGCTTTGAATATTTTGTGCAGTTCATCTTATATGGTAGTGGCAGCAAAAGGACGGTAGACTGAGAATTAAAGAAAAAAAAATGGGCAGCACATGACTTTTCATACATAATGCAATGACTTTACTTCTTTCAAAGTGAAATAATAATGTACAAGATCAATGACACAACGTTTTAAACGTTAAAAGTGCAGTAACATTTAGCGGTTTTCTAGATGACAATATATAAATATATTTCAAAGTATCAGATTAATTTATATTTCGCGCAAATCAAATTTGACATTTGGAAATATTGTTAGCATCCTCTAAGCAATATGGTCCATATATTACAGAATGTTAATTATTAATTCATCACTTTGACGTCCCTTTCGTAACCTTTGCTCCATGTTTGCCAATTTGGCGACATTTTTGTCAATTTGGCATAATTTTCAAAAATATTGCCAAGTTGGCGATATTTGGTCAAATTAGTCACTAAGATCGCCAAATGTTACTTATTTAGCGATACTTTTCAGTTCAATCTAATTTTTTAGATAAATTTATTTGAAAAATGTGCAAATGTGCAATATTTCGAAAACGATTCAAGTTAGCGTGTTAAAGTTTATATCATTCGTTTTCAAATAAAAATATACGTATAAAATGATTGTTTTTTTAACATTGTTAAATGTCCAGTTTTTTGATGACTTTTAAAAAAATTCATACGAAAATTGGGAGGTTTTCCAAACTTTCGATCACTTTCAAATTATTAAGGTTTCAGCATTCATTGATTGCAATAATTGAATCGCACTTTTTTCGAAACGCTCCATGTGTTCGTCAGTGTGACTTTAAATTTAGAACTCAGATATTTCATGGAGGGTACTGAAAATATTGAGGAGAGGACAGGGGGGGGGGCGCAAACTGTGGAGACAACCACTCTGAAAAAATGACATTACAAAATCTCGCAAACAAAGACATTTTATAATTAAATTTATGGCGATCAGAAGCAGCTGACCCCCTGACTACTCACTCAGCTTGGCCTCGAACAACTAAGGTGGAGCCAACAGTGCTTGGGGTAAGCCAATGGACACCCTGGTGAAATGACCAACCAGAGGCTAGGAGCCAACTTGTGATATTTGTATTACCGCCCTCCTAACATGAGCAAAATGAATTTTCTTCGAACTTCACTTGCTGACTGATTTAGGTGATGTGTGTCTGTGTATGTGATCATTTCTCCAAAAGAAGGGCAAAAATATCCTGTGCAAAAATGTGAAAGAGATTATTCAATGGCTTTACACGAAGCGAGACTGATCTTCGCAGTTCACAGACTGCCCCAAAAGCAGTATAATTGGTAAACCATCTACTCTTACCCTATAAATTTCTTCCTACTAATTTCCTCCTCTCTTATTCCCTATTAGTTTCTTCGTAAATGCCCTTTGTCTTACCCCTCTGGGTGATCTATCTTAATAAAATTAACTAATGCTAATTTGGCATAGATGGTATTTCTGGGGAATTTGAAATTTACAGAGGTTAGAATGCCCATTATCTCAGATAATTTGAAGTGTTTATATAATGTTTGTATATACAATTGAAAATAATTAATCTGTAAATAAGATTGTACATTTATCCTAGAAAAACAATTGGATTCATGTTAGTATTTAGCCTCCACGCCTCTCTCACTTTAATTAAATAATGTGGTTTAATTGAATAACCCTACAACGACTATAGGTATGTGGAGAGTATATACAACAGTGAGATATCGTTTCCACAGATTTACAAATGCACACACTGACATACATACACACATACACACTTACATGCATACATACACACTAGCATTCATACGTACACTAATGTACACACTAACATGCATACACACTACCATACAATCACACACATTACCTCAAAAACGTTCGATTTGAGTTCAAATCGTGCTCTTCTGTCGAAAATTCGAATTCGAATTCGAATTTTCGATCTTGTCACAATACTTTCTTCTATACTTTATGTATGTAGGGAAAGGAATAAGTAATTTTAAAAAAATCAGGGATAAAGTTAATAGAGAGAAATATAGGTTGTAAGATGAATCGTTTCAATATTTTAAAGTACTACGGAAATTTAACATTCAAAAGTATAACATAAATGCTAAGAAAAGGACACTTAAGTATTTGATTTTGAATTTGTTTATGAAAATGTAATTGATATAGTATCAATTACATTTCATGGGTGTACAAAAATGGTTTAAATGAAACATTTAGCATTTTGCGATAATTTTTATCTTTTTATTTTATTAATTACTTATGTTATTAATATTTATGTATTGTTTCGAAAAATTAATAAATTATAGTGAGTATTACTAACGGAACTTGAAAAGAGATGTCAAAACAGATGATAAGTGTTCCGGTATTTCGTAGAATTGCAGGAATGTAAAATATCGGCGGTGAGGACGTAAAAAATTTAAATTGTTTTGCGTGAATAACGGCTTGTAAAAAAAATTCCAAGAAAGCTCAATAAGCTTATTCGTTGTTTTTTGTTTCATTTGTTACATTCATAATAGATAATGGCATAAAAACTACCATTTCAAAGGGGGGGGGGGGGTGGATACAGACAAGAAGAGCTGTTTATTTGGGTTTCTGTCAACTATGAAATTCAAAAAGTACGAATATCTTTAACGACATATAAGTTATTTTTCCCAAATAGGTTTTCATAACAGAATGAAAGATATGTATTCAGTGAGAATCGAACTTGCAACGTTCGGTTTATATAACAGCGTTTCACTACGTTAATTTTAGGTAGTATAGCAGTCAAATAATTTAGCTCATTTTCAAACTACCCCTTTTAAATATCCACTGGATAAAAAAAGATGATTTTGGATTCATGCAGACAATATTAATATCGATATAAGAGTTTATTTAGACTGGAATATAAAATGCATATTTTTGTGCTGAATTTGAAATAAACTTTTGTTCTGTCTGTCATTGGCTTTTAAATAAACAAGAAAGATCAATCATGCTTAAAGCATTGATTATGAAACACTTTCCAACTTCAATGCAATTTTATATAAACATCTCTAAAATGTGACATATTCCTCGGAAATATTTTTTAAATTATCTTAATACTACATTAATTTATTTTATTTGAAAACTTCATCGAAGAAAATGAACTTCATTCAAATGACGGCATTGAAATATAAATTGCCTGGTTTAAATATCTCTAAAATGCGATACATTCCTCGGTAATATTTTTAAAATTATCATAATACTACAATAATTTACTATATTTGAAAGCTTCATCGAAAACAAATGAACTTTATTCAAATGATGTCATCGAAATGTAAATCACCTCTATATAAAAGCAGAATTTTATTCATAAACATCTTTCCAATCGTTTCATCCATCACAACACTGTAATAATTTATTTTATTTAAAAATTTGAAAAATTGTTATCTACCATATTTAATTTAAAATGTGAAACCTCTTCAACATATAAAACAATGAAACTCTTGGAAAGATATTTATTATATAATATATCTCGTTTTTTCTGTCTGGAGGATATAACAAAAGTCAGAATTTAATTGAATTTGTTTTTCTCCCAATATTAAATAATTTTTATTTAAAAAACTACCTAACATATTTTACTGAAATTTTTTCTATATATTTTATGGAATAATTTGAATATATCCTAAAACTTTCGAAGCAATCTGTGAATTTTAAATTTGCTTAAAAAATGTTTGAAAAATTAGGTCCCACATAGGATTCAATGTATTTCATTTTTTCAACCCGGGTTCAATCCAAAACTAATTGGGTGATATTATTCTTTTATATTCTCATAGGTCCCACAGACCTTCTGACAAACATAGCAAAATTTCATTTTGATAAAGTCATTTTTACTGCAGTTATCGTGCTAACGGACAGACAGACAGACAGACAGAATGAAGTCATAAACATTTTTCAACTATGTTGTAAAGTGTTAATAAAATTAAATGGAATTTGGTTCAATTTGACTTTCTCATACCAGAAACCATTTTCTTTTTGTTGCAAATTTTACAAGAAAAACATTGAAAAATCGGCATCTTGGGTCTAAATGATTGCAAATGTAGTTTTCTGCCCTTTGAAATGCTTGTAAAGATCTTTCGATTAATATCATACTTGACAATGCACCCCCGGAAGAGGGGGGGTGACTTGGCCAAAGTTGGGGACTAATATCGCCACGAACACAAAAATGATATCGCGGCTATTTTCACAACAATGATTGAAGCTTTAAGTTTCGTGATCATTATTTAGGATTATATGTCAAATTTTGTTCTATGCTGCCATGTTAAAAAAATATATAAAAATCTGAATAAAATTTAAGTTTTCCCTGGGAGTTGAAAAAAAATTCTATCTAGTTCTAGATTTTTCGATAACAAAACCGGATAGAAAGTTTCGTGAAAATCCATGAATATTTGCGACAGTTACGGTGTACACAAGAAATCGACCACGGACAGGCAGGTGGATATCACATCAAAAATAATCAAAACGTGTTCAGGGGGTCCTAAAACATATATTGGCATCAAAATCTAGAATTCGCAGATTTTCACGAAAACAATACTTTCTCTATGCTAGTATATCACACAGTATGAGAACGTAAAAGTAATAATAGGATTCGACCAATCCTCAGAAATAGCGAAATAAAAATCGACCTGGGTTTTAAATATAAATATGAAGCAATGTTTGATTCACCGTTCAATTTCTTATATCCTATTCTAAGCGAATGGAGGTACTTACAAGGGGAGGCTTCGCAATAGTTCTCTCGGATTGCAATCTTTCATGTCCTATCTTGTAAAGGACCATGAATAATGATAAAACGCCACGACTTTCATCCGCTAAGTGATAGGGGGCGCCACAATAACAATCTGAAGTTGTCATGCAAACGTGCTCTATTGACGTGTATTATTTACATTTTAGTGTGAAAATATTAGCCTTTTCAGTTATTATTATTATTAAATAATACCTGAAAAAACAACAAAATATGCACAGCCGTTAGACTGTTACTTCTTCAATCCTTATAAGGCATTTGTAAAACGTTTCATTTGTATTGATCATACATTTAATCATTCCCATTCATAATTTCAAACTTACGAAGAATTTAAATCATTTATTATTTTACAAATTTCATTTGCTTTGACTTTCATTGTAATACAGTCAATAGTTTTGTTGATTAGTTCAGTTTTGGTTTCCAAAAATTTCAGCCTTTGTCTTTGTTGTGCTTGATCAACCTTTACGACCATGTCTTTGCAGTTGTTCAGCTAATTAATAAGATATAAATTATATTAGCAATAAATTTATCGTTCACTACTTACCATTACTGTCCATTTTATTTCAAAATAATAATAATAATTGAAAATGATAATATTTTCACACTAAAATGTTAATAATACACGTCAGTAGAGCACGTTTGCATGATAACTTCAGATTGTTATTGTGGCGCCCCCTATCACTTAGCAGATGAAAGCCGTGGCGTTTTATCATTATTCATGGTCCTTTACAAGATAGGACATGAAAGATTGCAATCCGAGAGAACTATTGCAAAGCCTTTCCTTGTTAGTGTCATACGTGCCTTTATTATTAATTAAAACAAATGCATAATTATACTCAATGTAACCTTGTTACCCGCTGGATTTATAGTTGGATATTCATATAAATAATTTATATCAATTTAATATATGTAATTTTCCCCATACATTTGGGTTTGCTGGATGTCTTTTTGTCCCGTCTGTTGTTTCATGTTCTAGATTGCCCTGATTGTAGATGTACAGCCTAGATTTTTTATTAGTAATCTTCAATGAAGTCTAATTGTGGTTGCTGTATGAAATGAAATGAAATGTTATTCTTGACATTCAAAGGGCCCATGACACGTAAAAGATTTATTGCAGATCCTTTGTTCTATAAAAACGTAAATTTAATCCTATATCAGATTGGAACATTGCCATTTTATTATAATACCGATTCTCACCTTTCTGACTCCTCCTGACATTTAAAGGGCCCATAACGAGTAAAAGATTTATTGCAAATCCTTTGATCTATGAAAACGTAAATTTAATCCTATATCAGATTCGAACATTGACATTTTATTATAATATCGAGCTTTTCTGATTCTTCTTGACATTCAAAGGGCCCATGACACGTAAGAGATTTATTGCAAATCCTTTGATCTATGAAAACGTAAATTTAATTCTATATCAGATAGGAATATTGACATTTTATTAAAATCCCGATTGTCACCTTTCTGACTCCTATCGAATAGGAAGATCCGGGTGTCAAGAACATCCCATCAGTGTGGACGTCTGGCAACGTACTTTCGTCATGGACGACCATGAAAATGCCTTCTTGTCGATTCACTTCCATATACTCTTCAGGTTCTACGTCGATCAGCACAGTCATGTCTGAAAGTTCAAAACTATTATTTCGAGTATTCAAATTATTTTGCACTTACAAATATTACTAGTTACTAAGCTTTTAAAAAATCAGGGAACTAAAAAGTTACATTGACAATTACAGTATCGGGGTACTATAATAGTCAATGATCATTCGTCAATACTTTTAATTAACTACGACTAAAAATAGTTATGCGTAATGTGAGGGAGGGTACCTAGAACTGAAATTATGACTCTGGTTCCTCAAAAACTTGGCTTAAACCATTTTGAGATTTCATAAACTTTTTGGAAGGAGGTTTTAAACACTTTTCGACATAGTTGAAAAGTGTTTATGACTTTGTTACTGTCTGTCTGTCCGTTCGCACGATAACTACCGTAAAAATGACTTTATCAAAATGAAATTTCAGTATGTTGTTCAGACGGTCTGTGGGACATATGGGAATGTAAATGAATAATATCACCCAGTCAGTTTTGGATTGAACACGGGTTGAAAAAGTGAAACACATTGAACCCAATGGGAACTAATTATTAAAACATTTTTTAAGCGAAGTTAAAATTCACAAATTGCTTCGAAAATTTCAGGAAGTATTCAAATTATCCCATAAAATATAAAAAAAATTTCAGCAAAATATGTTTGGTAGTTTTTAAATAAAATTTAAAATAATAATTACATCCATATAATATGAAGAGATCACGTGATCCACTTCAAAACAAAAAAAAATCTGATGTGTGCAGCACATGACTTTCCTTATATAAAACAATGAATTTACTCCTTTCACAGCGAAAAACTGATGTACGATATCCACGGCACAATCTTTATAAATTGGACATTTGGCGATTTTCTGAATGACAGAATGTGAAACTATTTCGAAGTACCCAATTAACTTAAATTTCGCGCAACTCTACATTAAAAATTATTGTAGAGTGAACGCTAAATCACCAATTTGTCAGCTTCAGAGTTTGATCCCAGAGAGAACCACAGTGTTGTAGGCCAGTATTAAGGCTCCTCTATATACGAGCTGACTCGTCAAGCATAATAAAGCCCTCCGAGGCCGGACGTATAAACCATTAGAATTAGCTCAATTCGTATTTTCACTTTAGTAAGTACTATTGAAATAATTTTTAGTATGTGTTCTGTGACGAACTGCTCTAAACATACTAGAGCTGGTTTCAGATTATTTCGTTTACCAAGAAACGAATAGGAAATAAAAAATGGCTTATAAATAGTCGGGTGTTATCGGTAATAACAGGTGTTTCAAATAATTCAAGGTCTTTTTGAGTTCATAATAAGACCATATTTTTTTCTTTATAATATTGGAATTGTAACAGATATGAAATATAAATATAAATAGCATTTCATGAACTTTAATAAGACGAGAATTTTTTTTTTGGAAACTGTCCATCTATTTCATTCCTTATTTGTTAATCTGCTTATAGAGTTGATATCATATATTTGACTCTTAATATGATTGCTCTTGTATATGTTTGATTCTTGTATATTTGTTCGTAATTTGAAATATTACTCCAACCTTATTCATATTTATAAAAATGTAACTCAGTTGCAAATTTGTTGACATTATTAAATACGTGTAGAAATCAATATTTGAAACACGTACTAAACCGCCAAATATGGTAACTCATATATTTACCGAAACCTTACTGGGCTTCATTATGCTTGATAAGTCAGCCTGTATTATAGGAGCTCAAGCCAGTATCATAGCGTTGAGTTAAAGACATCTACAGTTTAAGGCATTTAATATTGCCTTATGAGTGTTCGCTATAATACTCCCCTCCAAGGGAGTTTCATTGACACCGATCGAAATTGTTGTCTGCGTTGCAGATAAGGCATGCTAGCTGAAAGTTGAAAGGGGGATCATTCATGAGGCCGTGAGGAGGCGTGCTGCGGAAATTGTATCGTCCAATCACCTGGCCGATGAAGAAAGTGCTGCTGAGTTGGAATCCTTCAATCAACTGTATCCTGGCGCCATCTCATGTATAAAAAGTACATTTAATGTATCTTTCAGTACAAAAAATATATATTTTCAGTAACTTTCGGTACATTTTATACAATTTTTTTTTAATTTTTCAAATTTTTTTTCAAGTTGACAAGTTTGAATTAATTCAGCAAAGAATGTTTCGTTCTCGTTCAGGGTCACCCATGTAGCGAGAATACAATATCGCCAATTTGGCAGGGCCAGGGCAAAACGGTTTGATAGATCAGTATCATGGCGTTGATCTAAATACGTTTCCAACCCAAGGCATTTAATGTTGCTTTATCAGTATTGATAGCATTTGCAATAAGAAATATAGTCTATACATTAAAATATTTCAAATAATTAATTCATTCATTTGGCGTCATTTTTTATTTTGACGATATTTGCGTCAATCTGGGGCAAAATATCCATGTCGTCATTTCCCGCCAAAGTAGGCGTCAAGTTTGCGAAATTTGTCGCCAAGCGGGACAGACAGACGCAGAGAAGCGCATTTCCTATATATAGATGACTATTGGCGAATTGTTGCTCTACAAAACTATTATCCAAAGTATTTTCCCTTGTGAATGGAACTCACCAGATCCACGAGAATGGTGTTATTAATATTTTGCATAATTCACAGATTTCACAATAGTTGATACTTTTTAAATTCCATGTAATTTTTTTATAAATTTATTTGAAAATCGTATAATATCTCAAGAGCGGTTCATCCTTGCGTTTATGCCATTCGTTTTCTAACGAAAAGTTACACAAGAAAGGATTATTTAAGTAACATTTCTGAATGTTCTGATTTCTTAATGACTTTGTAAAACATTTCATACGGATTCAAAATTTGGAGGGTCAAATATTTGATTGTGTTTGCAGTATTCACTGTTATCAGTATTCGCTGATTGTAATATTTGTACTAAATTTTGTTTAAAAGACTCGTACACACATGACCTCAAAAATATTTGATTCAAGTTCAGGGAGGGTTGAAAGGTGCTCTTCCGTCGAAAACTGGAATTCGAATTTTCTTCCCGTTACAATACATACTCTATACTTTATGAATATAGGGAAAGTAAATTTTTCTCGAGCAGTGCTGGGTGTGGCATTCAAAGAGTCATCAATGTTTTAACTAACTGTTTTTTTCTCCAGTTGTTAGTTTCGATTGAAAAATTTAGGTTTACCTTTCAACAGCTATTTCTCATGATCGACTATAATAGTTTGGATGACAACTGATATGGATTCAGGATCAAAGTTCGGAGTGGATTGCGAGGTTCCATAGGATTTTCACTTTCGGTTCTTTTTCCATTTCCGGTTCAAAAATTTTCATTTTCTTTGAAACATCTACAGGATGAGTAAAAAAAGAGTTCCAAACTTTACTAGGTGGTAGTACACGCCAAACCAAGCATTTTCGTCCTAGTTTACCGGGTCGGGAATGAAGCGAAAAGGCGTCAGGGGGTGCTTAATGGTGAAACTGATAAGGTGAGCTAGAAAAACAAGAATTAGAAGTTATAGAATGACATTCAATAAACAATAATTACAGTAATGGTTCAAAAGAGCGACCGCCAACCTGAATGCACTTCTCACAGCGGCGATGGAGGGATTGGTAAACTCTCTCGAACAGACCAGGCATATCGCGCACTTCGGTAGCAGCCGCGGATATTCTGGTGACGAGTTCCTTTTCAGATTCAAGGGGAGTGTTATAGATGAGACTCTTGAAATAACCCCACAAAAAGAAGTCAAGACACTACAGATCGGGCGGTCGGCCTCTCAAAAGTTGGGACTGCGAATAACTGCTGCAAACTGATAAGACCATACATTCGGTGTTACAAAAATTTGTATGCGGGTCCTTCTTCTTCCCCAGATGAAATTTGTATACGTGGTTTTCCTCTTCAACCAGAAAATGATAACTAGAATGGCGCTTTTATTTGCGGACGGGCTGCTCCCCAACGAGTAAGCGTCCTGTAACGCCTTTACATTTCATTTCCAATCCGGTAAACTATGACGAAAAATGCTTGGTTTGGTGTGTCCTACTACCTCGTAAAGTTTGGTCCATCTCTTTTTAATCACCCTGTATATTTCAGAATTGGATGTTTTTCAGAACTTAGATGATGACTAGTAGGGATTCAGCATTCATTTTAGTAGGAGTAGCGGTGTCACCAAGGATTTCCACTTTCCGTTCTAGAGAGAGAAATATCAGTTCCGATTGAAAACTTTACGATTAATTTGCAACATTTATTTTTTAGGATTGGCTATTGATCAGTGGTCTTCAATCTTTTTTGAACCACGGTCCATATTGGAGTCAGTTAGACCCTCGTAATCAAACAACAACAACAGCAAAAGTGATCGAAAAAACTGAATGTTGCTTTTTTTCTTATTCTTGTTGAGTTTTTACACATTAGGCCCTAGTATGTTGTTTTTGCTTATTTCAACTAACTGCAATCTCTAAACGGTGCAGCGTTCTTGACTAATACAAATGTTATTGGAATACACTACGTTTACACGAACACATCTACATATATAAAGAAGAAAAGTATGTATGTCTGTATGTATGTATGTATGTATGATCCAACATCACGGGAGAACGACTGAAGCGAATTTGATGAAATTTGGCGGGTAGTCTTAAAATAGCCCCACTTAAAATTTAGTATACGTTTCGAGATTCTACAGCAGGGGTTGTCACGATATTAATAAAACGAAACTGTCGTTAGTCTCATCATCACAGAACAGCTGCACCAAATTTAATGAAATTTTGTGGGTAGCTTTGAAATAGAACCCCCCCATAAATTTAGTCCATGCTTCGAGTTTCTAAGACCAGGGGTTTTCGAGATATCAATGGAAAACGAAACTATTTCCTAGGATTTCTTCTCTCTAACTCCATGATTTCCAACGAAAAGGGTTGGAAATCGTTGGTATAAAACGTGAAAGTCAATTAAATCTTTTGAGTTTTGTGGGAGTTTATTGAACGTATTAGTCACCTCTGAAAATATGAATTTACATGGAAACTCTATCACCATGGTTTATTTTTCACAGGCTTACTCAACAAATTTTATTAATTTGAATAATAATCAAGAAAGATCAATCATGCTTAAAGCATTGATTATAAAACACATTCCAACTTCAATGCAATTTTATTTAAGCAAGTCTCAAATGCAATACATTCCTCGGTAATATTTTAAAACTTATCACAATACTACATCAATTTATTATATTTGAAAACTTGAACCTTCATCGAAAAAAATGAACTTCATTCAAATGACGGCATTGAAATATAAATTGCCTGGTTTAAACATCTCTAAAATGAGATACATTCCTCGGTAATATTTTTAAAACTATCATAATACCACGATAATTTATTATATTTGAAAACTTCATCGAAAACAACTGAAATTCATTCAAATGATGTCATAGAAAAAATAACACGCCTGGATCTCTATATAAAAACAGCATTTCATTCATAACATTTTCCCATTCATTTCATTCATCACAATACTATAATAATTTATTTTATTTAAAAATTAAGACCACGGAGCTACAAGTAATTAAACTCTATGCTTAAAACTTTATCGAAAAAAATCGTCCTTCTCTTTGTAAAATCAATGAATATTTCATTCATATCAGCTATGCAGACTCCATGGGTTAAATAATTTTGTGTTAAAGAAATACAGCAATTCTAATACAACCCATTCTACATATTTTGCTGTTTACATTTTACATAAGTGAAAAATAGGCTTCGTTGTTCAAATAATCAAATTTGGATGATCATTTAAACTCAAATATATTGTAATTGCGTTGTTTCAGTAAATAGATGCACAGAATTTAAGCAAAAATAAAGTGATTTTAGGACGGATACAACACTCAATATGAATTAAAAAGAACTTAAAAAATCACGATTTTGAGACAAGATGGATGCCGTATATCATTTTGAAGTGGGTCACTTGATCTTTTCATATCATGGTCACGTGATCGCTTCATATAAGAGGTGTAATTATTATTTTAATTTTTATTTAAAAAACTACTGAATATATTTCGCTGAATTCTTTTTATATATTTTATGGAACAATTTGAATATTACTTGAAATTTTCGAAGCAATTTGTGAATTTTAAATCCTCTTAAAAATGTTTGAAAAATTAGGTCCCATAGGGCTCAATGTATTTTATTTTTTCAACCCGGGTTCAATCCAAAACTAATTGGGTGATATTATTCATTTATATTCCCATAGGTCCTACAGACCGTCGGAACAACTTACTAAAATTTCATTTTGATTAAGTCATTTTTACGGCAGTTATCGTGCTAACGGACAGACAGACAGACAGAATGAACAAAGTCATAAACACTTTTCTCATTTTAGAGATGTTTAAACCAGGCAATTTATATTTCAATGCCGTCATTTGAATGAAGTTCATTTTTTTCGATGAAGGTTTAAGTTTTCAAATATAATAAATTGATGTAGTATTGTGATAAGTTTTAAAATATTACCGAGGAATGTATTGCATTTTAGACTTGCTTAAATAAAATTGCATTGAAGTTGGAATGTGTTTCATAATCAATGCTTTAAGCATAATTGATCTTTCTTGTTTTTCTTACATTGTAAATACCGAGCAACGGTGGATAATCGCTGCTAGTTTCTTATATAAAATATACCATTACAATATTATCGGTTTATATTTACAGTTCGCATAAATAAAATTATATTATTATATTCCTTTTGCTTATTTCAACTAGCTGCAATCTCTAAACCGTGCAGCGTTCTTGACTTATTATTATATGGTTAAATAATACTATGTTTATATGAACACATTTCTTATATAAAATATATCATTAAAATATTATCGGTATATATTTACAGTTCGCATAAATAAAATTATTTCATTACACTCCTTATGTATGTTACGGTAAAATTGATAAATCCTGTGATTATGCACGATCGCCGGTTATTATGCATAATCACCAATAATTTTGGTATGTTTGATAGATTTATTTCGTATATTGCGAATTAATCACGTTTACCGGTGATTACGCATACTCTCTAGTTCGTAGTGGTAAATATGATAAATCGTACTTAATTAATCAAATTTACAGGATATAATAGCATAATTGCCAGTCTGGGATGATAAATTTAATAAATAAAATATTCTCATGAAGTACCCTTCATTTTAATGAGATTTAATTGAATTACTCTCCGGTAAAAGGCAGTTCAGCTATTATTTTTTTAATAAAGCTCCGGATTGTTTTGTTATCTCTTTTTCTTTATATATATTCCTAACAAATTTTTTGATATTCTTGTACACATAATTCGGTACTTATCCTGTATCCCAGCGCAAGTGATAAATAACCAAATATGGTATAATTGTGCAACAGTTGATCAGTGGCAACTCGAACGTGGATGCAACTTGGATGCAACAACGTGGATGCGAGTGGCAACTCGAACGTGGCAACTCGAACGCCCGCTATGCGGACTTACCTCTTTGATGCCCACCCACTAAAAAAACATCACAGATTCCGGCCCTCTGGCTGTCGGAGGTCGCAAGTAGCAACAGTTGTCTGTGCAACAGTTGTTCCTTGCACATAGAGCACAGGCGCCCGCTGCGTGGGCATCAGTTTAACTTTGATTTCTGGATTTATTTCATTAAGTTGTTTTATGTATACAAACGAAAGGTGGAAAATTTTATGATATTTTTTAAATTTATGAATAATATTTTGGAAATTATTACTCAAAGTCATATATATATTCAGCGGTATTTATCAAACCTATCATATTCATTTGGGAATTACTTATAATCGCCAGTAAATGAGAGACATTCTGGCATATTTGAAACTTCACCAATTCCATCTAAGAATTAAGTAAAATCACCGGTAAAAGTGAGAAATTTAGGGAAATGTATCAAACTCACCAAGATGATTGTTCCAATTAGTTTAAAATGAAAAACTCAAATTTTCTGAATTTCAGAGATATCACTTTATTAATTTATTTTTACTTTTCTTATATACATAATGTATATGGAAATTATTCGAAAATTGGAATTCGAGTTTTCGACTGGAGAGCACGTTTCAAGCACCCCTGATCACGAATAAAACATTTTTGAGATGATGTCTGTGTTTGTGTGTGAAAGTGTGTGTGTGTGTGAGTCTGTGGAGACGATATCTCACGAACAAATGGAGCGATTCGAATGAAATTTGGTACAAAAATCAGAATTCGTGAATACTGGAACCCTATTGTATTTAAACGTAATCGAATGTTCAGAATCTCCCTAAATTTTCGAGTGAAATCTTGAAAAAATCATCAAAAAATCAAAACCTTTAATAAAGTTACGCAAACAGACATTTCTTACGTAATTTTTCCTTAGAAAACGATTGACATAAACTTTAGAACGTTAGCATGAACCGTTCTCGAGATATTGCATATTTTTAAAATAAATTTATCAAAAAATCCCATAAATTAAAAAAAAATATATTAACTGTTGAGAAACATGTTCACTTTTCATATGTAATATCATACAATAAATTTGGTGGCACCATTCTCGTGGATCTAGCTCGTTCCATTTATGAGAAAAGGTACTTTGAGTAATACTTTTGTATTTGAACGCCAATCGTTATTTGTCTGCTATAAGAATAACTTCTTGAGTACATAACACTTGCCGAGATTTTGGCAACGAATTTAGCGGAATGTCGCCAACTTGGCGACTTTTTAAATGTTGGCAAATTAACGAAAATCTCGCCAAATGGATAAACATGTCACCAAATCAATGAAAATGACGACTAATTGACGAAATATCAATATCTTGGAAATAATATAAATATCTACTATAAGAAAAACCTATGTTTTTATTGTGAAAGTAGTAAATTCATTGCATTATATATGGAAAGTCATGTGTTGCCCACATCAAATTTTTTTTATATGTATCGTTATTTCATCACTATAAGCGTTCTGTGAAGAATTCATGTGAATCAGACTCAAACTTTTGAAGATAGAATTTAAAATGTTAAATTTACTGCCCTGGCAAAAGTTTTTATTTCTTTGTCAAAAAGAAAAATGTGACGCGATTGGCAATTGTCTTAAACCAGAGGTATCACCTTTTAATATTTAACATTACAACTTCTTGTATTTGAGATATTGCTTATATCTTTAACGACACATTGGGCAAGAGCCGTAGAAAGTTTACCATTCCTGACGTCACGAGCGTGTTTCGCAAACCGGATACCAACAGTACGTTTAGTACAACCGATGTAAAATTTATAGTTATTATCAGAAATTAACGGGGATACAAAGCACACTCCGGCATGGCTTTTAAAGTTATGAATATCCCCTAACTTATCGGTGCGAATACGATTGAATAAGGTAGTAATATTAGAGTGAGAGGGTTTGAAACCAAATTGATGGCAAAATTGAATAAGGGGACGGAAAATCTTAGGATGATAAGGAAAACTAAATTTATACGCCAGACGTTCAATAATATTAACAAATTTAGTATTAGGTTGAGTGAATTTACGGTGGATATGAGCAAAAATATTATAAATGAATTCAAAGGAATAAGCGGCCTTATGCCCAAGATTAAAGATAAAGTTAATTTCATTATTTAAAGCCGAAATAGAAGAGCAAACATTAAATGCACGATTAAAATAAGCAACGTTTAAACGTTAATAAAGGCAAAATCTTGTTCTCGAGCTCCTGAAAAACAGCTTCAGCAAAAATATCAGACAACGGGCTGCCCATAGGGACACCGGAAGTTTGCAAGTAAATACACTATTTATTAAACCTATTCTTTGGTGCCTTACGTTGATGATGCTTTTATTGTTTGGGATCATGATTTAAATGATCTCCTTAATCTTTTGAATAAAGTTAATGAATTTTTCCCCTCGATTAATTTTACCGTTGAGCATGAGTACAATTTTCTTTGCCTTTTTTTGATGTTCTTGTTACCCGCACCTCCTTTGGTTTTCAAACTTCTGTTTTCCGTAAACCCACTTTTACTAACTCGTGTATCCCTCATAATTCTTCTCATCCTATATCCTCTAAAGAAAGTTTCTTTTTATGCTTACTTTAATCGTGTATTTAATGTTTTCTCTTCTATTTCGGCTTTAAATAATAAAATTAACTTTATCTTTAATCTTGGCCATGAGGCCTCTTATTCCTTGAGTTTATTTATAATATTTTTGCACATGTCCGCTGCAAATTCACTCAATCTGATACTAAACTTGTTGCTGTAATTGAACGTTTGCTGTATAAATCCAGTTTTCCTTATCGTCCTAAGATTTTCCGTCCCCTTATTTAATTTTGCCATGAATTTGGTTTCAAACCAGCTCACTCTAATATTACTACCTTATTCAATCGTATTCGCACCGATAACTTAGGGGATATTGATAATTTTAAAAGCCGTGCCGAGGTTATGTTGTACCCCTGTTAAATCCTGATAATGACTATAAATTTCACATAGGTAATACTAAACGTACTGTTGGTATCCGGTTAGCGGAACACACTCGTGACGTCAGGAATGGTAAACCTTCTACGGCTCTTGCCCAATGTGTTGTAAAAGGTAACTTTCAGCTCGTCTTTGAAAAAATCTTCCTTTTAATTCGTTGTAATAGCCTAGGTAATATCCTTCTTTATGAATCCTTGTTTATTTATATCTACCGTGATTCCACTTTTAATTTTGATCCTGTTCAAATTTTAAGTTACGTCTGCCGACTCGTTTTCGACTCTATGCATGTCAAACCTCTTCGCAGTTATCTGTGACATCGTTTTATTATAATAGTGCTTAGATGAATTTTTGAATTGTGTCTTTTCTTTGTAAAATATTTATTACTTGTTTAAATTAAATCTCTTGGGTATAACCGCTGAATTTGTATTTGTAATTGATTAATTTTAATAACCTGCTTGTACCACCATTATTTTGTGTTATTTATGCAAATTTGTCTGCTGATCTGGGCTACATATAATCATTCCGGGTTTACTGTTTCGTATAGCCACTGATGAAGGATATAATAATGCCCGAAAGCGCTGTGGATTTTTAAAGCTATGTAAGTCTTGTTGGATGATTTTATTAAATGACCTTTTATCTATGATGTTGTGTCGTTGATTCTATTGAATGTTTTAATTCTTTGATGATATTTTTAAATTTCATTTAAAAATTTAGGAGGGTTCTGAACATTCGATTGCGAGTAAAAACAATAAGCTTCCAGTATCCAGAGATTGTGATTTTTGTACAAAATTTTATTTGGATCGCTTGATTCGTTAGTGAGATATCATCTCTACAGACTCGCTGAAATATACACACATACAGACATCACCTCAAAAACGTCTGATTCTTGTTCAGGGATGCTTGAAACGTGCTCTCCCGTCAAAAACTCGAATTCGAATTTTCGACCACGTCACAATACTTTCCTTATACATTATACTATGTATATAAGGAAAGTAATATTGCATCCATCTTTTCTCCCAGAGTAAAAATCGTGATTTTTGGAGTTCTTTTAAATTTATATTTTGTATTGCCTGCGTTTTAAAATCGCTTTAGTTTTGCGTATTTGCTGTGGATCTATATTCCGTGCTAACACAATTACAATGTTTTTGAGTTTAAATGATCATCAAACTTTGATTATTTTTACAAAGATGCCTAATTTTAATGAATGCAGAATGTAAACAAGTGATTTGTAAGATGAGTTGTATAAGAATTGTTGAATTTTTATTACTCAAAATTATTTTGATCTGCAGTTTGGAATAAAAGTGATATATATGAATGAAATATGTATTGCTTTTACATAGAGTCAGACGATTTATATTTCGATGGAGTCATTTGAATAAAGTTAATTTTTTTCGATGATGTTTTAAGATTTCAAATATAATAATTTACTGTAGTACTGTGATAATTTAAAATATATCAGTGCTGAATGTATCGCATTTTAGAGATGTTTAAATAAAATTGCATTTCAGTTGAAAAGTGTTTCATAGTCAATGCTTTCATAATCAATCTCTTTTGTTATTTGTACATTGCGGGAAGTTTTTTACCAAGAAGTGTTGTTTTTTGTGAGATTTTAATGCTTTTTATAGAAATATTTATCAATATGGTTATGCAGCAATGATATGGCAGGCTTTTCAAGTTAAAAAAATACTTAAATCACACGAGAATATAGAGTTGATTGACACCGTTGATTAAAATCGGTTCAATAGCTTATACGGTTGTTCAACACTACAGAAAATGACTGAAAAATCATATTTATTTAAATTTTTGAAATGCTGAATGAAATTTATCTTCAAGTTAAAAGAAAAAGTATGTACATTTAAAGAAATGCATAAAATAGGTTGATTAAAATCGATTGATTAAAATCGTTTTATTAACACTTTACAACATAGTTGAAAAGTGTTTATGACTTTGTTAATTCTGTCTGTCTGTCTGTCTGTTCGTTAGCACGATAACTGCCGTAAAAATGACTTTATCAAAATAAAATTTTAGTATGTTTTTCAGACGGTCTGTGGGACCTATGGGAATATAAATGAATAATATCACCCAATTAGTTTCGGATTGAACTCGGATTGAAAAAATGAAATACATTGAACCCTATGGAACCTAATTTTTCAAACATATTTTAAGAGAATTTAAAATTTACAGATTGCTTCGAAACTTTTAGGAAATATTCAAATTATCCCATGAAATATATAGAAAAAATTTCAGTAGGATATATTAGGTAATTTTTTAAATAAAAATTATTTAATATAGTGAGAAAAACCAATTTAATTAAATTCTGACTCTGACGCAATATCCTCCAGAAAGAAAAATGAGGTATATTATATAATAAATACTTTTCCAACAGTTTCATTGTTTTATATATTAGAGATATTTCACATTTTAAAATAAATATGGTAGATAACAATTTTTCAAATTTTAAATAAATTACTATAGTATTGTGATGAATGAAATGCTGCTTTTATATAGAGGCGATTTATATTTCGATGACATCATTTGAAAAAGTTCATTTATTTTCGATGAAGTTTTCAAATATAATAAATTATTGTAGTATTATGATAATTTTAAAAATATTACCGAGGAATGTATCGCATTTTAGATATGTTTAAACCAGACAATTTATATTTCAATGCCGTCATTTGAATGAAGTTCATTTTCTTCGATGAAGTTTAAAAGTATAATTAATTAATGTAGTATTGTGATAATTTTAAAAATATTACCGAGAAATGTATCGTATTTTAGATATGTTTATATAAAATTGCATTGAAGTTGGAAAGTGTTTCATAATCAATGCTTTATGCATGATTGATCTTTCTTGTTACTTTAGGTTTTAGGTCTATCAACACCGAAGAAAATGACAGAAAAATTATGTTTTTTTCAATTTATGAATTTTTGAAAGAAATTTATCGTTCTTTTGTCGATGTCGAAGGCCCAGACCACACAGCCAACCCTAGGGCTTACGGCAGTTTAATGTGTGGCCGGGAGAGGAGGTTAGCCGAAACCGTCCTCCAGTCAGTCACCAAGTTTCAGTCTGCAATTATTTAAAATTCAATAAAGTGGTTACATGGTAAATATACATACAGACAGTTTTAGAGTTTTACATAAAATACAGTGGGAAGGGAGGCAAAGAAACGTAGATTTTAACAAATTTTGAATTTTGAGGTAAAAATTAAATTATTTTCTTAAAATGAAATTAAATTTATGTAAAACGTATGGCCAAAAGAATCCGAGCAACCGCGGGAAAAGGGACAATACAGTAAAAACCAACAAAAGAAAGCAAAAAGAACATAGCTGAATAAAGGTTACAATCAGTTGAGGTAACCGGATAAAGTTAAGTGCAATATGTACATGGTAAGACTTTCAAATATATGAACAGCCGAGGAACACAGGGAAAACAGATATATACAACAGAGAAATATAAACAGGAAACAAAATATACAAAAGACGGACACCAAAAAGTGTAAGTACAGAAACAATAAGAGACAAACGCCTGGAACAGGGAGGACAACATTGACCGAAGAAAATTGAAAGCAGTTGGCACCAAGCTTGCTAAGGAACCTGATTGGAGATTTCTCTCGCAATTAAAACACAGTTTTTCAACCTATTTAAAAGAATTTTATTGGTTCTGACACCAGAGAACCAAGTCGCACGAAGATTATCTGGAGGACGGGTTAAGTGAAATTTTGAGGTATGGGGGCAATTAAAGACGTAATGATCTACGTCACCATATGAATTACAAAGACAATTTGAAGAACGTTTATGTTTGAAAAAATGAAGATAGTCAAGAAAAGGACCATGACCCGTTAAAAAATAGATTAAGAATTTGTTATAAATTTGAAAATTGGGGTTGACTTTGGGTAAATAGCTTAGAATTCTGGCAGGGTCATGAGTCCGGGGGGAAATATAATCATTAAGAAGAGATTGCCAATTTTTAAGAAGGAAAGATTTACAATTATTAATCAAAAAGGAGTAGGGAAAAGGTATAAGGAGTGGGGTGCCGGAGATCGTAGCTTGTTTGGCCAGTTCATCGGCGACTTCGTTGCCCTGAATATTAGAATGGGCCTTGACCCAGGATAAGTTAATTAATGATTTGTAGGGGTGAGCATTAGTTTTAATTTTAGATAGAAATTTCGTTTTATTCTTGATAGATTTAAAAGCCGAAATAGATGACTGACTGTCCGAAAAGATGTTGATTTTTAAATTGTTTTTGCCGGCCCAGAGGATGGCCTGGTTGATGGCCTCAAGTTCGGCTTGAAAAACTGTGTTTCCAGTCCTAAGTTTAAAGGATAATGATTCGATCAGTCGATCATTTTCGAAAATGCATATTGATAAACCTACATTATTATCCAGTTTTGACCCATCTGTGAATACATTAAACCTAGAAAACGAGGAAGGGTTCGAGGAAGAAAAATTTAAAACACGAAGGGGAGGAGGAAGGCTAGAAAGAGAACAAAGGGAATCAAATTGATCAGGGGAGGGAATGGAGGGGTCCGAAAATAAGTTAAGTTTATGTTTCCAAAAGTTATATTTAATAAAAAGAGTTTTAATGACTAAATGGACAGGGGGAATACCGGTAATTGAAAAAAGAGAAATGTTCGAAGTTGTCCGAAAACCAGGGCAGATTTTTAATAAAAAGATTCTTTGTAATGAAGTAAGTTTTGAAATTTGATCCCGTGTGAGATTACCCCCCCAAACCCCAGATCCGTAAATAATAACCTTTTCAATTACAGTCAAGTACCATATTTTTAAAAGAGCTTTATTAACCCCCCAGTTATTCCCAGAAATTTTTCCAAATGTTGAGGACAACTCGAAACATTTTTCTTTTAAGTAGAATATGTGAGCGCTCCATTTTAAGTTATTGTCAATTATAATACCTAGGTAGTTAAGAGTTTTAGAAATTTTGATGGGTTTATTCTGAAGTCTAATACATCGATTATATTTTCTTTTGGATCTGTATTTGTTGATAATAATGCATTTTGATTTTCCGTGGGAAATTGAAAGTTTCGAGGAAGTGAGGGAATCCGAGATGAGACCAAGAATTTGATTTGTATTGTGGGTGGTAAATTTAATATCGGAACCAGACGTGACCGCGGCCAGATCATCCGCAAAGGCCTGCAGGTAGAAGAGGTCGTTGTTAAGGGTTAAGATACTATTGAAATAGATATTCCACAGGATCGGAGAAATTACCGAACCCTGTGGAGCACCCATAGAAAGTAATTTAGAGAGGGACAAATTGTTACCGGTAAAAGTGATAGAACGGGAGGACAAATATGAATAAATAAAAGCACGAAAAGGGAGAGGGAGGTTAATTTTTTCAAAAGTAGAGGGAAGAACATTCCAATTTAAGCTGTCAAAGGCCCCGCAGATGTCTACCGTGGTAAGGGAGACATGATGGACTGATCGAAGGGATTCAATATGTTTAACAAGCTTGAGTGCAGCATCTTCACAGCTGTGAAGCTCCCGAAACCCAAATTGGAGGGGATGGAGAGCACCTTCTGAATTCAACCAGAAATTTAATTTATTGATAAAAATTTTTTCAATGACTTTGCCAAATGTAGGGAGTAAACAAATGGGGCGGTATGAAGTACAGAGAGCGGGGTCTTTACCAGGTTTATTCAGGAAAATAATTTTTGAGATTTTTAAGGAGCTAGGAAAATGACCAAGATAAAAAATTTTGTTGATAATTTTGGAGACAAGTGAGGGAAAGGATTTGAAAACATTTTTCCAGATGTTGAAATCTAAGTTATCAACGCCAGGGGCTTTACCATTGGGGAGATGGTTGAAGACGAGAAGGAGCTCAACATCCGAAACCGAGCCCAACCCGCCGGGAGGAAGTGAAAGCGAGGGAAATGAAGAGAATTCAGGATCGTTTTTGAAGCAGTGGTCCATCAAGCGCTCAACTTTTTCACCGTAACTGAGGTTAATATTATCTGAAAATTGAAGGTTTATATCGTTAAAGTGTTTATTTTTTTTAAACGTATACTTGAAAATGGATCCAAATTTGGAAGAGCAGCTTGAGCAATGGTTTTTCCAGGCAGCGGATTTGGCTCTGTAAATCATAATTTTATATTTTGCTCTGTTAAGTTTATATTTTACCAAAGCTTCTGATATTATTTCAGTTCTTTTGTTTTAAAATAAAAGTTAGTACCTTCCACTAGAACACACAAAATGAATTAACATTTATTAAAATCGATTTAGAAGTTAAGACTGTATTTATTTCGTTCTAGAACACACTAGAACACACAAAATGAATTAACATTTATTAAAATCGATTTAGAAGTTAAGACTGTAAGTCCGTGAATATTAGGGGAAAAAAATGACCCGGTCGAAAAGCTTAAAAACTGCATTTTAAAAATACCTTTTTTGGATGCTACCGCACTAATGGTAATTTTTAACACTTTACAGTAAAGTTGTGTTTACAATAAAGTGTTTATGACTTTGCTCAATCTGTCTGTCTGTTTGTCTGTCCGTTAGCACGATAACTGCCGTAAAAATGACTTAATCAAATTGAAATTTTAGTATGTTGTTCAGACGGTCTGTAGAACATATGGGAATATAAATGAATAATATCACCCAATTAGTTTTGGATTGAAACCGGGTTGAAAAAATGAAATACATTGAGCCCTATGGGACCTAATTTTTCAAACATTGTTTAAGCGGATTTAAAATTCACAAATTGCTTCGAAAATTTTAGGTAATATTCAAATTGTTCCATAAAATATATAAAAAAAATTCAACGAAATATATTCAGTAGTTTTTAAAAAAAAAATTAAAATAATAATTACACCTCTTATATGAAACGATCACGTGACCATGAAGTGAAAGGATCACATGACCCCCTTCAAAATGATATATGGCATCCATCTTGTTTCAAAATCGTGATTTTTTAAGTTCTTTTTAATTCATATTGAGTGTTGTATCCGTCCTAAAACTACTTTATTTTTGCTTAAATTCTGTGCATCTATATACTGAAACAACGCAAATACAATATATTTGAGTTTAAATGATTATCCAAATTTGATTATTTCTACAACGAAGCCTATTTTTCACTGATGTAAAATGTAAACAGCAAATTATGTAGAATGAGTTGTATTAGAATTGCTGTATTTCTTTAACACAAAATAATTTAGCGCTACAGATTCAACAAGAAAGATCAATCATGCATAAAGCATTGATTATGAAATACTTTCCAACTGCAATGCAATTTTATTTAAACATCTTTAAAATGCGATACATTCAGCGGTAATATTTTTAAAATTATCACAATACTACATTAATTTATTATATATGAAATCTTAAAACTTTATAAAATAAAATGAACTTTATTCAAATGACGTCATTGAGATAAAAATTGCCTGGTTTAAACATCCCTAAAATGCGATACATTCAATGGTGATATTTTTAAAATTATCACAATACTACAATAATTTATTATATATGAAAATTTAAAACTTTATCGAATAACATGAACTTTATTCAAATGACGTCATTGAAATATAAATCGGATGGTTCTCTATGTAAACGCTGCAAATATTTCATTCATTCACTTTCATTCCATTCTTTCCATTCATTAAAATACTACAATAATTTATTTTATATAAAAACTAAAAACCATGGAGATACAAGTAATTTAACTCTATGCTTAAAATTTCATTGAAAAAAGCGTCTACTTCTCTATGTAAAATCAATGAATGTTTCATTCATATCAGCTACATTTCAAACTCCAGAGCTAAATAATTTTGCGTTAAAAATTCAGCAACTCTTATACAACTCATCCTACATCTTTATTTGTTCACATTATCCATGAGTGAAAATTGGGCTTCGTTGTAGAAATAATCAAAGTTTGATGATCATTTAAACTCAAATATATTGTAATCGTGTTGTTTCAGAATGTAGATGAAAAGAATTTAAGCAAAAATAAAACGGTTTTAAGACGGATACAACACTAAATATAAATTAAAAAGAACTTTAATAATCACGATTTTGACACAAGATGAATGGCATTGATCATTTAAACTCAAATATATTGTAATTGTGTTATTTCAGAATACAGATGCACAGAATTTAAGCAAAAATAAAGCGGTTTTAGGACGTATACAGCACTAAATATAAATTAAAAAGAACTTTAAAAATCACGATTTCGACACAAGATGAATGGTATTGATCATTTAAACTCAAATATATTGTAATTGAATTGCTTCAAAATATAGATGCACAGAAAATACACAAAAATATAGTGGCCTAAGACAGATGCCACACTAAATTTAAATTAAAAAGAACTTTATAAATCACGATTTTGACACAAGATTTATGCCATATTTTATTTTGAAGTGGGTCACGTGATCTCTTCATATAATATGGGTGTAATTATTATTTTAATTTTTATTTAAAAAATTACCGAATATATTTTGCTGAAATATTTTTATATTTTTTATGGGATAATTTGGATATTCCCTAAAACTTTCGAAGCAATTTGTGAATTTTAAATTCGCTTGTTTGAAAAAATGTTTGAAAAATTAGGTCCTATAGCGTACAATGTATTTCATTTTTTCAACCCAGGATTAGTCCAAAACTAAATGGGTGTTATTATTCATTTATATTCTCATAGGTTCCACAGACCGTCTGAACAACATACTAAAATTTCTTTTTGATAAAGCCATTTTTTGCTAATGGACAGACAGACAGACAGAGAGACAGAATGAACAAAGTCATAAACACTTTTCAACTATGTTGCAAAGTGTTAAAAATGATGCTTTGTCGGGACGGAACGCTGTTATGCTTCTAAAATAAAGCGTTTGATTAAATATTAAATAATGAATATATTTGCCATTTCGGCCATTATTTGAAATTTTTAGCAGAAGCGAATTAACATTTTACCATTTGCTTCTTGCCAGAAATCCCCTTCCCTCGCTTCCAGTGGCAATCCGTCGATGTTCTTGGCGGGAATGGTGTAGCAGTTTCCCAAATCAGGATCGTAAAATCTTTGTAAAATTCTGTAAAATTTAAATTAAGAACATAAATAAGAAAAATTAAACTTGGAAATAAAATATACTGCAAGACATGCTATGCATTGAGTTCAAGGTGCATTTATGCATCTAAAACATTTAGTTGTGCCTTTGCTCATGTCTCTATGCATATGACGCGCATGCTCACGCTAGAGCTTCTTTAACACAAGCTGACCTACGACCACCAGGTGAAACTTCAGCGAGAAACGTCTTGGCAACAAAGAGTGAGGACCAGCACCGCACTGATTTCTAAAATTTCCTGGCTGATTTTAGTAGAATGCACCTGTTTTGATGCAGTTATCGCTAATAATAGCGAAAAAAAAATGATATTCTTGTAATCATCTCTTCTACAATTTATAATCCAAATTTTTTCCGTCTTGTTCTTTCGGGAATTTAAACATTCGTATTTCTTTTCGGGACTTATTGGAGAAATTTACGACCGATTATACTGCCATTTTATTGCGAATTTATATCACATTGCATATCGAGTCACTGTGTAATAATAAATCAATATGCAAGCGAAATACAAAATGGTGGATGCGCCAGCTTCCTATATATAGAAGCCTTTGCACTCGCATGCTTCTAGACGGTATGGCTCTTGCTTTATGCAGGTACACGACTCAATCCATTCACACTTGGAAATAAACATGTACGCTTTTCTATAATATATGCATTTCATATTATACTTATTTTGCTTATATTATACTTATACAGTTGTCGTTATTATGCTCATTGTGCTTTCGTCCCCATTTTATCCATATTTCTTATGAAAGACAGGGAATTAGATAGTTTAGCTCTATAGTGTGGTTAGGCATCAATGCCTAGCTGCAAAGAAAGCAACAGCAATCTGGTAATTGAAGGTAAATTTTTCTGAAAATTAAAGAAAAAAAGAAAAGAAGTATTTGGAGGTAAACTGGCAAGAAGAATAAATGAATGAATAGAAAATGCCTCCTTCTGCATATTGTGTCTATATATATCTCCCTATCTCCAAATATCCTCCCCGGAGGATATTTGGAGATAGACGGAGTTGAAGTCCCAAGTCGCCAGATTCATTCTAGGATACGAGCAGCTATTTAGGCGACCGGGGAGATAGACGGGGTGTCATAGAATGCGTGGCCAGCATGAAGATATTAGGAGCGCAAGTGTTGTAGGCGGATGGATTGGAAGGAATCTTTTACAAAGCTGCTGCCGATTCGTTATTTGTGGCCAGATATCCACAAATAAGGATATAAGTTGTAATCCTCAACGAAATGGTATTTTTTTCGGTTGGACTACTTAATCACTCTAGATTTAAATAGAAAAGACTGACTTGTGGAATAAACAGTACTAGCAGATGTAGCCCGTAACATTGCAGCTTAAATTGTTGTTTAAAACATTCTAAAAATGCTGTTAAATTAACGAGGTGTTTCCTCACTAGTTTAACAGCAACAAAGGTTGATTAAAAGTGTCAACTAGTTTTGCTGGCAAAAAATGGCCCCTTCTTCAGGATAAAAAAAAACAGAGCATTAGCACCAGCGAAAACCAGAACGTTTGTCGCTTTTATCTTCGTTGGTTATGGCTTTTTTATCTTGAAGAAGGGGTTTGTTCTTTGCCTCTCATTGCTCCACCATATGGCAATTAAAGACAAAAAAAATAAATAAAGACAAACTGGCAAGAAGAATAATTTAATAAATAGAAAATTCTTCCAGCATATAATACCGATCTCCGCATTCTCCGGGAAGGACATTCGGGGATAGACTGGGTGTCATTAAATACGTGGTCAACATGGACTTGTAGATATTAGAAGCACAAATATTGCAGGCGGAAGAAAGGGTTTGTTCTTTGCCTTTCATTTTTTCACTATCTGACAATTAAAGACAAAAAAAAAATAAAGACAAACTGGCAAGAAGAATAATTAAATAAATAGAAAATTCTTCCAGCATATAATACCAATCCCCGCATTCTCCGGGAAGGACATTCGAGGATAGACGGAGTGTCATTAAATACGTGGCCAGCATGAGTTTGTGGATATTAGAAGCTTAAATATTGAAGGCGGAAGGATGTGAAGGAAATTTTTACAAAGCTTAATGCAGCCCGTTATATGACGGGCTTAAGATCTTGCAAGAAAAAACAAACGAAACATGCGGACGAAAAGTACGGTGAAAATATATCGAAGTACATAGTGGTTTGTAGATATAAATGCAACTACCAGTAGATATTATATTCGGAATGATAGATAACATCGATAAGGATTACATCTTTGATTATGCTTACTTGAGACACTCTTCCACAGAAACGTAGGGATATCCATGAAAATAACAACTTCGAATCATAGTAGACGGGTGACCAAATTCATATTTCATATAACCTTTTTGATTCAACAGTAACTCAAACACTATGTCATTTCTTTGATCTTCTGTGACAGTCTGAAATGAAAGGAAATTTAAATAATTTCTGGTTTTGTGTCGTGTGAGCCCAGACATCATTCTTTTCACGCGAATTACTTTATTATTAAACAAGAAATATCAATCATGCATAAAGCATTGATTATGAAGCACTTTGCAACTGCAATATAATTTTATTTAAATATCTCGATACATATTCGGCGGTGATATTTTTAAAATTATCACAGTACTACAATAATTTATTATATTTGAAAACTTAACTCCATCGAAAAAAATGAACTTTATTCAAATGACGTCACTGAAATATAAATAGTCTGGCTCTCTATGTAAAAGCAGTGAATATTTCATTAATACACTTTGACTCATTAATACACTTTTCATTAATATGAGACTCCAGAGTTAAATAATTTTCCGTGAAAAAATTCAGCAATTCTTATACAACTCATCTTATAATCACTTGTTTACATTCTGCATCCATTGAAATTAGGCTTCGTTGTGGAAATAATCAAAGTTTGATGATCATTTAAATTAAAAAATATTGTAATAGCGTTGATGCAGAATATAGATGCACAGAAAATAAACAAATATAAAGCGGTTTTAGGACGGATGCAATACTAAATATAAATTTAAAAGAACTTCAAAAATGACGATTTTTATTCAGGGAAAAAAGATGCATGCCATATTTTATTTTGAAGTGGGTCACGTGATATCTTTTTATTATATGCTTATAGTTATTATTTTAAATTTTCATTTAAAAAAACTACGGAATATATTTTGCTGAAATGTCTTTCATATATTTTATGGGATAATTTGAATATTTCCTAAAATTTTCGAAGCAATTTGTGAATTTTAACTTTGCTTAAAAAATGTTTGAAAAATTAGGACCCATAGGGTTCAATATATCTCACTTTTTCAACACGGGTTCAATCCAAAATTAATTAGGTGATATTATTAATTTACATTGCCATATTTTCCACAGACCGTCTCAACAACATACTAAAATTGCATTTTGATAAAGTCATTTTTACGGCAGTTATCTTGCGTACGGACAGATAGACAGAATGAACAAAGTCATAAACACTTTTCAATTATGTTGTATCAATTAGTGTTGTTGTTTCAATTAGTGTCAAGAAGCTCAAAAATCTGCTCTAGTAAAAATTTTGTTAACACAAAATGAACACAACAACACAACTATGCACTGGTTATCCGGTTTCGACAGCTGCAGACAACTTTTTTCATCAGGAGCAACAAGAGGCACCTGTTGCTCGTACTGTGAGGGTGTTGACACGACACAATGTGTGTTGTTGTTTTTCAGACCCAGACCGCCCGACCTACCAGAAAGGTGTAAGGTAACAGTTTTGGACGACCGGGAAGTGGCACGCAATTTAGACCGGAACCCAGTGGGGGAGGCGTCCTCAGGAACCATACCCTCCTTCCCCTCCCACCAACCTCTTGGAGACACAGTGTGTGTGTCTTTCCAAAAGTGTACGAAAGCGGAAGAAGATTATAAAACGTGCTTATCAGACAAAATCCCTAATTAGAAAATTTTATGGAAAATAATGTTTTAAATTATAGAATCAGAAAATTAAAAAAAAAATATTTTTTCAAAGAAATTATTTTTGTCTGTAAACTTTATAGAGGGAATGTTTAAAAACAAATGTTCAAAATAAAAAAATTCAAATTTAATAAATAAATGTGAATCCTTTAGAGTTCGGGACATATTAATCAGAGGATGTTTTGCAAATTGCTAAAGAAATGCCTCGATGGCGATTAAGTTAAGGTTGCTGATTAAATAAGGTTGTTTTCAAAGATCAACTTACCAAGTTCTCTATATCACCCGTGCAGTTTTCAGGAAAGTGGTGACAAAACTCGCTTTTGCGGAACCTAGGAAAAACAATTTTAGTAATAGTTCTTGACAGGTGGGTAATATCATCCAAATTTAATATATTACTAGGGAGTGCCTGTGCAAAATCACGGGAGAACTTTTATTCACCAAAAGTTACTAAATGTAGAAGATCTGCAAGATCGATATTTTTATGTTAAAGATATCTTCGAAAACGAATATTTTTAGTATACATTTTATATAGTATTATTAAAATGACTCAAAATTATCTCATTTCATTGATTTTGATATTCTCTTCCTCAAGTGACCACAGAATAATACCGAAATTGCTAAAATTAGACCTAAGATTAAGCTAACATTTGATCGATTAGGTACGCCTAACTGTAGGCTTCACAGAGAATTTTCGGTGAACACATGACACTTTTACTCTAGTTTAAGATTTAATAAATCAACTAAAAGTGATATAAGGCTAAAAGATTGTGCATAACGTGTTATTACTCAAACAAGAAAGATCAGTCATGCATAAAGCATTTATTATGAAACACTTTCCAAGTTCAATGCAATTTTATTTAAGCATCTCTAAAATGCGATACGTTCCTCGGTAATATTTTAAATATTATCACAGTACTACAATAATTTATTATATTTGAAAACTTAAACCTTCATCGAAAACAATGAGCTTCATTCAAATGACGGCATTGAAATATAAATTGCCTGGTTTAAACATCTCTAAAATGCGATACATTCCTCGGTAATATTATTAAAATTATCATAATACTACAATAATTTATTATATTTGAAAACTACATCGAAAAAAAAATGAAATTTATTCAAATGACGGCATCGAAATATAAATCGCCTGGCCCCCTCTATAAAAGCAGCAATTCATTTATTACTTTTTTCCATTCCTTTCATTCATCACAATACTATAATAATTTATTTTATTTAAAAACTTAAAACTATGGCAGTACAAGTAGTATAACTCTATGCTTAGAACTTCATCGAAAAAAATCTTCTTCTTCTTTGTGTAAAATCAATGAATGTTTCATTCATATCACCTATATTGCAGACTTCACGAGCTAAATAATTTTGCTTTAAAGAAATGCAGCAATTTTTATATAACTCATTCTACATCTTTCGGTGTTCACATTCTCCATAAGTGAAAATTAGTCTTCGTTGTAGAAATAATCAAAGTTTGATAATCATTTTAACTCAAATATATTGTAATTGCGTTATTTCAGTATGTAGATGCACAGAATTTAAGCAAAAATAAAGCTGTTGTAGAACAAATACAACACTAAATATGAATTAAAAAGAACTTTAAAAATCACGATTTTGACACAGGATGGATGCCATATTTTATTTTGAAGTGGGTCACGCGATCTCTCCATATAATGGTTACGTGATCTCTTCATATAAAGGGTGTAATTATTATTTTAATTTTTATTTAAAAAACTACTGAATATATTTTACTGGTTTTTTTTATATATTTTATGGGATAATTTGAATATGTCCTAAAACTTTCAAAGCAATTCCTGAAATTTAAATTCGCTTAAAAAGCGTATGAAAAATTAGGTCCCATAGCGTTCAGTGTATTTCATTTTTTTAACCCGAGTTCAATCCAAAACTAATTGCGTGATATATATAATTTATATTCTCATAGGTCTCACAGACCGTCTGAACAACATACTAAAATTTCATTTTGATAAAGTAATTTTTGCTGAAGTTATCGTGCTAACGAAAAGACAGACAGACAGACAGACAGAATGAACAATGTCATACACACTTTTCAACTATGTTGTAAAATATTAAAAAGGTTGTTTTAAATGCTGCAGTATGCGTTGTTTTCATGCTCGTTGCATGGAGGCTATAGCATCATTTATGCTGACAGTTTTATCATTTGCATAACTCTTAAAACGACATTTGCATGCCGAGTTTCGTGGCTGTAGCTCAATTTTTTATACGTGCATATATTTTTTTGCAACAGCGTGTATTATTATCTGTTGAAATATACTTTTACTTTTCTAGTTCAGTTAATATATTTAATAGTAATAAATATAAAATTTTCGTTTTATGTCAATGATACCAATACTAATACTTTTCACCCATCTACATTGGACGATACGATTGCTGGATATTTAATTTGGCGCTCATTTCTTAATTCAATATGTACTACCGAAGAAATACGTATGTATGTGTGTATATGTATATATATATATGTATATATATATATATATATATATATATATATATATATATATATATATATATATATATATATATATATATACATATATATATATATTTATATATACATATATACATATACATATATATATACGTGTATATATATATATTATACATATATACATACAAACACTATATATATATATATATATATATATGTGTGTGTGTGTGTGAAGAAGTTTCTGGCCTGAAGACGTTTCTGGCAGATATTCTATTCTTTAATATATTTTCCTTGTCCTGGCTTCTCCGTGCTCTGTTTTTCCGGCCCTTCCTCGTTGATTTTTGCTATTCAATACACGCTTTTATATTGCCCGCGGTTTGATACTGTGATTACTGATTCACACTCCTGCACTTTTGTATTAGTTATTTTAATATATATATATATATATATATATATATATATACATATATACATGTATATACGTGTATATATATATATTATATATATATATATATATATATATATATATATATATATATATATATATATATATATATATATATATATATATATATATATAATGCACGTTTTCAATGTAATTACTGAGAATATGGTCGATAAATCAGTATCACCAAATTACAATTAAAATTAATCCTACTGATGCACCATGATGTAAGAGCCAATAAATCTCAAAGAGTTTTCCTAATATCGCAAATATAGAAATTCTTCAATTCTTCACATAGGGGATTGCGAACTGGAAGGCTCACCTGTGATCAAACGGGCCACTCACTCTTTGGCCTTCAGATCCATAGAAACAGGGCCCTACCTAACCCAACTGGCTCAGGGGGCAGACATTCCTCTGAGGCCTCCTTTCACCTCTCGATATATAAGAAATGAACAAAAATATTATTCAAAAATACAATTACATTCTAGAAAACGGTATGCAAAATATGGTTATTTTGCATATTTTAATGGAATTTAAATTATTGGCAACGTTCTCATCATAGCCAAGATGAAAGCATGTTAAATTAGTGAGGTTAATCCCTATATATCCCCAAAATGAATCTATTCTCTGGGCAAACCTAGTCCGATGACATAAATTTTTTTGAGGAAGCAATAGTTAATTTCTCGATATTGTACTTATTTAATTCAGGACCCCCCTGAAGCTGGGGCAGCGGCCTCGCATACCCCTATGTTAGTTAGGCTCTGCATAGAAGCCTGCTTTGATTATCGAGTATAGGGTCGAAAGCCCAGGCCAGCCGACTCGTCCGAAGACTAAGAGTAGCATAATCGAGTATAGGGTAAAAAAGCTCTTTGTATGCATATATGCTGGTAATAGTTGGAAATCCATTTTAAATTTCAGGTCATAGTCGACATAATCATGGCGTGACTACCTTGACCTTGACCTAAATGTGAATAATTGAAAGCTAAAATTATTCAATATAATAAAATCCGAGAGCTGTTAATATTAACAGAAAAATGATTTCATGTTAAATTTTTTATGTAATAAGAAAAGTTTGTACTTGCTACCAGACAGTTGGATTTCTGATTTCTACAGGATATCTGGGTGTATATTTATTTTTACCGTGGAATATATTGGAGGAAATATTAAATTTACTTCTTATGATAATAAAAAAAACATTTACACTTCTTACCTATTTGCGTTACAGATGGATATTGCTGGAAATTCTACTTGTCCGTCATTTTCGACCTCTATGTGAACCACTGTCGGACTGCTTCTATGCAATTTGTAGAACTGAAACACTTGGTAGATATAACCGGAGAGGCATCCTATGAACACAACCAACCACAAAGTCCTCTGAAGTCCATTCCTTGCTGATGCACAATTGTTGATGCCGTTGATGGAAGATAGAGAAAGTGACTTCACGAAAAATTGGTATACGCTCAAATTCGAGTTAGTACTTTTAGCTTTGGCATGGGAACTATTGTTGCAAAGTTTAGTGTTTGGATGACATTCAGTATTGCTGTTATAAGACAAAGTTAACTGGGAACGTGTGGCATTTTCACGATAGTCACATAAGTCACATATTTTATTCGAAAGATGAATTTCCAAAGTTTTCTTTTTGAAGTTGTTTCCGTATTTATTTTGTGACACATCCATTATCTAAAAGAAATTGTTCATGATTACAAATTTATCAGTTCCAATATATTTGAATATTCTTCATGTACCGTTAAATGTGGTACATAGGATCAATGAGATTAAAAGGATCGAAACTTTTTTAGGTGTTTATAAACATCGTTTACAAAAGCAACTGGAACTGACTGAATTATCAAAGCTACATTTTATATTTATAAGCTGGGATCCTTTCATGGCACCATTTTGTCAAAACTAATGTATACGATTGTGCTGAAAATGAGTGCCAAAACTTTATGTATAAATAATATTTGAAATTAAATAATTAAATTTTTTACATTTTTTAAAAATATTTTGCTTGATCATTTCCAGTAAATAATATTTATATGTCTTTTCATTTTCCTGTTGCTTCTTGTTTTCAAATTTGAAGTTATGGTTTTAAATCTTTGGTTAATGGGATCAATGTTATTTACAGTGACCAAAGTTTGGAAAAACATTCAAGAGTGTATTTTGAGTTTCTGAAGGGGATATTAAAGATAATGAATGGCTACTCATCAGCTGCTTTCCATAAAATACTAAGTATCCAAGCACTAGCAAATTTCTGTAATTTATATTTAAAGTTGAGGAAGTAATCAATAATAATGAATAAATTAAGTGAGCAATTTTTAGAAGTAGTGAAACAGAATCTTCCCTGGACAAATATATGTATCTCCACTAATAAAACATATCAGTTTTTTCATCTCTGAAAACACAGTTGGGGCCAGAAAATTCTGGTAGAGGATACTTAAAGTTTGAGATTAATAATAACATATTGTAATAGAATCCATCTTATATTTTTGATTGTTTCGTTTCGTATTTTTTCAATTTTTGATAATTTTTATTGTTTTGAAATAGTAATGCAGCCTAATTCAAATTGTCTTGTAAATGGTAGGTTTTTGCTTGATTCTACACAGTACCATTCTTAAATAGTGCCAAAGACATGATATTTTTCACCCGAAAGGGTTAGGAAAAGTATCAAACATGGTGTCAAAAACATGGTCTTTTTCACCCAAAAGGGTTAGGAAGAGTATCAAACATGGTGCCAAAGACACGGCCTTTTTCACCCAAAAGGGTTAGGAAAAGTTTCAAACATGGTATTAAAGATACCCAAATGGGTTATAAAAGTATCAAACATGGGATTAAAAACATGGTCTTTTTGACCAAAAAGGGTTAGTAAAACTATCAAACATGATATCAAATAAGTGATAATATTTACCTCACGATTGGGGTGAATAGGATCAGAGACGAAAAATTTTTTCCCTTTCTGTTTTAGAAGAGAGAGATGATGACTTATAACACTATGTAATCTATAAGCAGCGGCTCATATTTGAGACAAAGGAGAATGGGAAAAATTTAAACCTTTCCATAATTACAACATTTTAAATTTCAAAATCGATCCTATTTACCCATGTTACAGTACAACGTAAAAATGTATATAATACAAGATCAACGACGTAATTTTATTGACATAAGAAATTAATATTCTTGATATTTTCCCAAAATATTAAGGTCATAAAGCCAGATATGGGCAATTTTTCTGAGCTAGTAAGACAGGTGATAAAATTTTGAATCTATTACGAAACATCTCTGCTTTTAATGTATATGATATCAATTATGAACGGCAATCTCTGTACAGCAAATACCCATGTAATACAAAATTTATATTTTTTACAATCTATTTGCATAATTTTTGTAACACACACATAATTGTGAAAGGAATTATTTGAAATATTTAAACTGCACAGTTTGTGCTTGATAAGTTATAATACTATGAGTCTAACTTTTTTTTGAATTGTTCATTTATTATCGACCGTGAATCTATTAGGAAACATCTCTGCTTTTAATGTATATAATATTAATTATGAACGGCAATATCTGTATAGCAAACACCCATGCAATACAAAATTTATAATTTTTATAATTTCTCATACTTCATGAACGTTATTTACATAATTTTTGAAACATATAATTGTAAAAGGAATGATTTGAACTATTTACACTGCACAGTGTGTGTTTGATTAGTCACAATACCTTGAGTCTAACTTCATTTTGAACTGTTCATCTATTATCAACTGTGAAACTATTAGGAAACATCTCTGCTTTTAATGTATATAATATTAATTATGAACGGTAATCTCTATATAACAAACACCCATGCAATACAAAATTAATATTTTATACAATTTCTCATACTTCATGAACGTTATTTACATAATTTTTGTAACACATAATTGTGAAAGTAATGATTTGAACTATTTAAACTGCACAGTGTGTGCTTGATTAGTCATAATACCTTGAGTCTAACTTCATTTTGAACTGTTCATCTATTATCAACTGTAAACCTATTAGAAAACATCTCTGATTTTAATGTATATAATATTAATTATGAACGGCAATCTCTATATAACAAACACCCATGCAATACAAAATTAATATTTTTTACAATTTCTCATACTTCATGAACGTTATTTACATAATTTTTGTAACACATAATTGTGAAAGGAATGATTTGAACTATTTAAACTGCACAGTGTGTGCTTGATTAGTCATAATACCTTGAGTCTAACTTCATTTTGAACTGTTCATCTATTATCAACTGTGAACCTATTAGAAAACATCTCTGCTTTTAATGTATATAATATTAATTATGAACGGCAATCTCTATATAACAAACACCCATGCAATACAAAATTAATATTTTTTACAATTTCTCATACTTCATGAACGTTATTTACATAATTTTTGTAACACATAATTGTGAAAGGAATGATTTGAACTATTTAAACTGCACAGTGTGTGCTTGATTAGTCATAATACCTTGAGTTCATTTTGAACTGTTCATCTATTATCAACTGTGAACCTATTAGAAAACATCTCTGCTTTTAATGTATATAATATTAATTATGAACGGCAATCTCTATATAACAAACACCCATGCAATACAAAATTAATATTTTTTACAATTTCTCATACTTCATGAACGTTATTTACATAATTTTTGTAACACATAATTGCGAAAGTAATGATTTTAACTATTTAAACTGCACAGTGTGTGCTTGATTAGTCATAATACCTTGAGTCTAACTTCATTTTGAACTGTTCATCTATTATCAACTGTAAACCTATTAGAAAAAATCTCTGATTTTAATGTATATAATATTAATTATGAACGGCAATCTCTATATAACAAACAACCATGCAATACAAAATTAATATTTTTTACAATTTCTCATACTTCATGAACGTTATTTATATAATTTTATAACACATAATTGTGAAAGGAATGATTTGAACTATTTAAACTGCACAGTGTGTGCTTGATTAGTCATAATACCTTGAGTCTAACTTCATTTTGAACTGTTCATCTATTATCAACTGCAAACCTATTAGAAAAAATCTCTGATTTTAATGTATATAATATTAATTATGAACGGCAATCTCTATATAACAAACAACCATGCAATACAAAATTAATATTTTTTACAATTTCTCATACTTCATGAACGTTATTTATATAATTTTATAACACATAATTGTGAAAGGAATGATTTGAACTATTTAAACTGCACAGTGTGTGCTTGATTAGTCATAATACCTTGAGTCTAACTTAATTTTGAACTGTTCATCTATTATCAACTGTGAACCTATTAGAAAACATCTCTGCTTTTAATGTATATAATATTAATTATGAACGGCAATCTCTATATAACAAACACCCATGCAATACAAAATTAATATTTTTTACAATTTCTCATACTTCATGAACGTTATTTACATAATTTTTGTAACACATAATTGTGAAAGGAATGATTTGAACTATTTAAACTTCACAGTGTGTGCTTGATTAGTTATAATACCTTGAGTCTAACTTCATTTTGAACTGTTCATCTATTATCAACTGTGAACCTATTAGAAAACATCTCTGCTTTTAATGTATATAATATTAATTATGAACGGCAATCTCTATATAACAAACACCCATGCAATACAAAATTAATATTTTTTACAATTTCTCATACTTCATGAACGTTATTTACATAATTTTTGTAACACATAATTGCGAAAGTAATGATTTTAACTATTTAAACTGCACAGTGTGTGCTTGATTAGTCATAATACCTTGAGTCTAACTTCATTTTGAACTGTTCATCTATTATCAACTGTAAACCTATTAGAAAAAATCTCTGATTTTAATGTATATAATATTAATTATGAACGGCAATCTCTATATAACAAACAACCATGTAATACAAAATTAATATTTTTTACAATTTCTCATACTTCATGAACGTTATTTATATAATTTTATAACACATAATTGTGAAAGGAATGATTTGAACTATTTAAACTGCACAGTGTGTGCTTGATTAGTCATAATACCTTGAGTCTAATTTCATTTTGAACTGTTCATCTATTATCAACTGCAAACCTATTGGAAAACATCTCTGATTTTAATGTATATAATATTAATTATGAACGGCAATCTCTATGTAACAAACACCCATGCAATACGAAATTAATATTTTATACAATTTCTCATATTTCATGAACGTTATTTACATAATTTTTGTAACACATAATTGTGAAATGAATGATTTGAACCATTTGAACTGCACAGTGTGTGCTTGATTAGTCATAATACCTTGAGTCTAACTTTATTTTGAACTGTTCAAGGTATTTTGCCGTACTAAAATTGGGACAAATCTACTAAAAACTAAGGAAATTGCAAACTGCGTAGGCGAATCTAATGTTCGAAACTCAGCAGCTTTCAGAAATTGAGATATTGCCATCTGCTCATATCAAAACATTTATGATACTAAATGGTGCAAATCGAGAAATAAAATTGAATATTGCAAAATGCGCATGCGTGTACCGAGCACAAAACTAGCCAATATTTAGAAAAAGAAGTGTTCATATGTAGCATAGTGTTAATATGTATTTAAAATTCTGTTTTTGTACAATATTTAGTTCTATTGGTCTGATAGTTTCGAAATCATTGTAAAATGTTACAAAATGCCCATGTGCTTATTGCGTGTACGTTTTTCGAAAATCAACGTAACGATCTTTTGAAATTCGTATGTGACACTTATAGTAAATTTCATATCAAGTGGTTGAATAGTTTATGATATATTGTAATTTAGTATAAAATGAGCACATATTGCGAACGATACTTAAAAGCAGAAGAAAAATGACACTGTTTTTATCTTTATAACATTTTATATATATGTTCACAATTGTGTTTGTATAGGCACAGAAATTTTGAATATAAAAAGTTTACATAGATTTTTCTCACATAGGCATATGATTCACAGAGGGACATAACATTAAAAATGACTTATCGTAATCAGCAATCGAAAATATTAAAATTTTTTTTCGTCGAAAAGTATTTTCGACACGAAAGTTAAATTCATTTCTCGATGAAAATAATATAAATGACTGTACTTACATAATTTATTTTGCTCAGAATCTTGAACGAAATCTTCAGATACACATTTCTTGATTATGCAATTATCCAGGCGCTTCAGATTTAACACAATTACCTATACCCTTATTTACAACTACAGTGAAATACTTAACAGCGTAGGAAAGCATGTTTTGACCCAGCAAACCTAGCAAAACAGATTGCTCGGTTACAGTTATTCTGAAACAATGTTGAAAAAATCATTGATGTGGTTTCTTTAGAATTATGTGTTTTTAGATGGAATGTCAATCTACTCCTGTTATAGCTTAAAAGCAAGTTAAGTGCAAGTCATCTAATGCATTTTAATTGAATTCAAAATCTGAATGATGGGCACGCACAGCAAATGCATTAGCGTTTGAAAGAGATTATTGATTGCTATGACTCTTTGTTTAATGGTTTCTCCTTATTTGAGTGCATAGCAAACAGGCAATGTCCTTATTACTTTCTTTATCAATATAAAGAAAGTAATAAGCTAGTAAGCATTTCAATATATAAGGAAAGTATTGAGACGGGGTCGAAAATACGAATTTGAGTTTTCGATGGAAGAGCACGTTTTAAGCGTCCATGAACACGAATCAAGCGTGTGTGTGTGTGTGTATGTGTGTGTATGTCAGTGTATCTGTGGAGATGGTAACTGACAAACGAATGGAGCGAATCGAACGAAATTTGGTACAAAAATTAGAATCCATGAATACTGGAAGCCTATTGTGTTTATACGAATACGAATGTTCAGAACCCCCTAAATTTTCGAGTGAAATTTTTCGAGTGATCCTTTTCGACTGTAAGAGTTTGTTATTCCACCCCAGTTGTTCAAAGGCAGAACGTCGGTTGGCCAGTATGAAAACTCGTAGTTCGATTCCCGGTTGGGACAGCAAGGTTGTTTACAATAGTGCCCTAACAATTTAACCTTGTAGGCTAGTGCAAAGATGTCGAAGACCTGAATGTGACCCTAGTACGACTAGCACGGATTCAGTTGGCTGTGGTATATTGAGCTCAGATTTCAAATCGGGAGGTTAAGGAAGCTAACTAGGAGGATAAAAATAGTACCAGGAGGCTAACTTGAGATAAAAATCGCAGGAACTGGTTAGTCAGATTCTGAGTTGTACGCCAATCTGACAGTAGAGTGTGAAGAATGCAGAGTCTACTTCGATGATAAGATCTTGCAATTCCGCCCCAGTAGCTCAACGGTAGAGCATCGGCTGACCAGTACGAAGATCCAAAGCTCGATTCTCAGTTGGGGCAGCAATGTTATTTACAAGTTGCCAAATGCGTTCAATTTCGATTTACATGGCAATTATTCAATGCCAAAAACATTGTGCAGGGAATCTAGTACACCATTATTTTGCTTTAAAAGAATTAAAGCCATTGCATTACGTAATGAAAGTCATGTGTCCCCAACATCATATTTTTACTTTCCTTATATACATAATGTATAAGGAAAGTATTGTGACGGGGTCGAAAATTCGAATTCGAGTTTTCGACGGGAGAGCACGTTTCAAGCATCCCTGATCACGAATCAAACATTTTTGAAGTGATGTCTGTGTGTGTGTATGTGTGTGTGTGTGTGTGTGTGTGTGTCAGTGAGTCTGTGGAGACGATAACTGACGAACGAATGGACCGAATTTCTTATGTAATTTTTCATTAGAAAACGATTGGCATAAATTATAGAACGCTAACATGAACCATTCTCGAGATATTGTACATTTTTCAAAAAAATTATGAAAAAGTCACATAAAAAAAAATTCCTATTGAGAAACATGTTCACTTTTCATATGTAATACCATGCGATAAATTGAGTGACATCATTCTCGTGGATCTAGCTCGTTCCATTCATGAAAAAATATACTTTGAATAATACTTTTGTATTTGAACGCCAATAGGCATTTATCTGCTGTAAGAATAACTTTTTTCTTAGTGCATAACGCTTGGCGAGATTTTGGCGACGAATTTGGCGGAATGTCGCCAACTTGGCGACTTTTTTGAAATGTTGCCAAATTAATGAAAATCTCGCCAAATGGATAAAAATGATGCTAAATCAATGAAAATGACGACTAATTGTCGAAAATTCAATATCTTGGAAAGAATATTAGTTTCTAATTATAAAGAATATTAATTCTACTATAAGAAAAACCTATTTTTTTACTGTAAAAGTAGTAAATTCATTACATTATATAAGGAAAGTCATGTGTTGCCCACATCAGATTTTTTATATCAAAATGATACATACCTTCCGGAGGGGGCATTTTGAAAATAATTTTAAAATTCTGACGCAGTTAACACATGAATTTTTCTACCGATTAATAAATATCGATAATGCGGAGGAATTAATAGCAAAAATATAATTGTATTTTTACGTTACCGATAAGAATAAGAAAGTCAAATTTGATGAAAATTGCTCGATTTTTTTTCGATAGAATTCGTGCTTCTTGTGTGGAAAAGTCTCATTTCTGATATCTCAAGAATGACTTGTGATCAGCTTTAAACAGCAATGACCATTTATTTCTGTTAAAGGTGCTTTCAAAAAGTTCATTGATTTTATGATAGTGAACATTTTTATTATTTTAGTACTTTTTTTTTTCATGCAAGCGATCCAAACGACCCTTTCTTCATCTTTAAAAATTCATGTGAGCGAAACAACTCCTTCATCATGTTTTAAATTGCACTGCTCACAATTGAAATCGCAACACCATGAAGAAATTGATGTATCCTTATGGAAATTACAGAATATAATTGTAACATGGAGATTTGCATTCTTTCTTATGACCTCTTTTTGCTATTCATGAGGTTTTGGTCACGTGAAAATGCGAAAATATGAAACATCTATACGACCATATGAATCCATATATGAATATGGATATGAATTCATATATGAATATGAATATGAATCCATATATGAATATGAATATGAATTCATATATGATATGAATACCCATATGAATCCATATATGAATATGAATATGAATCCATATATGAATATGAATATCCATATGAATCCATATATGAATATGAATATCCATATGAATCCATATATGAATATAAACATCTATATAAATTCATGAAACTATTCTCTCGAAACAGAACTTTTGTCAGAGTAGACACAGGTGTGGAAATTTCTTTCCAAATTAAAGCTCTTTATTTTTTCTGTAATATGCTGTTTTTGCTCAGTCTTATTTAACCTGACAAAGATTGTTCTTCTTGTCTTTGAAACGCGTTGAAAACTTTTATCAACTGTTTGTGCTGATACTAACGAAGTACTTTTACTTTCCGGTTGTTTTAGATAGAAGTTTGAGCTATGTTTTTTACTTTCCTTGTATACGTATACTCGTACTATAATGGATGAGGAAAGTATTATGACGGGGTCGAAAATTCGAATTAGAGTTTTCGACGGGAGAACACGAATCGAACATTTTTAAAGTGATGTCTGTCTGTGTGTGTGTGTGAAAGTAGGTGTGTGTGTGTGTCAGTGAGTTTGTGGAGACGATAACTGACGAACGAATGGACCGATTTGAACGAAATTTAGTACAAAAATTACAATCCGTAAACACTGAAAGCCTATTGTTTTTTTTATAAGTAATCGAATGTTCGGAACCCCCTAAATTTTCAAGTGAAATTTTGAAAAAATCGTCAAAAAATCAAAACCTCTAATAAAGTTACGCAAATAGATATTTCTTATGTAAATTTTTATTAGAAAATGATTGACATAAATTTTAGAACGCAAACATGAACCGTTCTCGAGATATTGCACATTATTAAAAAAAATTATCAAAAAATTATATAAAATAAAAAATATATATTTCCTATTGAGAAACATGTTCACTTTTCATATGTAATACCATGCGATAAATTTGGTGACATCATTCTCGTGGATCTAGCTCGTTCCATTCATGAAACAAGATACTTTGAGTAAATACTTTTGTATTTGAACGCCAATAGTCATTTATCTGGTCTAAGAATAACTTATTTTTCCGTCCATAACGCTTGGCGAGATTTTGGCGATGAATTTGGTGGAATGTTGCCAACTTGGCGACTTTTTAAAATGTTGCTAAATTAACGAAAAACTCGCCAAATGGATATAAATGACGCTAAATCAATGAAAATGACGACTCATTGACGAAAATTCAATATCTTGGAAAGAATACAAGTATCTACTGTAACAATAACACTTTTTTAACTGTAAAAGTAGTACATTCATTGCATTATATAAGGAAAGTCATGTGCTGCCCACATCAGATTTTTTATTATAGTACGAAAAGTTTCACCAACGTTGACTGCTGCATTCTGAATAGTTGGTGATTTTGCAAATATGTGTACTTTTACTGTTCCAATACGTTTATAATTAAATATGGGGTACTATAGCAACAAAATAATTTTTCTTCCTACTTTAAGTGCAAAAGTAAAGGATTGTTTTGCAACATATTTAGTTCTTTTAATCTTTAAGGGAAAAAATTATTTTGTCAATAAATGTCATTTAGCATGGATGTTCCAAGTTAAGTTTTTCCGAACAAACATATCTCATAAATCAAACTCGTGAAATATTCGTGTTTTAATTGGCTATTTTTATTTACAAACATGTAGAGAAATGTGATATAAAAATCTGATGTGGGCAGCACATGACTTTCCCTGCAGACTCAAATTCATTTTTTCGTTGTTTCTTTAATTCAATAAATTGAGTTTAATTGCATAAAATAACACTAAGTTTGCACTTTTAATTCAATTTTTGTTTCTATTTGGTAATTGGACATTTTTCCAAAAATGCGGGGTAACAAAAATGCGAAAGATCTAAAATATCTCGAGAATGGTCGTCTTAGAGTAATGGAGATGGTCTTATCATTTTCCTCGTTAAAAATAACTTACAAAACAAGCATTTAATTGATTCATTTGAGCATACGTAATCGTTTTTTAGATTTTTGCGTGCCATTTTGTGAAAAAAAAAACAGGTCGTTCTTTTCTGAATCGTATTAAAATATAATCAGCACCAGAGTATCTCACAAGTAACTTATTTTCCATATTTAGTGACATTTTGGTAATTAGTATTTGAGCTAGAGTAGAGACATGAGATTTTTGCTGGCCATATCGTAAAAAAAAGGCTTGTTCTTTTTCCCCGACTCAAACCAAAACTAATCTGCACCAGGGCCACACCCAAGAGAGTTACATATCAATTTTATGAAATTTGGTCTAATAGTTTTTGAGTTAGAGTGTATACATATATTGCTCATGCAGACACACAGACAGATAAACAGATAGTCAGACAGACGTCATACTAAAAACAGTTTTTCGTACTCGAGAGGTGTCAAAACGTGTACATCTGTTGAAAACTCGAGTTGCGATTTTGTCATGATTCCAATATTTTCCCTATACAGGGTGCCCCAAAAAGATTGAAACGCGGTTTATTTTTTTACCTGTTGGAGATAAGCGGGGAATGTAAATTGCAAAAATATTAAAAGTAAGGTAGGAAATAAGACTACGTTAATGAAATAGTCGTCCCATTAATTTTCAAACAGTTACACTTTTTAAATTGTTATACGACCCCCCTTAGATAAATTTGTCAATCAGAAATATTTTATTTTTAATGCAACAAGATCATTAAAAACCCCCCGCATATCTGTATCTTTAAAATCAACTGAATTCTGAAAATCTGACTTATGCCACTTTTCCGTACCATGTGAAAGGCTGTTTCATCAGTGAAAATAGGGATCATAAGCAAATTGATGATGGAAATTGCTTAGATCAAAAATACTTTAATATGTGTCGAAATTTTTTATCACAAATGCATCTAAATAAAGTATTAGACAGATAGAGATCATAGTACCCACTACTCTGTTGGGTATCCTATGTATTATCATCCAGTTTTATTTTTTTGTGATATGTCACAAATTTACATTTCTAATTTGATATATGGTCCCCATTCACAATGTTCAATTTTCAATTAAATATAATTGCTCAGTTTTAAAGATACAGATATGCGTTTTTTTAACGATCTTGTTGCATTAAAAATAAAATTTTTCTGATTAACCAAATTTGTCTATGGGGATCGTATAAAAATTTAAAAAGTGTAACTTTTTGAAAATGAATGGAAGGACTATTTCATTAACGTAGTCTTATTTCCTACCTTACTTTCAACATTTTTGCAATTTACATTGCTCACATATCTCCAATAGGTAAAGAATTAAAGCGCGTTTCAATCTTTTTGGGACACCCTGTATATTACTATTTATTGCCGAAAAGTAAAACGAAAACATTATTTTACTATAAAATATGAGTGCACAGCTAAAGGCTTGGTTTCTGTATACTGCACTGCCATTAGAATAGGTAGTTTCCAATAGTGAGAAAATGATAACAAGAATTGGTGTTTGTATTCAGATGTAATACAGATGACAGACAGCATTAATGCAGTCTTCTGTGAACAGAAGTGTGCTTTGTTAAACTTACGTTTTTCTTTTTTTTTGGATCCTTGATATTTTAATATAAAAAAGGTGTAGTATTTTTTTTACTAGTCATTAGTATGGACTGTATGAAATAATGCACACAAAATTAAAAAAATTATCATAATTGTGATTTAACATGTTAAAATGTCACAAAATATTTGATTTTGGTTCAGTTTGGGGCTATAGCCAGATATAGGTTTCACCTAAATGTGATCAGAAGACATTTTGGTTGGTTTTGTCATTAACAAGATCATAATATGCGTCATTAGTATGGTTACCTGTTTTCCATGCAAATGGCATTTGTGCAGAAATGGCATAAATGTGATCAAAAGACATTTTGGTTGGTTTTGTCATTAGCATGATCATAATATGTGCCATTAGTATGGTTACCTGTTTTCCATGCAAATAGCATTTGTCTATTTTAATTGTTTTATTATGCAATGTTATTTCATGTTTTTCACCACCCCCATGTCACCAAGATGGGACTATAGCCATATAAATAGATCAGGTAAAGCTCTGGAGGATTTCCCGGACTCTACTGCTGCTGCTCTCCACCCTATACATGGACATACTTTTCTTTCTTTTAAAGGAGAAAAAACAAATCCCGATCCTGTAATGTATCATTCAGACTTATCTTCTGGGGTTTCCCTGGACTTGTTGGAATCCTGTAGTGGCCATGGACACAGGATTTTGAGGGCGAAGCGTTCTTTCGACTCTCACCATTCCCACTGTTTTGGGGATGTGTGCCCTCGTTGGAATCTAAAATAAAGCTGATTGGAAGAAATACTCTCCTCTGACGGATAGTTTACTTGCCCCGAAAAAACTTGGTTATTCTAACCCCGATAAATGTAATGATTTTATCGTTGAGGCTATTAGAGCCTGTGTCCAGGAATCCATCACTAGAGGAAAGATTAGAAGATACAGACAGTTTTGGACTGATGAGCTCTCTGTTCTAAAGAAAAAAAGAGATGAAGCCTTCCTGAAAGTGGAACTTTCAGGAAGTACTGCAAATAATGTTGCTCTTCGACACTCTCAAGCTGTCCTTAAGAGAGACATAAGGGAAGCAAAGCGAAAATTTTTTATGGATTTTATGTCAAAACTTGATTTTAGAAAAGATGGTTTGCGGGCAATACTTGTCTTCCTTGAATAATGAACAGGCCTCAAATAAAAACGAACCACTTATTAATAATGGAAAAACTTCCCGCAGTAATAAAGAAAAGGCTTTGGCTTTTGCGAAGTTTTTTGCCTCTGTGTGCAGACTACCTTGCAGGAAACACGCTAAACTTCTTAGGCAATCATCTGCTGGCTGCCTTAGATATAGTGACGAAATTCATTTTAATAATGATTTTGCTGCTGAAGAACTGCATAGAGCAATGCATGAGACCAGACGTGAAAAGAGTTCTGGATCTGACGATCTCCCGAGCGAATTCTTTTTGAACTTTAGAGAAAGTGCCGAACAAACTCTTCTTGAGTTTTATAATATTGTTTGGAAGACGCATGCTCCTGTCGAGTGGAAAAAAACTACTATTGTCCCTCTCTTGAAGCCTCGTAAACCTACTGAGAGTCCTTCAAGCTATAGGCCTATTTCTTTAACCAATACTTGTTCGAAATTGATGGAGAAAATGGTTACAAATTGAATAAATTTTTATCTTGAAGAGGGGAAGCTTATCTCAGATTTTTAAGCGTGCTTTCGAAGAAAAAGAAGTACAATTGAACAGGCGACTTTTCTTTCTCAATGCGATGGTTTCCATAAAAAACAATCTACGCTGGCGGTTTATGTGGACTTTAAGAATGCTTATGACAGGGTTTGGCGGAAGAAATTCATTGAAAAGCTGATAGATTTTGGAGTTAGGGGAAATATGTTAAACTGACTTAAGTCCACTCTTTCTCAGAGAATGGCTCTGGTTAAATACCAGTCTACCTTCTCCAAATATGTACAGCTCCGGGATGGGTTGTCTCAGGGAGCTGTTACGAGATGTACTTTGTTTAATGTTATGATAAATGATTTAATTTGGGATTTGACTAAGGTCACTGGAATTAGATGCCTGACTTTTGCAGACGATATAGTTATTTATACTACTGGTGCTGACATTTATGTCTTAAACAGCGGAGTCAATGAGGCCCTGGGGGTTTGGGGGCACTGGTGCTGTGATAATCTTATGGCAGTAAATTCTGATATGACAGTTTGTCAGCTTTTTACCTTGTCTACCAAGGGACACTGGATAAATGTATATTACAATCATCATGTGTTAAACCAGATTGACTCCTATCGCTACCTCGGACTTGTCTTGGATAGTAAACTCTTGTGGAGAAAACAGGCTGAGGAGATAGCAGGAAAAGGCATTGACAGATTGAGACTCTTAAAGAGACTTTCTGGCATCACTGGGGGCTCCTCGGCTGATACTTTGTCGACTACCTATAAGACTTATGTTAGACCTGTCTTAGAGTATGGAGGAGAGCTTATCGCCACAGCATCAAATGCCTGCTCTAAAATAGTCGATTTGGCACAAAACAAAGCTCTTAGACTTATAACTGGTGGAACTGGCTCTACCCCTATCACTGTTGTTATGGAGATTCAAACAAATATTGAACCTTTGAAGTTAAGAAGGAAGAAACAGCTCTTGAAACTTTATGGAAAATGCAAGGGTCTTGATCTACACCATTGTCAGACCTATATTCCTTCTAACTTGAGATTAAAAACTCACTCGAATTTTTTGTCAAGGGCTGAGGAGCTCATGAATAATTACAATCTGACTCCCAATTCTTGTTAACCTTTCTGTAATGGACTTCCTCCAAATCGTGGGGTCTCTACTTATCACCTCACAATTGGCACGACTGAAAAGAAAAATGATGCTATACCAGAGGTCCTCAGAGCCTATTCCTTGGAGACCATCGCCACTAACTACCCAAAAGATTACTGGCTCCATATTTATATTGATGGTTCTGCAATGGAGGATGCAGTTGGAGATGGCCTTTTTTGTGAGGTTTTCTTTAGGAATCTTATGCTGTAGGATTAGGTGCCACAAATTTCGATGCTGAGATTGAGGCCATTAAGCGGGCCATTCTTAACCTTCCTAATATGTGTACACCACTTAGGAAAGTTGTTTTCTTTGTGGACTCACAGTCTGCAATTTTGGCTACTGTCTCATATGTAGTAGGTGAATCACACCATGTGGAAGAGACAAAGTTGCTTTTGAGCCAGACAATTTCGGCTGGCTAGGGAGTCGTTCTTCAATGGATTCCGAATCACTGCAATATCCCTGAAAATGAAAGGGCTGACTTCCTGGCAAAGAATGGTTGCAAGCTACATCAGCCTCTTTTTACATTGTCTTGCAAACGGATTTGTGGAACTATTGAAAACAAATTGCAAAAGTCCCTCCGTGAAAATCATGTTGAAGCTGCGACGGGTAAGGCCTGGAATTCTTTCTTGCATTCTCAGGTCCCTATGGGCTTTCCTCGCTCTGTCTTCACTGCAAATTTTAGACTTTTAACTGGACATGACCTCTCTCGTATTGGTGTGGTTGATTTGCCTAACTGTGTTCTTTGTTCTACTGACGCCATTATGGATTTTAATCATCTGACATCGCCGATATGGTCGATATGGCCTCCGCCCCGACGTACGATAAAAAAAAAATATATTTCATGTTTTTCATTATCCCAAGTGTATTTTCAAATGAATAAGTGGTAAATAAATTAAATCTCTTGGGTATAACCCCTAAATTTGTATTTGTAATTGATTAATTTTAATAGTCTGCTTGTACTACCATTATTTTGCGTTTATTTATGCAAATTTGTCTGCTGATCTGGACTACATATAAGCTATCTTCGTTTACTCTTTCGTATAGCCACTGATGAAGGGTATAGTAATGCCCGAAAACGCTCTGGATTTTTTAAAGCTATGTACGTTTTATAGGATGATTTTATTAAATGACTTTATATCTATGATGATGTGTCATTGATTTTATAACTGAATTTACAGTAGACGTGATACCACCTTTATTTATGATTAGGATCATGATTACCGTCTTAGGGTAGCCCATTGTCATTGAGCGTTCTAACTATATTTTATCTCCCCAAGGCTGCACGTGGAGAACAGATATGATTTTATGGAAGCTTTAATGACAGATTTGAAAATAAATTATAAGACATGGATCGTACTGAAAAAAAAATTGGCAGTGGTTCCATTCCAATGGAGTCAAAATGGTTTATCGTGAATAATTGTGCATAGTTTAGTTTCTGTAGACATTTTTAAAATAGTTCAAAATAGTAAAATGTCAAAATTAGAATCACCTTTACAGAATAGTTCAAAATATTAAATATTGAAATTAGAACCACTATATTTAAAAAAAAATTAAAACTTTATCTGAAATCCAATTATGGCATATCCTAGTAGAGCTTTTAAAGGTCTACAAATTATTTCTTACAGTTCGTAGCTTGGCCCTTTTAGTTTCTGAGATATAAGCATTACAAACTTGAAAAACGAAACATTTTTTAATCTTTTGAATTTTGTAACTTCACACTTTCTCCAGTTAGGTGAGCTGGACGACCTGGGTAATAACTAAAAATAAAATCTTCTTGAACTTGACAAGAAGATTCCTCAAAAACTGTAATAGCTTTATAAAAACAAATGATTAATCTAGAAACCGTATTTCCAATTAAACATTTACGTCGCTTACTGTTTATATTTGTCTTTTATAGTTTAGAAGGTATTTCGAGTGAAAGTAAGCAACGTGAGTAATAAAATCGATTGGACAAAAACTTCGTAGTTTTTGTCGCAAAATAAAGGTTGAAATATCAAATTTATTTTAATATATTTATTACATTTATGGATCCTATTTCATATTTATGGACCCTGTTCCATGTTTGTGGACCCTATGTTTATGGGTCCTACTTAATGGGCCTATGGATCTTATGGACCTTATTTCTATGGGTGTGTGTCCCATTTCAAGTGAAAATTATAATAATAAGCAAAAATTTCGTAATGCTTCGACTTTAGCAGGATCCGTAGATAATATCTTAAATAATAAAAGACAATACTTGTACATTCTAGACTCAGCGACCGCGGGTCGCAGAGCTACGAAATTTGACAATCGAAGACCTCCGGGTGGGGAGTTGACATGTGAAAATCGATTTTTAAAATTTGAATTATTTTTTTTGTTATTTAATGTTTTATGCGATTTCGACCGTTTCTTCCCCTTTTTCTCCACCATCCAGACGTCGTAGAAAAACACAAATCACACGACCGGAAAAAGCAGACAATTGCGAGTAAAAATATATCAATTTCAAATCTCAGGAACAAATTCTAATATTTTTTGAAGATTTTAAAACAAAAGTCTCTTTCGGCTAAAAAAAAAACGAACTTTCGTTTTTAAATCCTCGCGTCGGAAAAAGTACTGACAATTTCGATTAATAATTTAAATGTTTAGAAACCTCAAAGAGATCAGGCTTTCTTACAAGCCCAATATGTTCAAGAAATAATAAAAAGTAGCCGCACGATCCGGATTTTAAGGAAGTAATGATTTTCAATTTCTCAGCGAAAAGGCGAAAGAAGTTCGAGGTTTCACTCACATGCGCGCGCAGACGCACAGTGTTTCTATATTGACGGTTTTTGGCCTAGGGACAATTAAAAACCGAATTAGTGTTTGGTGGTATCTGACTGATATATTTGGGCCATGCTCTTGATACCCATGCGAATATCCTGATGAGGATATTCGCTTGGGTATTAAATTATATTTGGAAATGTCATCAGAGATTGCTTTTTATACGGTTTTTAAATTTAATTACAGCGAATATACTTGTGCGTAGTAGTTTGAAATTGCCCCGTTCAACGGCTCTAAGAGGAGCTAGCAAGAGGTACTTGTCCAGATGTGTACAAGAATGGTCAACAAGATCTTGTCCTGACGACTACCTTCTAAAGTATCCCGACGTTTGCTGAGGAATTGAGTAAATATAATTCCATCCATTTCTATTATTACGATTGGTCCAAATTTCATAGACCTCCAAGCCCCCGGTTTAACTAAGTAACCATATTAAATCATACGGACAATGTGCAAATTAATATCTGCTCTGTATGTAGACCTCTTTAGTACTAATACTAATACTAATGGCGGCGACATGTCATATCTTCAAATCGATTTAAATAATAAATGAATGACAAATCATTAGATTTTAAACGTCATTTTATTAAAACAATCCATCAGACGTACATATAATTTAAAAGCCAGATCGCTTTCGGGTATCATCATACCCTTCCTCAGTGGCGTTGAATAAAAAATCATACTAACATGCTTAAATACTATCCACTACCGGCAAGTTGAATTTGCTTATTACAAAATTAGCATCACTACTAAGCACGTTTAATGCATCCACACAAAATCACCAGAAACAGATTTAAAAATTACAAATACAAAAAAGACAAATTGTCATAATTCAGTTTAAGCACAAATATACATAAGTAAAAAAAAAAATAATTTTATATTTTAGAGGTAACTTTGTAAAGGTTTGACTCGCATGGAATCGAGAACGAGTCGCCAGGCATAACTGAAAACATGGACAGGGACAAAATTACAGATAGAGGTGCGATATAGATAAATAAAGAGGGATTCATGGAGTAAAATAGACCGGAGGTTATTATAGCTGATCAAAAGAAAGGAATTTTCGAAAAGGGGTTGAAAGTTGTCATTAATCACTAATTGGGGAAGAGCTGTCGATTGTCTACCGTTTTTAACGTCCCTAGAATGTTCAGCCAACCGTATACCAACCGTGCTTTTAGTGCTACCAATATAAAACTTATAAATGTTATCCGGAGAAAAATTGTATTTGAGCTGATAAATTTAGGGGTAAAAATAACTTTAAAAGCCATGCTGGGGTATATGTAGTACCCCTTTTCTATCCAGATAATATTTATAAGTTTTATATTGGTAGCACTAAACGCCAGGTTGGTATACGGTTGGCTGAACATGCTAGGGACGTTAAAAACGGTAGGCAATCGACAACTCTTCCCCAATTAGTGATTAATGACAACTTCCAACCCCTTTTCGAAAATTCCTTTCTTTTGATCAGCTGTAATAACCCCCGGTCTATTTTACTCTATGAATCCCTCTTTATTTATCTCTATCGCACCACTATCTGTAATTTTGACGCTGTCCATGTTTTAAGTTATGCCTGGCGACTCGTTCTCGATTCCATGCGAGTTGAAGGCCCAGACCACACGATTCCATGCGAGTGTCAAACCTTTACGAAGTTACCTCTAAAATATAAAATTAAATTTTTTTTTTTACTTATGTATATTTGTGCTTAAACTGGATTATGACAATTTGTCTTTCTTGTATTTGTAATTTTGTTATTTTTAAATATGTTTCTGGTGATTTTGTGTGGGTGCATTAAACGTGTTTAGTAATGATGCCAGTTTTGTAATATACAAATTCAACTTGCCGGTAGTGGATAGTATTTAAACATGTTAGCGTGATTTTTTATTTAACGTCACTGAGGAAAGGTATAATGATACCGAAAGTGCTCTGGCTTTTAAATTATAGTACGTCTGATGGATGTTTTAATAAAATGACGCTTAAAATCTAATGATTTGTCATTCATTTATTATTTAGACCTTTTAGACCTTTAGACCTTTCTTAGAGCATTTAGTTTTACAGCTAGTTGCTGTATCAGTTATGTGATCAGATTGAAATAACTTCAGAAGTCTGTAAGGTTTCCCTTGTGGTGGTTCCCCTGTCTGGCAACTTTGACTTAAGACAAAAGTTTGTAGTTGTGTCATTTTCATATAGTCGAATTTTTTGAAGCCATATACATGCGTACTTCGCAATGAAACTCGATCAAGAAAGTATAATGACCAACTTCATATAAGCTAAAGGCTCATATTTTTACTGTGCCCCCCCCCCCGAACAGTGTCCATATTTTATAACCTTTGTGACCCTGAAAGCAGTGTTTCTTTCAGGTGTACAACCGGGACGACAAAGCCTCCCCTGAGATGATAATTCCCCCCCCCCCGAGATATAACCTAGTTTCTATTTATGTGACAGCATTTAGACATATTTATATAGGGGAAAATAAGAAACTTGCCCCTAAAGTTTTATTTGCCCCCTCGGCCAAAAAGTCATGAAAGAAACACTGCTTGAACATCCAGAGGTCAAGCGTATTCTCTCAATCTCCCCTATGGGCGTCCATGGGGAAGAGCGAGTTCTATACACGCATATGGCGCTATATATGCACTTTCAGCTCTATAGATGCACATGGGTTCCTATGGGCACCCATATACATGTATAGAGCTAAAAAGATTCGCATGAAATATTACTGAAATATCTGTTAATATTCGGAATAACATGCACATGATTTTTTTTTATAACTGTTTTATTTTCACTTTAATTTTTATTACTGAGTTTCAAAACATGTTTATATACTTCTTGCGTCAAAATATCATCTGAAATGTTTTTTCTTCTTGTAGGTTTTAACAGCTGTCTTCGATCCCTTTCTCGAGTTCGAAAATGTCTTCAGAAATTTTTTATGTTGCTTATGGCGTTCCCGCTTGCGAAAGAAGAAAACAGCGGTAGAAAATAAAATTTCAAGCATCTCGTAGACAGTGAGGAGGGAGAAGCCCAACCACACACCGCTGTATCCACCTAAGAAACTGAAAAGTTCCATGGTCTGAAATGATAAAAAAAGCACGTGTGAGAATGCACAAGTTTTCACCAATGTGAGTGAAATTTACTGGTGACCCTATAAATGCATAATTATATCAAATTTTTTATCGTGTGCTGACATGATAATAAAAACTAAAATTACGAATAAATTTCAAATAAATTTACGAAAAAGTTTTTGCTCGAATTTCAAAAAATTCCATTTAATCCTAAAACATATAGTGGAATCAAAATCTTGAAATCGAAAATATTGAATACTTTCTCTATACTATATTCTATAGAATGGAATAGTAAAAATTATGAAATATTTATTTTATATACATGGTTTCTGTAGAAGTCCTCAAGCACCCCCCCTACAATAAATTTGATAATGATCTATAACATTGTAGCTTTGTATTAATCTATAACATTGTAGTTTACTTTCTCTACAATACATAACAATGTATTGGAATCGCGTCAAAAGTCGTAACTTGAGTTTTCGAAAAATCTATGCATTTCGAACACCCTAGAACACGAATAAATTTTTTTTAGTATGAAGTCTGTGTGCTTGTGTGTCTGCCTCTGTGCGTTTATGTTTCTGTCCGTCTGTCCGTCTGTACAATGTATGGATCGACTCTATCTGAAAAACTAATTGACTAAATTTCACAATTTTTGGTAGCTAAGTCACTTGTTGGTTACCCTGGGGGCGCGGTAGTCCAGTGGTTAGTGCGCGGGAATTGCACTCGATAGGCCCGGGTTCGATTCCCTCCGCTGCCAAAACTGCCGCTGTGTTCCCTCAAAGTACGATCACGTTAAACATGTGGGTCCGTAAGTTCTTCCGAGAGGTTGGTGGTAGGGGAAGGAGGATACCGTCCCTGTGGATGCCTCCCCACTGGGTTCCGGTCTAAATTAGGTGGCTGTTCCCGACCGTACAAATAGTTACCATACACCTTTCAGGTAGGTCGGGCGGTCTGGGTCTCAACGACAACAACTTGTTGGTTACCCTGGTGCAGATTAGATTTTGGTACGATCAAAGAAGAAAGAACTTATCTCTCATTGCGAAAAGGCCTTGAAAAGTATATCTACTCTAAAAGTAACTGACCAAATACCACAAATTTTGGCAGAGAAGTCGCGTGTGGGTTATTCTGGTGCTGATTAGATTTTGGTATGATTCAGAGGAAAAATATGTCATTTTTTGTGAAATGACTCGCAAAAATTCCCAAAATCCAACACAAAAGACTACATATGACACAATGTATGAATTATATGCTTGTTTTATACGAAATTTTTAATGATGAAAAGAACAAGACCAACTTCATTACTCTAAGACTAACCGCTCTCGAGGTATTTTTTTTTTTTTTTTTGCATTTTTGCCATGTTACCTTTAAAAAGCCGACCAGTCGCCAAATGAAAACGAAAACTGAATCAATAGTTTAAACTCGGTGAATTTCAAATAACTTACCATGCTATTTTGTACTATTAAACTCAATTTAACGAATTTTGAAAGAAAACAAGGAAGATCAATTATGCATAAAGCGTTGGTTATGAGACTCTTTAAAACTAAAATGCAATTTTATTTAAACATCCCTAAAATGCGATATATTCAGCGGTGATATTTTTTTAATTATCACAAAACTACAATAATTTATTTTTCTTGAAAACTTAAAACTTTGTCGAAAAAAAATGAATTGTATTCAAATGACGTCATCGAAATATAAATCGTTTGATCGATATGAGTATTTCATTCATATCACTTTTATTCTTGACTCCAGAGCTAAATAATTTTGGGTGAAAAAAATTCAGAAATTATTATACAACTCATCTTACAATCACTTGTTTATATTCTGCATCCATTTAAATTAGGCTTCGTTGTAGAAATAATCAAAGTTTGATGATCATTTAAACTAAAAAATATTGTAATTGCGTTGGCACAGAATATAGATGAATGGAAAATACGCAAAAATAAAGCGGTTTTAGGACGGATGCAACACTAATATATAAATTGAAAAGAACTTTAAAAATCACAATTTTCACTCTTGGAGAAAAAGATGGATGCCATATTTCATTTTGAAGTGGGTCACGTAATTTCTTCATATAATATGGGTATAATTATTAATTAAATTTTTATTTAAAAAACTACCGAACATATATTGCTGAAATTTTTTTTTATAAATTTTATGGGATAATTTGAATACTTCCTAAAATTTTCAAAGCAATTTGTGAATTTTAAATTCGCATGAAAATGTTTGAAAATTAGATCCCATAGGTTTCAATGTATGTCATTTCTTCAACCCGGGTTCAATCCAAAACTAATTGGGTGATATTATTCATTTACATTCCCATATGTTCAATAGACCGTCTCAACAACACACTAAAATTTTATTCTGATAAAGTCATTTTTACGACAGTTATCGTGCGAACATACAGACAGACAAACAGACAGAATGAACAAAGTCATAAACATTTTTCAACTGTGTTGGAAAGTGTTAAAAAAAAATGACTGTGAATCTTAAGTGAAAGTCATGTGAGGCACACATCAGCTTTTTTTCATCTATATCTCTTTGTTGTTAATTTTGTTTTCTTGTTAACACTTTACAACAAAGTTGAAAAGTGTTTATGACTTTGTTCATTCTGTCTGTCTGTCTGTCTGTCCGTTAGCACGATAACTGCCGTAAAAATGACTTAATCAAAATGAAATTTTAGTATGTTGTTCAGACGGTCTATAGGACCTATGGGAATATAAATGAATAATATCACCCAATTAGTTTTGGATTGAACCCGGGTTGAAAAAATGGAATACATTGAGCCCTATGGGACCTAATTATTCAAGCATTTTTTAAGCGGATTTAAAATTCACAAATTGCTTCGAAAATTTTAGGCAATATTCAAATTGTTCCATAAAATATATAAAAAAAAATTCAGCGAAATATATTCAGTAGTTTTTTAAATAAAAATTAAAATAATAATAACACCTCTTATATGAAGCGATCACGTGTCCATGATATGAAACGATCACATGACCCACTTCAAAATGATATATGGCATCCATCTTGTCTCAAAATCGTGATTTTTAAAGTTCTTTCTAATTCATATTGAGTGTTGTATCCATCCTAAAACTACTTTATTTTGGCCTAAATTCTGTGCATCTACATACTTTAACAACGCAATGACAATATATTTCAGTTTAAATGCTCATACAAATTTGATTATTTCTACTATTAAGCCTATTTTTCACCTATGTAAAATGTAAACAGCAAAATATGTAGAATGAGTTGTATTAGAATCGCTGTAATTCTTTAACACAAAATCATTTAGTCCATGGAGTCTGCATGGCTGATATGAATGAAATATTCATTGATTTTAGAAAGAGAAGGACGATAATTTTCGATGAAGTTTTACGCATAGAGTTTTACTTACTTGTAGCTCCATGGTCTTAATTTTTAAATAATATAAATTATTATAGTATTGTGATGAATGACATAAATGGGGGAATTATTTATGAATGAAATGTTGCTTTTATAGAGAGAGCCAGGTGTGTTATTTTTTCTATGACGTCATTTGAATGGATTTCAGTTGTTTTCGATGAAGTTTTCAAATATAATAAATTATCGTAGTATTATGATAATTCTAAAATTATTACCGAGGAATGTATCACATTTTAGAGATGTTTACACCAGGCAATTTATATTTTAATGCCGTCATTTGAATGAAGTTTATTTTTTTCGATGAAGGTTTAAGGTTTCAAATATAATAAATTAATGTAGTATTGTGATAAGTTTTAAAATATTACCGAGGAATGTATTGCATTTTAGACATGTTTAAATAAAATTGCATTGAAGTTAGAAAGTGTTTCATAATCAATGCTTTAAGCATGATTGATCTTTTTTGTTATATCCTTAATCTTGTAAAATTAAAGATCGCTGTAAGTGGGTTTTGGTTTACTTCTTGTGAAATATATCTTTTTATAAAATTATATTTCAGATTTAATGTAACTTTTATGTATTAACATAACTCCATACCTAATTCCTTTTTTATTAACACTTTACAACAAAGTTGAAAGGTGTTTATGACTTTGTTCATTCTGTCTGTCTGTCTGTCTGTCCGTTAGCACGATAACTGCCGTAAAAATGACTTAATCAAAATGAAATTTTAGTATGTTGTTCAGACGGTCTGTAGGACCTATGGGAATATAAATGAATAATATCACCCAATTAGTTTTGGATTGAACCCGGGTTGAAAAAATGAAATACATTGAACCCTATGGGACCTAATTTTTCAAACATTTTTTAAACGGATTTAAAATTCACAATATGCTTCGAAAAGTTTAGGTAATACTCAAATATATAAAAAAAATTTCAGCAAAATATTTTCAGTAGTTTTTTAAATAAAAATTAAAATAATAATTACACCTCTTATATGAAGCGAGCACGTGATCATGATATGAAAGATCACGTGACCCACTTCAAAATAAAATACGGCATCCATGTTTTCTCAAAATCGTAATCTTTAAAGTTCTTTTTAATTCATATTGAGTGTTGTTCATCCTAAAACCGCTTTATTTTTGCTTAAATTCTGTGCATCTACATACTGAAACAATGCAATGACAATATATTTGAGTTTAAATGGTCATCCAAATTTGATAATTTCTACAACGAAGCCTATTTTTCACTTATGTAAAATGTAAACAGCAAAACATGTAGGATGAGTTGCATAAGAATTGCTGTATTTCTTTAACGCAAAAGTATTTAGCTCATGGAGTCTGCATAGCTGATATGAATGAAATATTCATTGATTTTACAGAGGGAAGGACGATTTTTTCGATGAAGTTTTAAGCGTAGAGTTTAATTATTTGTAGCTCCATGGTCTTAATTTTTTAAATAAAATAAATTATTGTAGTACTGTGATGAATGAAATGAATGGGAAAATGTTATGAATGAAATGTTGCTTTTATAGAGCCAGTCATGTTATTTTTTCTATGACGTCATTTGAATGAATGTCAGTTGTTTTCGATGAAGTTTTCAAATATAATAAATTATTGTAGTACGAGTATTATGATGATTTTAAAAATAGCACCGAGGAATTTATCGCATTTTAGAAATGTTTAAACCAGTCGATTTATATTTCAATGCCGTTATTTGAATGAAGTTCATTTTTTTTCGATGAAGGTTTAAGTTTTCAAATATAATAAATTAATGTAGTATTGCGATAAGTTTTGCAATATTACTTAGGAATGTATTGCATTTTAGAGATATTTAAATAAAATTGCATTGAATTTGGAATGTGTTTCATAATTAATGCTTTAAGCATGATTGATCTTTCTTGTTTTTTTAAATTCTCCACTAGGGGCGCTGAAATCACTTTTGTTCGATCGGGAGTGATCACTGTAGAATAGCTAGATCTAAAATGTACATTTAAGAATCTTTCCTTATGGAGGTATTTAAGGAATTTCTTAGGAACCTTTATAATTAAATGAGTATAATCTTATCAGCAACATAATCTAATTTGCATATTATTTCATTCAAAACGAGCTTTGTGCCATAAAAATACATGCAGTGTAAGCAGAGGGACATCACATTATGTATGGCAATACTTTACATAACCAGAGTGGTTCAATAATTAATATGTAACTGTATGTATATTAGGAGAACCTGTTTCAATGACTGATTCTGGCTGCTTGTTTTGTTTCCATTAAATTGAGTTTAATTCACAAATTAACATGGGTAATTATCTGGAATCACACTGAATTCGCAATTTATTTTAATTTTATTTTTACATTTGGTCGTGGGACGTATTTTCAAATAGGCAACGTGGCAAAAAATTGAAAATAAGCAAATGAATAAATAAATAAATAAGTAAATAAAAATAAATATATCGAGACCAGTTAGTCATTGAACTATGAGTCTTATTCTTTTAGTTGTAAAAAATACGCGTTAAACAAGCATTCCATTGATACATTTAAGTATATGTAGTCTTTTATTTTAGATTTGGACGATTTTTGCTGGTCATTTCGCAAAAAATGTCAGGAATTTTTTTTTTCCGAATCGTACCAAAATCTAATTAGCACTAGGGTACCCCACAAGTGACTTATCTACTAAATTTTGTGAAATTTGTTCAATTAGTTAATCAATTAGAATGGATACAAATACTTTTTGCAGACTGGTTACATACATTGCACAGACACACATACAGACACACAATAGATAGTCAGACTGACTGGCACAAACACGCAGACAGAGAGACAGACTGACAAGCACAAACACACACACTCACATACACATTCACACACACATGCAGACGTCAAGCTAAAAATAGTTTTTAGGGTTCTAGAGTGCTAGAAACGTGTAAATCTATCGAAAACTCGAATTGCGATTTTAGACACGATTTCAATAATTTCCCTATACATTATCATGTATTGTAGGGAATTTTCGACACGAGTCCAATACTCTCCCTGTACATTACCATATCTCGTAGGGAAAGTAGTAAGTCTGTGAATCTATTATTTTTGAAATTTTGATACGTGAGCGTCAAAAACAGGGGTTACTTTGCCAGAACTATTTCACAACGAAAAAAGAAGAAGAAAGAAGGACTGTGGCTTAATTCTTATCGAGTCAGAATGGTTTTGCGCGAAAAACATTTTGTAAAATAAAACTTCAATAAATTTCAATGTTCATTCAATTTTATCTATCTCATTTGTTGCAATAGATAACATGCACTTATGGTAATTAAAGTTATGTACATAAATGAAACAACTTTATGTTTTTAAGTTAGAACCACTTTTTCAAAATATTTGAAAATATTGAAATATCTAAATTATAACAACTATATTTCGAAGATTAAACTCTCGATTTAAAATCCAATTATATATCCTTGTAGTACTTTGAAAGGTGCGATACAAATTACTTCTTTATTGCCAATTGCTACTACTTTTAATTTCCGAGAAATAGGCATTAAAAACATTTCAAAAGGAAAATTTTCCGTTTTTTCGAAATTGACAAGATAATATTTCAAAACTATAAGAGCTACGTGAAAATAAATTATTGATATTGAAACTAGATTTTCCATTGAACATTTTTGTTTCTTACTGTTTATATCTATCTTTTATAGTTTAGAGGATATTCTGAGTAATAGTACGCAAAGTGAAGCAAATTCTCTCCGACAAAAATATTTTATGTTTTTTCTAAAGCAAAATTCAAAATATTAAAGTTTTGTATTTATTTTAATACATTCTTAAATAGTTCCCTATATTCAATAAAACAAGTATACTTTGTATGCAGGGTGTCCCAAAAACACGACCTCAACTTTTATTCCTTAAATATTGATCTTATACGTATATAATAAATTACAATATTACGTAGAAAAATATACTGAATTTTATGAAATCGATTAAAATTTTGAAGGGAATTAAATTTTAAGAAATAAAAAATAAAATTTTTATACGACCCCGTACAAAAACATTTCCAATGAACAAAATGTGCCACTTACACTAATAAGGTGATGTACAACATTTCAGCATTTTATCATAAAAAGTCCCAGAGATATGAAACACAAAAATGCTGACTTAAACCACTTTTCTATGCATCGACATGGGTTCTCAGAGGGGAAAAATCATGTCGGCAGATCGCGTTTCAGGGGTCGTACACAAAATATGAACAAAACAATTGCTATTTATTAGTACGAAAGTATCTACACTGTGTAAAAATAATAACTTTACCCAAAGATTGCAAAGCTTGTTCAAAATGTTTTCCATTCATGCAAAATATCTATTAAAGCTAAGAGGCAGATATTATTTGCTTATGATGCTTTTCTGCGTTCCGTCATTTGCCCTCTTGCTATAAGCATTTACATTTTAATTTGTAATTAATCCCTCATCGACTTTGTTTAAATATATCTCTGGGACTTTTTATGATAAAATGCTGAAATTTTGTACATCACCTTACTAGTGTATGGGCACATTTTACTCATTGGAAATGTTTTTGTACGGAGGAGGTATAAAAATTTAAATTTTGTATCTCTTCATAAATTTAATCCTCTGAAAATTTTTATGGATTTCATAAAATTCTGTACCCTTTTTTACGCAACTTTGTAATTTATTATATATGTCTAACAGCAATATTTAAGAAATAAAAGTCGAGGTCTATATTTTTGGGACACCCTGCATATTTTATCTAATTGGTTCGGAGATATAATTTTCTAAATTTTTTATATTTTTCGTAACTCTCAAATTTCTTCTCAGCCAATCGGAAAGTCTCATTCAGATGACTTATATTTTCAGACGTTTTGCGATAAATGAAATTTAAGCGATAAATCGATCTAAAAATATTGCAACACAAAAAGTGCTGTAAAATTTGAAAATTTTTGCATGTGAATTTCAGATGTTTCTATTTACAGTGTATATAAGCTGACCTTAGACGTTATTTTTGGCAAAATGTTGATTAGTAGAAAATGTCATTATGATTCCATCAAACGATACAATTACTGTAAAACCGTCATAATTGTCTTGAGACAAGAGAAAAATTTGAAGCATTTTATCAAATTAGACGGTGAAATGTCAAAGAAGGCCACTGATAAAATGAGAACAAAAAGTAATAGTTACAAGGCAAGACAAAAAGACTGCTTACGTCATACTTAGGGATATGTCTGAAGATCTTATGTTCCAAAGTTGAATAAAATATTCTCATATGCACAATGTCTCTAAAAAATTAAAATGTTATGAATACAATACTTAAATAATAAACACATTCTAAAGAACTAATAACGAAACACATTCTAAAGAATTAAGTATAGAATAGTATAACTCGCTCAGAAGCAATATAAGGATATAAACAACGAAACTGGTGTCCTAAGTTTAAAGCCTGAAAGCCATTTTTGGTGAAAAAATAACAATTTAGCATGGTTATATTTTAGAATTTAAATGAACTGAAAATGCATTAACACTTAGCAATGAGGAAAGTTGCTTAAGTTTTCCTTATCCTTCACGCAAAGTGTATTTTACTTATTGATATGGTTAAATCATAAGTATATCTAGAAAATCATATCTATATGTCTAACTATTGTCTAATATGTCTATACAGGTTGATTAAAAAAAGATGGGCCAAACTTTACGAGGTGGTAGTATACACCAAACCAAGCATTTTTCGTTAGAGTTTACCGGGTCGGAAATCAAAGGTAAAGGCGCCAGTGTCATTGATATGGTTAAATCATAAGTATATCTAGAAAATCATATCTATATATCTAACTATTGTCTAATATGTCCATACAGAGTGATTAAAAAAAGATGATTCAAACTTTGCGAGGTGGTAGTACACACCAAACTAAGCCCGGCCACACAGAAAGCTACCATTAGCCTATGGGTTGGTCGTGTGGTCTGGGTTTTCTACACCAAACTAAGCGGGCCAACGGCCGTACCGTGCTGAAAACACCGGTTCTCGTTAGATCACCGAAGTGAATCAGCATCGGGCGCGGTTAGTACTTGGTGGGTGACCACCTCGGAACGCCGCGTGCTGTTGGCCATCTCGGGTGCGGTATCCCCGTGGTTTGCGCGCTAGATTTGCACGCTGCCACAAATGCCGCCGTGTTCATGCGGAGTACGATCACGTTAAACATGTGGGTCCGTAAGTCCTTCCGAGAGGTTGGTGGTAGGGGAAGGAGGGTACGGTCCCTGTGGATGCCTCCCCCACTGGGTTCCGGTCTAAATTGGGTGGCACTTCCCGGCCGTCCATACAGTTACCTTACACCTTTCTGGTAGGTCGGACGGTCTGGGTCTCAACAACAACAACACCAAACTAAGCAGTTTTCGTTATAGTTTATCGGGTCGGAAATGAAAGGTAAAGGCGCCAGTGGGCTCTTAATGGTAAAACCGCTGAAGTGAGGCGAAAACACAAGAATGAGTTAGTTATAAAATGACATTTAATAAACAATAATTACAGTAATGGCTCAAAAGAGCGACCGCCAACCTGAATGCACGTCTCACAGTATCGATGGAGGGATTGGCAAATTCTCTAGAATAGACCAGACATGTCGCGCACTTCGGCAGCAGCGGCCGAAATTCTGGCGACGAGTTCATCTTTAGAATCAAGGGGAGTGTCATAGACGAGACACTTGAGATATCCCTACAAAAGGAAGTCAAGACATGGCTGTTCGGGTGATCGTGGGGGCCAAGCTATGGAACCACCTCGCTTAATCTATCGGCCCGGAAAAGTGACCTCCAGATAGTTCCTTACCTCAAAATGGGGCTATAGGTAAGGAATTGCATAAGATTTCTTCTTCCCCAGATGAAATTTGCATATGTGGTTTTCTTTTTCAACCAGACAGACGCTTTTAATTTTACGGAGCTTTCCAATGTGTAAGCACCCTGTAACGCCATTACGTTTCATTTCCGACCCTGTAAACTATGACGAAAAATGCTTAGTCTGGTGTGTATTAGCACCTCGTAAAGTTTGGCTCATCTTTTTTGAATCACCCTATATATTGTTTAACGGGTTTTTGTTTTTGCAGAACCCAAGACTAATTATTTACACACTTATGGTAATAAATCAGGGGACATAATCTGATGGAGCCGGATTTCCGAATTCCTTTTAGGGACGGGAAATGGGGCATCTGAAAAGTCATCCGTGGGTAAGAAACTTCATGGAGTGCAAAGGGCGGAATGCTAATTTCCGATTTGTATAATTAGTAACCATCTGACTACTTTTCCATTAGTTGTGTGTATAACATTATAAAGTTAACAAAAGATGTAGAGGGGCCATCAAATGGGATGACAGAAAACATTTCAAGAATTGCAAATTTAAGAAATTAGACAGTTTAATGGAAAATGGACAAAAATTTTACAAATCTACAGGATTATTTGATTTAAGCAGTTTAAGAGATAAGTAAGAGTAAGCAAGCCACACATTACAGAATTTAATTTTAAGGTTATTTTGTTTTGTTTTTTAACTCGGAGAGCAGTCTTATCAGTTTAAAACATTTTTTTTTCATGGGAGGTTGATCGGATTTAAGAATCTCCAAGGCGTCCTGGAAGAAGCCTTGAATATCAAAGTTATAAAGGTTAGTCTCCAATTAAAATACTTGAGAAATTCAAGGAAGGAGTTAGGACGTTTGGGAGCTGGAAGAAGCTATGATAGGTTTAGATTGCGCGGAATAAATTTCCTCTTTGGAACTACCTCTCTTTGTCTCGGCAGTAGATTTCATAATCTGCAAGGTATTTGAAGTTTATTTTAAATGCATTTCTAGCCCTTCCAAAAGCCCCATGGTAACCTAGAGTGCTAAAATTTTGCACACTTATTGACTACGGAACACAACCTAACAGAATAACGTATATTCAAGCTCTCCCCCTCTTCTTGGGAGCGGAGAAAAAGGGATATTTTCGAAACATCTTTCCATACCCTGCAGAAAGCCCGAGATAATCTGAAGGATCAAATTTTTGTACACATAGTATTGCCCATGGAATAGAATATAACGGGTCAAGAATTGTGAGCACCCCCTCCCCATAAGGTGGAAGTAAAATTAGTTTGCTCTAGAGTGTTTCTAGACTCTTCAGAAGTCACCTTCTTCAGTGATTTAGAAGTTTGAACCAGAAGTCCACCTCTTCAGTGATTCAGAAGATTAAATTAGAAGTCCCCCTTAAGTGATTCAGAAGGCTGGACCAGAAGTCCCTCCCTTCAGTGATCCAGAAGGCTGAACCAAAAGTCCCCCCTTTCTGTGATTCAGAAGGCTGAATCGTTGCATGATCACAAAACCTTAAAGAGCCAATTTCTGATTAAGGGGACTGTTTTTGACGCTGTGCGCTGTATATCGTTAAACCAAACCCTTTAAGTATTTAGCATTTTAAGTTTTTAAAAGTGTTTGTTTCCCTGTCTTTTACAGACTTAATCATTTGTAACTAAATTACTACACATGTTTTGTAACTACACATGTTTGAATTTTCTAGAACACGAATCAACTTTATCGTTTTGTGTGGGCTTATAGAATGTATAAAAAACGCTTCATTTTCTAGGGATTCCAAACTATGAGTATCTGTTGACATCAATTCTTATCATAAGCTGAATTATTTGCAGTTATGTGAAATTCTTAATTTTCGTATTGTTTAATCACCTTGTTTTCATTATTGTTTATATTTTTATACATTCCTAATTTTTTCTTGTCCAAAAACGTCTTCCACCGGAGTCGTGCAAGAAACTAGTTCATAGCAAAATTATGGATAATTGAAAAATAGACTTGGAATTTAAATCAAGAGGCAAAGTTGGGGAGAAAAAAGAAAAGAAGACATCACAGATACGATCTTAAGAGCAACTGCGCAATGCATGATTAATGAAACGTATCCAGAACTTTAGTGGACTAGAACATATACAGACGGGTTACAGATTAATAATGCTGCCGGAGCTGAAGTGTACTGCAACATGTTTCCTCAATATGCCTCTGTCAGACCATATAATGTCTAATTTTGATATAGAAATCTATGGCATCTTTTTGGAAGTTAATAATTGTAAGTTTAGAATTGAATCTTTTTCAAAAGTTGTCATATTGGTGGACTTCAGAGCAGCCATTCAAGCTGTATTGAAAATTAATCTTATCGAGACATCGACCATAACTGAAATAAAACAATTTCGGAATTTTCTTAGAAGTAGAAACAAATCTATTAGTAGAAACAAATTTATAGTGTTTCAGTGGATACCCTCCACATTTTGGAATGGACGGTAATGAGTCAGCTGACGTTTTGGCAAAAAAAGGGTACACTAGTTTATCTCGCCCAAAAACCTGTCCTAACGGAAGTCATGAAAAAACTAGCTTATAGCAATATTATGGAGAATTGTAAAATAGACCAGGAAATTAAATCAAGAAGCAAAGTTTGGTAGAATATCCACGATAGCTGGACGGCGTTTAGCAACCTACCTTGCAGGGAGGTAGTGGCCAATTTTAGATAGAAAAAGAAACATGGTTGCCTGGCCGAACACCTTAATAAGATAAGAATTTTCTCAACGAATGTGTGCCCCATTTGTAATGCGGATGTTATGAACTTAAGTCACCTTTCATTGTGCCCTGATTTAGATAAAGATTCCTAGGAGCAAGATGATATTCTTAGACTGTATTGGGAAGCTATAACTTACATGAACTATCTCTGAGGTAGCGATCCCTTCTTCGACCTCTTCTCATTGGGCTTTGTGTTTGTATAATTTTGTAACATTTTTGTTCTTGTTTTGTGTTTAATTAGATTATTTATTTGTTTTCTACTTTCGTATCATTGTGAGATGCCAGTTATGAAATGGATTAATTTCCAATAAAGCCATATGTAACAACAAAATTCCTAATTTCAAAAATTCTGTTGAAATAATCCCTCCCCGCCATAAAATTGACTTTCCAACTTTAATTCTGAACACCAATGCACTATATTTCAATTCATTTTATTCCATAAAACGCTATGAAAGGATTATGATTTGATTTTACATAAGAAAATGAACACTTACTCATGAATTGAATTATTTTCAAGTTCTCGATTATGGAGGCTTGAACCCTGTGAAACAGAATATCTGTCAGACGAACATATAATAAGAATCAATGTGAGTAAAATACAAGCTGCTTATTTGCCATGTCAAAGGATAGATCGAACCAATTTTCAAAACATTTTATTATTTATAATCTGATACTTTCTAGACCAGATATCTTTAACTTTTTTCAACTCTCGGCATACTGAATGAAGGGTCTAAAATTGTCGAGGTGCATGATCAGCTTTTTAAAGAGATTTTATCATGTAAAAGACTATAATTAAAATTGTGTTTAAAAAATGAATAAATAAAATTCTAATAATTGTGCTATTAAGTATAAAGCGGTTAAGAAAATTTACTTAAAACTACAAGTATGATATAATAAAAATAGTAATTACTTTACTAATATTATTATTGGAAAATTTGCGATTGGTAATGTCTTATAATATCCTTTATTCCAGATCTGATGGTTGACAAGTATACTTCTCAAGTCTCTTGAATTAAAGGAAAAGAAAACGAGCAACGTATTTAAACATAAATATAATAACAATTTGCAGCATACAGATCTTTTGAGGATATGCATAACCCTCTTCGTCTGTGTTAGATAGATGAACAAACCTTAAAATCAAAAAGGCGAAATGGGCACAAATAGAAAAAACATAGTGTTATATATACCTAATTCATGAATTAAACTTCCATATCAGAGAATTAATCAAAAAGCAGAAGAGTAGTTTGAAATGAGAGCTGCTCTATAGATGAAACAGTGTGTAAAAACAATGATAAGGTTAAAATAACGTCAAATGCGGTGGAAATCAAGTTGAATAAGTATATTTACGTTTCGAAAATCAACTGGATATTTTTCTTCGGGTTAAAAAAGATTGGACCTGAAAGCATAAATAAGCACAATGGTACCTTGGCTAAACTAAAATGGCTAAACGACGTCCAATATTGTGGCGTCACCTAGTGGGACAAAAGGGAAATAAAACTAGAAAAATAGAAAAACAAAGAAATATGAATAGAGAAGCAAACAAGAAGAATAAAACTTTTTGCACTGAAGAATGAAATCCAGTCGATTTCTGAAACGTACTTATGCTTATTTATCGTATGCTAATTTTTGTTGTATTTTAAGTTGTAAATTCGTGATTGTATGCTGAGTCACGTGTTTTACTTAATCATAGAATTCCTTTGTTTGGCCAATGTGACAAATCTTTTCAGGCTTGCCGATATAGAAGATAGAACTCGTTCGTGCAGATGCAGATGCATGATTTACACGAAAAATCATGAGAACTGAAATAACAATTAACAACATAACAAATTTCTTTGTCTTTTGCTGATGTTGGAAGCGGTTTGCAAAATAAAGTTTGTTCAATTGACATAGATATTTTAAAAGAGAAATTTAGAAAATATATAAAAAAAGAAAATATATATGGAAAAGGAAAGAAATTTAGGAACATGGAAAACAAAAACAGAAATTTCAGAAATTTAGAATAAAATTTAGAAAAGAAAATTTAAAAGAAATACAAATAAAAAGAAAGAACCGAGAAAATAAGAACAGTTAACATAGCTTTTTTTTTTGCAAAGTCCACTTCGAAAATAAGAGCTTGCAATTCGAAATAAGAGCTTGTCAGCTGTAGATATAATATAGATAAAAATATCATTGAAAAATAAAATTTAGAGTGAGGTATATAACATAATGAAAAATAGATAAAAATTAGGTATATAACATAATGAAAAATATATTAAAATTAAAGAAAATAAAATTTTAAAAGTGAAATTTAGAAAATATATAAAAAAAGAAAATATATGGAAAAGGAAAGAAATGGAGGAACACAGAAAACAAAAACAGAAATTTAAGAAACTTAGAATAAAATTTAGAAAAGAAAATAAAAAAAAACACATAAAAAGGGGCAAAAGAAAAAGAAAGAACCGAGAAAATGAGAACAATTAACATAGTCTTTTTTTTCGCAAAGTCCACTTCGAAAATAAGAGCTTGCAATTTCTTTCGAGTAGCTCAACGGTAGAGCGTCGGCTGGCCAGTTCGGAGATCCAGCGTTCGATTTCAGATTGGGGAAGCAAGGCTCTTTACAATGGCGCCCGAACAAATCAACCCTGTAAGTTGGTGCAAAGATGTCGGAGGTCTGAAGAACCCAGGCCTTGCGACTCACATAGTAGGCTAGCTACAGGGTAGTAGCTAGCTACAGGGAGGGGAAAGGATACCTCCTGCACTCAGGAGACACCCTAAGTCTACCATCCCGCCAAACGAACATTTATTTAGGTCTAAAGAGATAACAATTGATGAAAAATATTGTGGTTTAACACTTACAGTTTTACATTATATTTGAACTTGACAATTATGTCCATTTTTCAAAAATGGGAAAAGGGTTATTGCGAATATAGATAAAATATTATTGAGAAATGAAATGTAGAGTGAGGTATATAACATAATGAAAAATAGATTAAAATTAAAGAAAATAATAAAATTTTAAAAGTGAAATTTGGAAAATATATAAAAAAAATATATATGGAAAAGGAAAGAAATTTAGGAACATGGAAAACAAAAACAGAAATTTAGAATAAAATTTAGAAAAGAAAATTTAAAAGAAATACAAATAAAAAGGATCAAAAGGAAAAGAATGAACCGAGAAAATAAGAACAGTTAACATACCTTTTTTTTAAACAGAAAATATGAAGGGAACAACACAATAAGTCCATGTAAGTTAATAAGAATGAAATAAAGGGATTCATTGATCAAAATTAATTGAGAGCAGAATCTACTCATAAGTTTAGGTCACTTTATTAGAAATTTCCATGGCAACAAGAATAGAGCTTTTAATTTTATCTACTGAAGAGGGATTTGAACGAACTTTGGAGAACCAAATTGGTTTATTAGAGGGGGAGGGTTTGCAAAGATGAAAAATTTTAGAAAAAGGACAATCGAAAATGTAATGGTCAACGTCACCGAATTTATTGCAAATACAGTTAGAGGTGGTTTTAATTTTGAAAAAGTATAGGTAATCAAGAAAGGGGCCATGACCAGTAAGAAAGTAAATTAGGTATTTATTAAAAATTTGTAAATTAGGAGCCACGATAGGGAGGTAAGACAGGATTCTAGCCGGATCACCAGTCGTTGAGAAAATATAATTATTAAGATAATTTTGCCAAAGAGTAAGGATATGAGATTTACAAAATTTTGAGAGGAGTGAGTAAGGAAAGGGAATAGTAAGAGGAGAACCAGACATAGTAGCAATTTTGGCATGGTAATCGGCAATTTCATTTCCAGATATATTATTGTGAACTTTTACCAAAAGAAATATTGACAAGGTTTTTGGCAAGGAGAGCTTTGAATTTAATGGAATTAAAATAATTAGATTTATTTTTTATTGAGTTAAGAGCTTGAATGGAAGGGAGACTATCGGAAAAATATTAACAGGAGTATTATTAGAGGAAGCCCAGTCAATAGCAAAATAAATGGCGGTAAGTGTGGCTTGAAATACTGTATTTCTGTTGTCAAGTTTATAGGAGAGAACCTTTTCCAGAACATCATGTTTAAAAATACAGACTGGAAAACCAGTGTTATTGTCAATATTTGAACCATCAGTATATATGTTATAAATTCTAGTCTTTATTCATTCTATTAACTAAATTTACGGACCATTTAGAGGGGTGAAAGTTAGAGAAAGGAACAGCGAAATCAAAATCAGAGAGGTGCGGGAGGAAGGGAGAAGAAAAGGAATTAATTTTTTGTTTCCAAAAGATAAATTTATTATAGAGGGTAGAAATTGTAAAATGAATGGGGGGAATACCGGTGAGGGAAAATAAGGAGATATTAAATGTTGTACGGTAGACTGGGCAGATTTTTAGAAGGAAGATCCTTTGGAGTGAAAGGAGTTTTTTAATTTGCAATTTTTTTAGTTTTTTACCCCATATAGCAAACCCGTAAGTAATAACTTTTACCACAAAGATATGATGTCGGAGGTCTGAATATAAGCAGCGTTAAATCCAATTTTCTACTAGATGGTATGCTATTAAAATTTCAGCTTTAAGAAATGTTGTTCCTTGAATTCAACACTGGGATACTATTAAGCGCCTTATTAGAAAAAATGTAAAATAACTGAACATCAATGTAAAACCAATAAGGGAACTTCTTATAAATTACCATATTTAATTTTAAATCATTTCCTTTGCAAGTTCAAAAGGCCATGTATGGGCCATGCTTATCAATTTTTGAAGTTAAATAATAAAAGTGTTTATTCTTAAGATTCCTTTTTTACCTATGTTTAAAATGTGAGTATGGAAAAGTATTATCGTTTGGAAGCATCAAAACATTCTTCTAGAAAATTTTGTTATTTGTGACTAGTTGTGGTCACTATTTAAGCAATTACATTTTTAACAATCAAATTTTAAGCAAATAAAGAAATAGGAAACTCGGGTGCATAAAAGGGGAGATAAACTCCCTGGATTAAAATATTATAGACCCCCCCCCCTCCACGTCTCCTTTCCCAAAATATGAAATTAACTCCATCCATGACACACATAATTTAAAGGAAAATCAACCACTCTGTGGAGGGGACTCCATCAGGACTCTGTGCGTAATATGTAATATCACGTTCTAACATTTTAGCTGCGATGTGAACCAACCCGTCGTACGAAGGACTCAATTTGAATTGCAATTTTAATAATCTTGTCTTCCGCAATCACAGATTTTATAATTCCAGTTTTCTGTATATTTGCGCTCGATTTTAAATCTTTATTTTCAACCGCACCATTCATGATGCAGAGAAAAATCAACAAGCGGCAAAAAAAATCAACAATACGTAATTATGGTAACTCAAAGCATCGTTTGAGACAATAATTCAGGTGGCGCTAGGATAAGATAAGTAGTCCTGTATTGTATGCATTTCTATGGTGAAAGACTTAAAATATTTATTTAAACTGTCAATTTTGTAAAAATTAATTATTAGTACAACGCAAAGGATAACTGAAGCAATAAAGAATATTCCCCCCTACGTATTCAAAATTATTTTACTTTCTAATTCATTTTTATCTCCACATATTCTGTACTCTATCCTACAACTATGAAAAAATATTGGTTAATTATACTCATAATTAAGGAATCCTTAATTTAAAAGTTATTAAAAATACATATACTAAATACTATGCCTTTCTATACCGTCAACTAACAATAGCAACTACTTTACAAACACTAGCGACACCTAGATATAATTCTCAAAGCATTATGGCATTTTCAAGTATTTCATCCATAGGAGTTTTATCTCCTCCTTTTTAACTCCATGGAAATTACATTAAAATTATCAGAAAGAAAGAAAATGGGCGGAGCTAAAACCACACCACGGCCACACATGATGCCAACATTTTCGTAATATTCATCGGATTTTTTTTGTCGATCTTTGAAAATCTATATTTGAATAGAAAATCGGGATCCAAAGATAGATTTCCAGGATAATGATTTTGGAGTTAAAAATTTCTGTAAAAATAACTATTGATAATTTTAAATTTTTGAGATTCGAGCAACATTTTCCCAACTCTTAGCTTCAGTTTAAAAAAAAATTGGAGATAGCAGGGCTAAAATTGAGATATGCGCTAGATTTTTATTATGGGTCTCTTTTTTCGCCCCTTTTGTTGTCCTTTTCTACGAGATTTTTGAAGTTTGTCCGCTTTTAAAAATCCGTAGAAAAAACTACTGAATTTTTGCGAAATTCCGGCTCTTTAGCTTTCTTCAAAAAATCTTCAGAAGCAGTTTAAAAAAAATTCAAGATCGCTAATTGAAAATTGAGGAAGTAGATGCATTTTGTGGAACTGATTCGGCTCCATTTCCCTTTTTTAGAAATTTTTCGAAAATATTCAAAATTTATTGAATTTATCGTAATTTATCTAATATTTCAAATGTTCTTGGAGACGAATTAATAACTTCGTAAACTGATGCTACAGAAATATATACATGGTTTTTCAAACATTAATAATAAAGACCAGTGGGCTTTGCCTGATAGCTGTTACTGAATATAGGGATCAGATTTTATAACAATCAGTTTTTAGCAAGTTTTGTGCCCGCCCCTTCTTTCACGGGTGCAATGGTCGTAAAGCAACAAAATGGGGTCCAAGTTTAGCATGAGCAGGTTGAGTGGGTCCATTGGCGTGTTAATATTATAGATAACACGAATTTATTGGAACATTTTCATCTTTTTTATTTTTTTGTATTTAAAATATATTCACAAAGTAATTCGTATAGATTTTCATTTTATGCTATGGTAATTATGTACTAAGTTAATAGAAGTAATAACGCATAATACAAGTAAATAAAAATAGTAACTTGTAATTCAACTCATTTGAAATTGAAGATGAATCTTGAAATTTAGCCTGTTCTTATTTTTCAGTGGAAATAGTTACTACTTTGAAAGTAACGGTCATTTATTTACTCGTTATATTTAAAAAAAAACTTTACCCAACACTGATGTGAATATACTTTTTAAAATTTCATCCACTATCATAATCACCTAACACAATCGTGTTCATGCATCCGTATAAACACGATAGTGTGATCACATCAAAATAACATAATCCGTATAAACACGATAGTGTTTATACGGATCATGCGATTTTGACTTTTATAGACAACAATCGTATGAACGTATATTAGCACATATAATGGATAACTGTTTTCAAATAATATTATAGTAAAAGTGTTAATAAATTGCTTACAACTTCTTTTTCAGATAGTTTAGAACTTGAAACTGTTGTGGCGAAATAGGTGTCCCTAAAAATTAAAGAAATGCAACAGAAATGAAATAAATGCTCAAAATCAACTACAAAATAATAATACGATGAACTAAAAGCTTTAAAAATAGCATACAATACAAGTATAAACTGGTCTACTGGTTTCAAAAGCGCAAAACAGTCTTCTACTTCAGAACAGACAGGAAGCGCGACCTCACATGTTTAACTCGATCGGCAACAGAGGTAGAATACCCCGTAGATATTCTGGTAGACTAGATGGATAACAGCAGTCAAAGTCCATCTATCTTATTTGGAAACGACCCCAAAACGGTAAAAAAAAGTGGTCCAAAGGTGTTTTTACTTTCCTTATATACATAATGTATAAGGAAAGTATTGTGACGGGGTCGAAAATTCGAATTCCAGTTTTCGACGGGAGAGCACGTTTAAAGCATCCCTGATCACGAATCAAACATTTTTGAAGTGATGTCTGTGTGTGTGTGTGTGAAAGTATCTGTGTGTGTGTGTGTGTCAGTGGATCTGTGGAGACGATAACTGACGAACGAATAGACCGATTCGAACAAAATTTGGTACAAAAATCACAATCCGTAAACACTGGAAGCCTATTGTTTTCATACGCAATCGAATGTTCAGATCCCCCTAAATTTTCGAATGAAATTTTGAAAAAATGGTTAAAAAATCAAAACCGCTAATAAAGTTACGCAAATAGACATTTCTTATGTAATTTTTCATTAGAAAACGATTGGCATAAATTTTAGAACGCTAACATGAACCGTTCTCGAGATATTGTACATTTAAAAAAAAATATCAAAAAGTCATATAAAATAAAAAAAAATATTTCCTATTGAGAAACATGTTCACTTTTCATATGTAATACCATGCGATAAATTGGATGACTTCATTCTCGTGGATCTAGCTCGTTCCATTCATGAAAAAATATACTTTAAGTAATACTTTGTATTTGAACGCCAATAGTCATTTATTTGCTGTAAGAATAACTTATTTCTTCTTCCATAACGCTTGGCTAGACGAATTTGGCGGAATGTCGCCAACTTGGTGACTTTTTGAAATGTTGTCAAATTAACGAAAATCTCACCAAATGGATAAAAATAACGCTAAATCGATGAAAATGACGACTCATTGACAAAAATTCAATATCTTGGAAAGAATATAAGTATCTACTATAAGAATAACATTTTTTTAAACTGTAAACTTAATAAATTCATTGCATTATATAAGGAAAGTCATGTGTTGTCCACATCAGATTTTTTAGGTTTATTTTTTTACGTATGGCCTCCTACTCCCGCGAAGTAATTAAGAAAAAAGCATCGGCACTTACGATCCTCACGGCTGGTTGAAGGAGGTGTTGTTGTTTCTTATCTACTAGACCGACATCAACATCAGATCAAATCCACGAACCCATGACTCTTCAAAAGATGAAGACTCCAGGACTGGAGTACAGCTGACTCCTCTGACATCCAATACATGTCAAGCCATGGGCTGAAGAAGCCTGGGCCAAATTGCATGTCGGACAAAGGGGATAAACCTTAGAACGCAACACATGCCGAAGAGCACGAAGATGGCCGCTGCGGAGTCTTGCCTGAGCCGTTTGTTCTCCCCTACTGCCGCCCCAATCAAAGCAGCATCAGGACGGCTATAATCATACCACTCATGCACGGGGGCCAAAGGTAGAAGGTTAATCCCATTAACGTAGGAAAAGAAGACTGGAACATAAGGTAATTAATAGTTGGCGAGCAGAATATCAAGCAAAAATAGCCAATAAGGGAAGATTTTTGAAACGCTCTCGTCGTCAAAGCCACTAGGTCAAATGAGAGTTCAGAGTGAGATGTAACCCCAGATTTCTAGTGTTGCAAAATATAGGAATACCCTACTCTTTAGGATATATGCGGAATACTACACGTGGCGGAAGGTAGGAAAATAGATGCGGCTATCACCACGGGAAGAAATTAAAGAGTACTTCTGAAACCCATAGACCTAAAGCGCAGTGAGATAAGAACTGAATTTTCTTTCCATCGACCCCAAATACGCTTGAGTTATTAACGCTATTTCTTATCGACTATCTGACCGATTTGCGTAAAAATTGGAACATCCATAAAATTTCCCAAGTTACAGGTCATGAGCCCGAATTTTAAAATTCGATCTGTGGACTTAGATAACTGAGATCAAAGGTTACCATGTTAAGTGTAGGATAAAATTATATTTGAAATTATGCCCGTTATGTCCCGATATAAATTAGTGTTGCCGTTTAAGGTTCTGATACTTCATATATAATTTACTAACATATTTAAAAAGGAATTGCAAATATATTCGTCAACTATATTAAAAAGGTTTTAAATGCTTAACTACAGATGACGTGACATATAATAAAGTTTATTATTTCATATCAACGTTGAAGAACAAGCTCTTTGATCAAGAGAAATTTTTATCTAGCAATGCTTATTATGTAAAGACAACCGTTTATTTCTTCTTCTTCGACCCAGACTGTCCGACCTACCAGAAAGGTGTAAGGTATCTGTTTGGACGGCCGGGAAGTGCCACCCAATGTAGACCGGAACCCAGTGGGGGAGGCATCCACAGGGACCGTACCCTCATTTCCCTACCACCAACCTCTCGGAAAGACTTACAGACCCACATGTTTAACGTGATCGTACTCCGCGTGAACATGGCGGCAGTTTGGGCAGTGGCTGGAATCGAACCCGGGCCTACCGAGTGCAACTCCAGCGCGCTAACCACAGGGCTACCGCGCCCCCCAACCGTTTATTTAAACCAACAAGCTTAGTAGGGTTATATTACAGAGTTTTTGATTATAATTAAATTTTATTACTGTTTTAAGGTTATTTTATCTTGTGCCAACGTTCATTAATTGTGTTTATGCTATGGGAGTAAGCATAAATAGATCAATCAATCAATCACCGTGATCGAGGAGGCGACCCATTGGGTTTACAGCCTGACTATGCCTCACCACGGAATTTAAAATTCGACGATACTAAATAAAACGTAACTTTTAAAAATGTAAGATACTGTAAGTACGTTGTCAATTATAGCAGTTAACTATTGTGCACCGGTCCACAGTACAATATACAATAACATGCAAAGCATACATCTATTCATAAGTTTGGATCTATATATATATATATGCGTTAAATATTTTTAACTGGCATATATCTATACAAACTAATTTTCAAAGGTAAATACAGTTATATACATATTTGCATAAACATGATTAAACTTAAACATCACTTATTCTCACAAGGGAAGGCTTTGCAATAGTTCTCTCGGATTGCAATCGTTCATGTCCTATCTTGTAAAGGACCATGAATAATGGTAAAACGCCACGGCTTTCATCTGCTAAGTGATAGGGGCGCCACAATAACAATCTGAAGTTGCCATGCAAACGTGCGCTACTGACGTGTGTTATTTACATTTTAGTGTGAAAATATTATGCTTTTCAGTTATTATTACTATTAAATAATACCTGAAAAAACAACAAAATATGCACAGCCGTTAGACTGTTACTTCTTCAATCCTTATAAGGCATTTGTAAAACGTATCGAAGACTACATAAAAATTCGATCTGCATGCATTGAAGGGGCCCATATTGAAGACATCGATGAATTTTGAACCAACATCGATGAAGAGGCCAACAGAATGTTAAATGACAGATTATTTATTTTAAAAATGCATTCATTTGTGTACAATTAACTTGGCGCTGATATATTTCAAGATATGGTAATATATTCTTGGAAAAAAGCTGGATATTCTGTTGAAAAACACATTACAAAATTTAACAAGGTAATGGCAACTGTATTTAATATTGGTTCAGCAACTTGTTTCATTGTAAATTGCAATGATTATGCATTTGTTAAATGTGCACATTGTAACGTTTTCATTTGTATTGATCACATTACATTACACACATTTAATACAGACATTTAATCATTACCATTCATAATTTCAAACTTACAAAGAATTTAAGTCATTCATTATTTTACAAATTTCATTTGCTTTGACTTTCATTGTAATACAGTCAATAGTTTTGTTGATTAGTTCAGTTTTGGTTTCTAAAAATTTCAGTCTTTGTTGTGTTTGATCGACCTTTACGACCATGTCTGGGCAGTTGTTAGCTAATTAATAAGATATAAATTATATTAGTAATAAATTTATCATTTACTACTTACCATTATTGCCCATTTTATTTCAAAATAATAATAATAATTGAAAAGGATAATATTTTCACACTAAAATGTTAATAATACACGTCAGTAGAGCGAGTTTGTATGACAACTTCAGATTGTTATTGTGGCGCCCCCTATCAGTTAGCAGATGAAAGCCGTGGTGTTTTATCATTATTCATGGTCCTTTACAAGATAGGGCATGGAAGATTGCAATCCGAGAGAATTATTGCTAAGACTTCCCTTGTCAGAGCAACTTATATACATAATACACACAAGAACTTAACATTACTCATATAAAAGAACTCTGAAGTGAGTTATACTCCCTAGCAGTAACATATTAAATATATACAAAAATAAAATTATATCACACACATTAAAATTAAATTATATGATGCGTAATGCAATTAATACCTGTTATCCTAATGAACAATTGTCTAAGCAGTACAGGATGTATATACAGCATAAATAGATCCAAAGGCACGTGGTATGATGATCAATCATCGCGACAGCTAAGAAAGCCTTGGTCTTGGTCCATGCTAAGACCAAGGTCCAACCACGCCACTAAGTTCGAACTCCCCCCTTCCCAGCCCCAGCAACGACAAACGTGCCGCAAGCAGTCGGAGAACGGACAATGCCTATACCGAAAAAAAAACGAAACAAAAGCCAAACGGCAAAAGAGACACCATCACACTGCCACCGTCCAGACCCATCCTCCAGTTGGACGTAGCAACTAGCTGACATAACAAAACTCGAACAATAAAACTAAGAGACAGAGTCTCCAACACAGAGCCAATCCTAATGGTTATAAGACAAACATAAAGAAATATAACAAACATCGTCATAAAAACAAAAGAAATTCATAAAGCATCAATCTCAAGTAACAACAACATTTCAGATAATCAATCAATCGAAACACCAAATATAACAGCACATCAAATGCAATTTCTTAACATCAAGGTTAACATTAATTTACAATCACAAAGAATACTTGACAAGATCTAAACTGCACATAAACAAGATAATTTCCACTTTGAACACAATTCAACACTTAAAATCCTACAATGATTATACAGCATATCAAAATTACAGATAATGCATAAAAGTAGTGAAAATCAGTAAACTGTTATAGCAAAGCAGCAATAAACATTATGAATTAAAAATATGCCATAAATCAACTAAGTGGAATGTTCAAGCTCAATGAGCTCAGCCATTATTTGGAAAACGCCCTTTTTTGCCTCGTTCAATCTTAAAAGGTTTAAAATGTTCACTAGAAAGTCTCCCATTTTAATATCTTTCCAGAGGCTGCATTTGTATATACAGTGATACATAGTACTTGCTATGGAGGTAAAGCATCTAACTCCATGGATTATACATTTGTTAAAATTGGTATTATTTTCTTTTCTCTCAGTATAATGCGTTAAGTTCTGGTATATATAATTTTGTAGAAAAAATAGCTTTTATTACTGTCTGTAACGCTTGGCAATAAATTGAGACGTTTGCGACTAATTCGGCGATTTTTTGAAAAATGTCGACAAACTGAAAAAATATTGCCAAATGGACAGAAATGCCGCCACATTTATGGAAATTCAATATCTCGAAAAGTAAAGTTGACTTGAGACATTGTAATAATTGACTTAAAATTTTTCTCTTAACCCTTTTATCAAATATTAAGTAACCAACAAAGTTGGAGAAACATTTTATAATTTATCTATATACGCTTCGCAGCTGCATTTTAATTTAGGAGTCGGTTGCTCAGTCTAGTATTCGTATCATATTCTGTATTTACGACGTTTTCATTTTAGAGTGTTAAGACAAAAATTCTTGTAATCGTGAATTCAACATGTTTTTTATATACCACATATATACAAGTACCACATATATACAAGTATATATATATATATATATACCACATATATACAAGTATATATACCACATATATACAAGTATATATACCACATATATACAAGTATATATACAAGTCTACTTTCCTTACAAAGCATATTTTTGTTGTAAGATAAGTCATATAATTGTTAATCATTTTGAAATTGACATCACTGATCTAGATCATTTGTCCCAAATATGTATTATAAATTCGCATTGCATTTGCACCAATCATCGATTTTTGTTTATATTTATACCCATTATCGATGAACAGAGCGTCACTGCCAACTGCCCATGTTGATAGGATCACCTGCATATTCCGCTAACGAAGCCTATTCCACCTCTGAGCCTAGCAAGTCCTCCTTTAACATAGCAGCTTCAAGTCAATCAACCCAAGTCCACCACAGGAACATCAATCATCATTATGTCCTCGCTACAATCCAGAAACTGCCATCAGAGCTCAACACATCAACTCTCCCAAACCAGAGAGAGTCTTCTAGATAACTTCAATAGTAACATCCATTCAACAGCAATAATTCAAACAAAGATAGTCTCTTCAGTTACTTACTATTTCTTTAGGGTGTTTCACTTTAGTTACTTACTATTTATTCAGGGTGTTTCAAAACTTTCTGTACTTCGTGTAACATGGAGTGTTTCACGACTGATGAGATGACTGACATGCATCTGGCATGTGGATCTGCCAATGGAAACGGAAAGCTGCTGTAAGGTTATACCGACGACGTTTTCCAAACAGACGTTTGCCGAATCTCTAAACAATTACTCGTTTGCACCGGAAACTGCGAGAAACTGGAATATTCCATGCAAAAATACATGACACTATACGGCAGAAAACAATTCATTCTACTGACATGGGAGAAGATATACTAAGGCGAATTGGGGATAATCTATAGGAATAAGCATGTAAGCTGCTCAATTTAGTCTTGGTATTCAGTGCGCTTGCTCTATTGTGGTGAGAGTTGTACGAACAGCGGTTACATGTACTTCAATGCCAGAGAGTCCAGACATTGTAACCTTGTATATCACTTTCCAGTGAAATTTGTGACATGGTTTCTACAGTAGACCACAGTTCAGTTTAATGTTTCGTCTCATGCGCTCATTTCAGATGATATATCTTTTACACTTGAGAATATGTGCACAATTATCATGTTTCGGCGTTCAAAAGTCCACATGCCTTAAGTGTGTATGGTCGGTCCTCAACAACGGTTCGTTGTCAATGTTTGAGCAGGTATCGTCTGTGACCATTTGATTGGGTTACACTTATTGTCTTCCGACTCAACAGTAGATTTATCGGATATTTCTTGAGGAAACATTGCCGGGATTGCTGGAAAATGTGATTTCAACTGCATGACCAATGGTGCACCAGCACACTTCAGTAACATGCTTTGGATTATTAAGAACACCACTTTTGAGGACCGATGGATAGACCGGGATGAACTCGAATCTTGGCCATCAAGCCCTCCCCATGTAACATGTGTCGATTTCTTCCTCTTGTCTGGGGGCACATGAAGAACCTTGTGTATTCGATTTCTCGTGAAAACTTAAAATTATTGACATACTTGATGATGCTTTATGTGTTTACGTATTAAACAACTTTAAATTTATAGCGAATAGAATAATTTCTGCGGTAAACTCACACTTGCTATTAGATTATTATTATGTTTAGCACCCGTATTAAAAATTATCATATTACGATGGATAGAAACACGCTTAAAACTTTAATGACCGATTATTTGATACAAGAAAACTCGTTATCATTAAGTTCGACAGTAATTTATGAAATACATTTATGAAAGTTGAATTAATACACATACTAAGTTCTTGTATTCAAACTTTAAATCATAGAAATGTAAATTGAGTACTTCATTACTTGCATGGTAATCCACATACAGTCCTGCAGTAATGAACTGTATTCTCTTCTACCTTCTTAGAACAGTTTATATTTTCTGTAATGAAAAATAATTATATGTGAAAACAAATTACACGCATTATCATGAAAAATTTAAAAAATAATCATCAATATTTGCTTAAAATGTGTATGCGGCAGGCATATAGGAAAATCCTTCTGTTAGTTAAAAGCCTAGTCATTTAGGTATCTGATGCCAAGGTAGTAGTTCCTGGGCTGCGAAATTCTAGTTTATACATCCTGCCGAAATTGAATGGGAACAGAAATAGAGATTTTAGAAAATAAGAGTTAAAGAGAAATGAGTGCTCTTCAACACAGCATTATAAAAATGTAATGCTGCGCCTACTTGAGTTTAATAACATTTTGAGTCTTGCCGTATAAAACAAATCGCGAAAATAGAGTAGGCTAGTAATGGTGACATTACGTAAAATATAGTATCTTCTGCAACAATTTCAATATAATTATTTTTGGTAACTACGTTTAAATTTTCGAAAATGAAAAATATCCGAAAATTGAAAAACTGCTTCTGCAATAAATTTAATATAATTGTTTTTCGTAATTATGTTTAAATTTTCGAGAATAAAACGGATAAATTTCGAAAATAAATGTAATAATTGAAATAACCAAATTGCATTCAATATGCTTAATTTATTCGATAAATATAGCGCTCCATGTAGAAAAGAAAAAAAATCTTCTATATCTGGGGAACGCCTTTGCAAACACTTAAATATCGATATTCATTGATTTTAGGTTAAATGCACTTACAAGTAATTTACTAATATAAAAATATGTATTTATTTATTTATTCTGGAATTTTTCAAACAATATATTAAAATCTTATGCCGTTAGTTTTAAAAATAAATATCACATAAAACAGTTGTTTTTGTAACATTTCAAAACACAGTTAGGGCTTTTTTTTTTGCGATTTTCTAGAAAAACATTAAGAAAAATTACGTAATTTTCTTTGATTGAGTCACCTCCAAAACTAATACTCTCTTAACGTTTATGGATTGTAATCATGTCAAATATGATTCCTCTAGCCCATTATTATTCCCACAGACCCACAGACAAACACACATATTTTGAAATTTTGATTTTTTTAGTTAATTCCTATCAAAATGTGTAACCCCATCAAAATCTGAAAAAATAATTTTTGATTTCATTACAATAGTTTTTCTTCAGATCTACTATGTATTGTTGGGTAAGTAATAAACACATAGTTGTTCTAAATGGTAATTTTAAATAGTCTCTCAAATCAGTGTATTAAAAGTCATAAGAGATTTGATGCTTATGTTAATTTTATAAATTGTGATTTGTAACAACAGCAATAGAAACTGATGCTTAAATAGTGGTCGCTATTTTTAACATTCTTATGGGAATGTACTCCGCCCATTTATAAATATGTATATAAAATAGAAAAAAAAATGTTGGATTTATTCAAATGTAACATGGAACTAGAGTAATAAAACATAAAGTATTTTATCATTTTACCTATTCAATAGGATCGGTCTTGCACTAATTTTATGTAGTGTAATTAATGGTTCGTTTATATTTTTCTTGATATATGGCTCCTCTCGCTTCAGTGTTTGAGAATAAAATATATCGATCAAAATTTTACCGTTATATAAAACATAAATAAAAATTAATGCACGATAACCATGCCTCATTGTTGATAATTATACTCTGATAAAAATAAGAGTAGCCAAATGTGTTGGTTGTTGAAAATGATAGTATGAAACCCCTAACGTCAGTCGACAATTTACACTACATGCATTGATTGCATGGTCAAAGCTAACGACCAAGACTTTTCAAAATAAAAAAAGCATGATTTGTTCTGTTTAAAAATTCATTTTGTATTTTAGTTTCTTCATGAATTGATTACACAATATAAATAAGAAAATATCGAAAAACCAGACCACTCAATTGACCAGGGGGATGTAATGGGAAGAAAATGTGTAATACTTAAGGGGGAAAAATATGTAATACTTAAGTAAAGTAAAAGAAATAAATGAATTTTTTATAGTATTAAGAATGTTTTGCGCTTTAACGTTAAATTTAAGTCAAACATTACAAATCTATTCTTTAAATATCAACTTAATCAAAATTATCTTACTTGTCATATACACTTAATTATAAATAACATTCAGAAAACAAAATCTAGTATATGAAAACTTAGGCTATGCATAAAAGTACAAGTAATACAATAATGCAGCATACAGCTATTTCGAGGATCCACTGGATCCTCTTCGTCAGTGCAAGAGAACAGACAAACCCGAAGTCCGAAAAAGGAATGGGCGCGGAAAGAAAAAACAGGGGGATTATATACCCAAGACCTGGATTACAAGAGAGCCAATCAGAAAGCAGTACGAAGAACAGTCCAATCAGTACGAAACGAAAATGAACAACAAGATTGGCGTGAGCCAAAACAGGAATATCCCGACAGAACAAATCAAATCTGGACAAGAATAAATGAGATCCAACAGGATGAAAAATAGGCAAAAGCGACACATAATAGCCCCAAAGGAATAAATGAGGGAGCGGGGGGGGGGATTACAGGGCGTTTTGCTAGACGAGAATGGAGTACTAGACAAGTCATTAATTAAATTACTAGAATTTTTATGAATATGAAAGGTTTTAGAGAAGTTGAGATAATAGATCAACGTGCATTTTTGCTTGATCCTTGCTGAAGAAAACATGGAGGTCAAATTGATAGCAATTTTGAGCAATTTAAGATCTATTAAAATCCTGCTTTTTTTCATTTACATAGTTATCATGCTTCTTAACACGAAATTTTAAATCAAGTTTAGTTTGACCAATATAAGAAAGACCACACTGGCAATAAATATTTATAAATGCCCCAATTATTAAGAATTTCTAAAGGATCTTTAAGATTAGAAAATTAGAGTTTATTAAAAGGTTTAAACGCAAGACTGAATTTGATATTTTTAACTATTTTAACAAACTGCTGACTGATATTTGGAAAAATGGAAAAATGATAGTGTTATTGAAATCTGTTTTAGAAGTCAGTTTGAAGAAAGGTTTAGAAATGATTTGAATTGCACGATCAACAAGGCTGGCAGAGAAACTACGATCGACAGTGACGGCTTTTAAATAATGGATATCAGAATTAAGCAAATTCACAGTAGATGGGCAAAACTATTGAAAGCAGCAATTTTTTTGGTTAGGCGGTTGGCAGGAATTTTTATGTGGAGGTAGAGAGACTGAAAAATGTTTACGAAAGACTGTAGTGAAAAATTCCTCATCGTTACGCGGATGACTAAGACATCAAAAAACGCAACACAATTGTTCATTTCCATTTCATAGGTAAACTGAGTGCAATGATAAATGGAATTCAAACCATCGGTATCATTAAAAGTGTCATCCAGAAGAGCAAACTGTCATCAACATAACGAGTATAAAAAAACAAACTGGATAATTTAAAAAAGCTTAACTTCAAAATAATGAACATAAATGTCACTGAGAATAGGACTGAGTGGATTATCCAAATTCAAGCCATCAGATATACTGTAGAATTTATTATGAAAGACAAAACAATTTTGCAATAAACAAGTGCTGGTAAGAGAAACAAAATTATCAAATTCAAATTCAAAGAAATGACATTCATACAATCGTGTTCTGAGACAGAACAATGCACACACTTTAACAGGGACATTGGTAAACAACCACTTAACATCAACTGACACCATAGTCAAACCACGAGAGTTTAAAATATTATTTTTTTCACAAATTGGGCAGAATTTTGGCAGGTATGAGTATTATTACTAAGCAGGGGAGAGAACCTAAATATTAAATGTTTAGCTAAATTGTAGGAAGCAGTTCTAATGATAGATACAATGGGTCTAAAAGGAACACCTGTTTTATGAACGTTGAAGAGATGATATAATCTAGCACAATTTGCCACAGAAGGATCCTTCTGTGACAAGTTGACACACAGACAGATATCACATCAAAAATGTTCGATTCGAATTCAGAAATACTTGAAATATCCTCTTCCAACAAAAACTCGAATTTGAATTTTCGATCCTGTTGCAATACTTTCTCTATACCTTATACTATATATATGTGGGGAAAGTATTAAAAAATATGGTGCAAATCGTGTTCATTTGTGCAGTATGAAATTTTCCATTGAAAAAATCCCTGCGTTTATTGTAGTTTTTATTTACGTCAGGTATTATACCGAGATCTGTGCATTTGAGTGTTGTTTCAGATCCATGAATTATACAATTGATGGAAAAGGAGAATCAAAAAGATGGCGGTTACCTTCTGTGACATCTTTCGCCTCGTAGGGTAGTTCTTCGTAAAACAAACTCAAATTTTTAGTCACGAATTTGCATTGTTCCAATTGGTAATACTGCGAGCATCCAACAGTGCACATCTGTGGAGAATAAAATGTTAACTGGAAACTGTTTTGTTAACTGAAGAAAACAGTTTCTAGTTCTGTAAACTAGAAACAGTTCATTTCCCTTTCGATTGGCTGCTGCCTGCTTCTGTATAGAACTGTGGTATAGTTGTGCCGAAATTACCCTTTCAGAACACCCCGTATATACGAATTTTTCCCGCAAATGCAAACGTTTGACCAAAAAACCAAAATTTGTTAAAAGAAAGTGGAACTTTTATGAAATGCGGTGAGAGACTTCCTTAATTAAAGGACACATAAACACAAAATTTATCGGTTTGTGTGTCGTGGGTAGTACCAGCGAATACTTGTTCTTCGCATAGGTTAATTGGAATTCGGTAATTACCCTGCCATAACGCCTTGTATACATGAATTTTTCCCGTAAATGAAAACGTTTGACCAAAAAATCCAAACTTTGTTGAAAGAACGTGGAACTTTTATGAAATGCGGTGAGAGACTTCCTTAATTAAAGGACACATAAACACAAAATTTATCGGCTTGTGTGTCGTGGGTAGTACCAGCGAATACTTGTTCTTCGCATAGGTTAATTGGAATTCGGAAATTACCCTGCCATAGCGCCTTGTATACATGAATTTTTCACGTAAATGAAAACGTTTGACCAAAAAATCCAAACTTTGTTGAAAGAACGTGGAACTTTTATGAAATGCGGTGAGAGACTTCCTTAATTAAAGGACACAGAAACACAAAATTTATCGGCTTGTGTGTCGTGGGTAGTACCAGCGAATACTTGTTCTTCGCATAGGTTAATTGGAATTCGGTAATTACCCTGCCATAACGCCTTGTATACATGAATTTTTCCCGTAAATGAAAACGTTTGACCAAAAAATCCAAACTTTGTTGAAAGAACGTGGAACTTTTATGAAATGCGGTGAGAGACTTCCTTAATTAAAGGACACATAAACACAAAATGTATCGACTTGTGTGTCGTAGATAGTAACAGCGAATACTTGTTCTTCGCATAGGTTACTTAGAATTCGGTAATTACCCTGCCATAACACTTTGTATACACGAATTTTCCCCGTAAATGAAAACTTTTGACCAAACATCCAAACTTTGTTGAAAGAACGTGGAACTTTTATGAAATGCGGTGAGAGACATCCTTAATTAAAGGACACATAAACACAAAATTTATCGACTTGTGTTTCGTGGGTAGTAGCAGCGAATACTTGTTCTTCACATAGGTCTATTACGATTCGGTAATTACTTTGTCATAACACGTTGCATACGCGAATTTTTCCCTTAAATGAAATGTTTGACCAAAAATCCAAACTTTAAGAAAGAACATCAACAACCAAACTTCCAAACTTTGTTGAAAGAACGTGGAACTTTTATGAAATGCAGTGAGAGACTTCCTTAATTAAAGGACACATAAACACAAAATTTATCGACTAGTTTGTCGTAGGTAGTAACAGCGAATACTTGCTCTTCGCATAGGTTACTTAGAATTCGGTAATTACCCTGCCATAACACTTTGTATACACGAATTTTCCCCGTAAATGAAAACTTTTGACCAAACATCCAAACTTTGTGAAAGAAAGTGGAAATTTTATAAAATGTGGTGAAAGACGTCCTTAATTAAAGGACACATAAATACAAAATTTATCGATTTGGGTTTCGTGGGTAGTAGCTGCGAATACTTGTTCTTCGCATAGGTTACTGAGAATTCAGTAATTACCCTGCCATAACACCTTGTATACACGAATTTTCCCCGTAAATGAAAACGTTTGACCAAACATCCAAACTTTGTTGAAAGAACGTGGAACTTTTTCGAAATGCGGTGAGAGACTTCCTTAATTAAAGGACACATAAACACAAAATTTATCGACTTGTGTTTCGTGGGTAGTAGCAGCGAATACTTGTTCTTCACATAGGTCTATTACGATTCGGTAATTACTTTGTCATAACACGTTGCATACACGAATTTTTCCCGTAAATGAAATGTTTGACCAAAAATCCCAACTTTGTGAAAGGACATAAACAACCAAACTTTCAAACTTTGTTGAAAGAACGTGGAACTTTTATGAAATGCAGTGAGAGACTTCCTTAATTAAAGGACACATAAACACAAAATTTATCGACTTGTGTGTCGTAGGTAGTAACAGCGAATACTTGTTCTTCGCATAGGTTACTTAGAATTCGGTAATTACCCTGCCATAACACCTTGTACACACGAATTTTTTCCGTAAATGAAAACGTTTGACCAAAAATCCAAATTTTGTGAAAGAAAGTGGAAATTTTATAAAATGTGATGAAAGACTTCCTTAATTAAAGGACACATAAACACAAAATTTATCGATTTGTGTTTCGTGGGTAGTACCAGCGAATAATTGTTCTTCGCTTATGTTAATTAGAATTCGGTAATTATAAGTTATAGGCATTTGATAAATGAGTACAGACATCAGATGCTGAAAGAAATATGCTGACATATAAATTTTAAATCTTTTAGACCTTAAATAAATGTTTAAGCACACTTTTAATCTCTGCGCGGCCGCACGCACGTTTGCACAACGTTGCTGATTGGGAGTTATAAGCTTTAAATAATCGCGGGGAAATACCCGTATACGTGGCCTTTTCTATCTTGAGCTGAGGCGTATAGTCTTTAAAGCCAGGCTCTAGCATAATTACAAGCTGAGATATGATCGAATTATTGAAATTCCTAAAATTTACCCGGGAAGGAAACATTTGACCTCTCTGCGTGATGAATTGAAAGATTTAAAATGAAAGTAAGATGAATAAAATAGGTAAATAATATTATAGGAAAGATTAGCTTAATATTGGATTCTTTTTAATTTTCATACAACAATGGTTATTCATATCCGATGCAATAAATTGAAGCTGAACATTTGACTTTTTTTTCTCTTTCGTACAATAAAGGTTATTCATAACTAATACAATAACAAGCTTGAACACCTTGAAAACTTTTAAAATTTAATTAACAGAAATCTAATTAAATATTTGGAAAAAGTCATTTGAAGTGTATTAGTTCAGGTATAGATGCTACTTTGAAAGAAACCTCAGACTTATAAGTGCTGTAGGCATCGGGCGGCATCGCGAAAACATTATATGTATTTTAAATTTAGTTGTATTATTAGTTGTATATTTTAGTTGTATTATTAGTTATATATTTTAGTTGTATTATTGACAGATCATATACGTATATAATTAATAAGGAGTTTAGCACGCACCAGTTTTATCTGACCAAGCTGAGCAATGACATGTTTAACATTAATCTACACCATATATCTAAATTTAAAAAAGAAGAATTGGTTAATTTTTTGAAGAGTTACATCGGGCAAGTAGGTAGACAGACAGACAAAAGCAAATCCCGTCTTACTCAAAAGTAAGAAGCGTGGTCACTTAGTCTGTTCTTCTCAATTGTATCTTGATCAGATTAAGATATATGGAGATAAATCTTGATATCATGAAGGTATTTTGTGCTGTAAATCATTTAAATAACTTACCCTAGATGTGAGCCTTTTAGTTTTGGTTTTTTGCCACGGAAGTTTGAAGTAGTCTGTGCAGTTTGTTTTGTAGGGAGGCGGAAGCAAACGAACGGTTGTCTGAAATGTAAGTAAAGAATGTATGTTACGACAATTTGTAGTACTGACAAAATCCATAAACTGATTTTATATTCAAAATGTATGGAAACACGCTAATTTAGTAAAAACTTTAAAACGAAATAATAAAGAAAACCAAATTTGGCAAATTAGTAGGACTTTCATAATATCACCATTTATGACGTACTTAAAATTACAAATACGGAGGGCTTTTGGACGTCACCACGTCCTTCATTAGTGGCAATGTAAATTGTTTAAGATGTGACGAAGATGTGACGAACATGCTTTTATACACAGCCCACAACCGTGAGACAAGATCAATATGCAAATCTTGTTACACGGTTGTGGGATGCCAATATGAGCTCATGTTCGTCACATCTTAAACAATTCACATTACCATTGATGAAGGACGTAGTGACGTCAGTAAGTCATAAATTGTGTTGTTATTGAAGATCTATTAAGTTACTAAATTTGGCTGTCTTTATTATTTCGTTTTAAAGTGATTTCATGTTATTTAAAGCACCCCCAAAGTCATAATTATCTACAGTTATTTTCTGTTGAAAATTTCTCATACGCTATTTTTTTTTTTGTGCGCAATTGAAGTTGAGTACAACGGATATAAAAAAAACCTTTATAGGGATTAACAATTTCTATTCTCTACTTCAAATCAGTGCTTTACGCGAACAAAGAAAAGGAAATCAAAATTTACATTGTAGTTTTGCATATTACAAAGATTATTTACGTGCATTCGAAAGCCAGTCCCAGGAGCTCATTCTTAACATTAGTTGCATGCATTGTACTTTTATTTTGGCTCTAGTTATTTGAATAAATATTGACCAGTAAAAAGCCGGGATTTGAATGGAATCATGTATGTGAAGCATGCGAGCTTTGAAAGATTTCCACTTAAAACTTAATGTAGCAAATAATTATGAAATTGGAGGTATAAAAATTAATTTCAATATTTGAGAATTTTAATACAAAACAAATTAGAATACAGGAAAGCAATGAAATCAAAGTAACACATTTAAATCGTAAAAACGTATGTAAAATACAGGAGCACGTATAAATCACAATGCATGCAAGTGCTCAAGCTTTGATTAGCTGTTTAAAAGTTGTTGATTACTTGTTATTTGTACGAAACATAGTGAGCATATGCGGATTAAAACTGGACGTTTCATCCTGTTACAGTTCGTTTCAATCATGGAGTTAGAAAGGCGGAGATAAAACTCCTATGGATGAAACGCTTGAAAATGCCATAATGTGGTGAGAATTATATCTAGGTGTCGTTAGTGTTTGTAAAGCAGTTGTTATTATTAGTTGACACTATAGAAAGGCGTAGTATTTAGTATATGTATTTTTAATAATTTTTAAATTAAGGGTTCCTGAATTATGAGTATAATTAACCAGTATTTTTTCATAGTTGTAGGATAGAGTACAGAATATATGGAGATAAGAATGAATTGGAAAGTAAAATAATTTTGAATACTTAGGAATATTCTTTATTGCTTTAGTTATTCTTTGAGTTGCACTAATAATTAATTTTTACAAAATTGACAGTGTAAATAAATATTTTAGGTCTTTCGCCACAGAAATGCATTCAATACAGGACTACTTATCTTATCCCAGCGCCACCTGAATTATTGTATCAAACGATATTGGCGTTTTCTTAATATGAAGATTTAACTCCTTTTACCTCCATAGTTTCAATTATTGAAATTGCGATTCCGTACATCTATGTGCAGTTTTACGTTTATGTGCAAATTTTCAACTTTCTACCTATTTCAGTTTTCGAGTAAAAGAGATGCCATAATTCAGGCAAATGTTTATATTGTTTCGATAGGAATGAAAAATAGACTTCGCGTCAATCATCCATAATTAAGTTGAAGACAGAGGATCCAGTTATTGATACAAGATGATTACTTTACGACTTTAAGACAAAGATGAACACTGAATCCTAAAGTTCACAGGCAGGAAACAAATCATTACATAGTATTAATTTAAACGATAAATATCCACAGAACATATAAATTAGTTTAATCGACAGACAAGCTTGACAAGCTTGTTTTTACACGATGGATACGCTGATCGTTCTGGTCTTGTATAGAGAGTCTGTGTAAAAACTGGCTTGAGTCTACAATCAAGTCTGTTTTTACACGAGAAGATATGCACTAACCATGTTAAAGAAATAAAACCCTGTAAAAGCAGACTTAAGTCTAATTTGAACGTTTTATTGAAACTGTGTTAGATCAGAGCAAGTCGTAGAAAAATATAATTGGTTTTCTTTTCAGAGCATGTAAAATAAAAATTGTGTAATAAAATATCATGTAATAACAGACTTGAGTGTATCTTTAATCTTCCGTATATTCCCTATTGACTTCGCCCCCAAAATTGCTCCGGAAGTTATTTATCTGAATAAAATTTAATATTGGTACATATATATATATAATATAAAACTTGAAAAAATGCTACAATTTTGAGTGAATTGATTAAAAATCTAAAAGCAAAAAAATAATTTTTAATACAACTTGTAAAGCGCTATGCTGCAATTTTACATGTGTATACCTATATAAATTCACAAGTGGGACAAGTAGCAATGTACTCGTAAAATTTCTAGATAAGTGACGTAAGTAACTTATATATTATATATATATATATATATATATATATATATATATATATATATATATATATATATATATATATATATATATATATGTATATGTTATCGCTAAAGCTCGAAAGTCGTTAATGTTCACATTACCAAGCTAATCTACAGATTAACTGATTTGCTCCGTTAACGTGCGGAATCAAATGTTTTCCGCATTTTACCTAGGTAATGTGCACATTAACGGCTTCCGTATCGTTAAAATTCAAAAGTTTGTTTCTCTCATTTCTTTTCCCTACTCCTTCCCCATCTCCCTCCACTTTTAGTTTGGTTTCGCCAGCGTCTTGTCGTCGCCGGTTGTTTTTATTTCTCATAATTTGCGTCGACTGCCAGTGCGAAGCATAGCTAATTCTGTTTTCAAATTCGCTTCTGCCTCTTAGCGCGTGAATTTGTGTCGTGATTTTTTTTAAAGCAGATAAATTTAGCTCTTAGTATGCAAACAAGCACCGAATTGGTGAGTAAAATGAAGAAAAGATCTTATTAAAAATGAAGCAAAGATCTTATTTTCACTTTAACGAGTGCCTAGTAGGTAATGTGCAGATTATCTAGGTAATTTGAGAAACGAATCACTTTTCGGCACTTTAACGGATCACCCTAGTTAATCTGCACATTACCTATATAATCTGTAGAATAACCAATTTCTGCACTTTAGCGATAATATATACACAGAGAAAGAGCATTTTGAACATTATCTTTCCGAAAATGTTCAAAATGCGTCCAGGAGGTCTTGAAGAGTATTTTTCAGTCAAAATCTCAAATTTCAAATTTACAGGTGGAAACAGTCAATTTTTCTTAATAGTTTGATAAAGTAAAAATCACCAGTGGAAAATTCAATAGTGGTAAAAACACAGATTATATTCACCTTGGCAACAGTTATCGTGTAAGAGGATCCAGCTGTGAGATAAATCCCTTCTGTATGGATGTCTGGAAGGGCTCTGTCGTCGTGGATAACCACCAACAGTCCAGGACTACGCTTTTGTTCTGTGAACTCTTCTGGTTCATCATCCACGATTATTGTCAGATCTGAATATGGAGGGATAAATTGAGTTGATAAGAAATATATGCAAAACATTTGAAAAGTTCTACATATGAGCTGGCAGGTTTATGCAGTCATATGGTGCACTCCGCGTCATTCATAAGAAAATATTTTTTAAAAAACCTGGTGTTTTCGTTTTTTCGTCGCGGTTGTTAGTGTTAACCTCCTCCTCCTTCCCCCCAAAATATTTCTTATAAATATTATATAAGTAATTTTGGATATTAAATAATGACCATTATAGCAATTTATGCTAATATGGAACTTATATGATCTTCTCTAACACATGTGCAGCAATTTTCTGAAAATAAATGTCTAAAATTATTTTCAATATTTCACGGCGTATGTTTTTTTCCTGCATGATAATGTTGAAACACATAATGCAAATGAACTGCTTATATTTATGATGATACGTTATATTTAACTGAAGTTTTCTACCATATAACGTTAAAGGAAGCTTGTAAAGTGTGTAATGTTGGATATTAAATAAGCACGCTGATAGAAATTTATGATAAAATGAACTGATTTTAGCAGGTGTAGAATTTGTATGATTTTCTGTACTATGTATAGCTATCATACAAATAGTGCACTATATATTTCCTGGAAACAAATACCCAAAAATTCTATCTAATTAATCACAACATATTATCACTTTTCACATGATAATGCAAGTGAACTGCATGAACTTATGCTCATACCCTATCCCTAATTGCAATTGTACAAACCAGATGGCATGTATGTGTGTTATTTAGTGGACAACAGGTCTGATGAGCGCGAGGTTCAAGGAAGGACAAAACTACAGATCTATGGTAAAGACAGGAGCGGTATCATGCATTATCTATTTGAAAAATTGGGTTTTGTAGAGTTACTAGACATTTTATCAAAATAGATCGTTGCACAGTTTCAATGCACTACACAGTTAAGCTACCATTATTAATAACCAAACACGATGAAATACAGTAACCAATGGATTTACTCATCATGAACCAAAAGTCAAAAACGTGATCAGATGAGATAGAAATCGAAATATTTTGAAGAAAGAGAAATAAATAAGAAAAATAAAATTAAATAAATAAAAATAAATAAAATTAAATAAATAAATAAAATAAATAAATAAAATAAAATAAAGTAAAATAAATGAATAAAAACAACTAAAAATAAATAAAATAACATAATTACATTATATTAACATAAATACATTATATTAAAAAATAAATAACTAAAGTACGTAATTTTGTTCTACGTACATGTTTACAAGGAAATGTACTTTACTAAGAGATTTTTCTTGGCTAAAATTGCCGGCAGACATGATGCAAAGTATTCTGCAGGAAGCGAAACGACTTTGTTCCGTATTTACACCCTCTTTTTCTTAACAATTTTTACACGTTTGTGAAAAATACTACTGAGGTCGAATGGGACATATTATGAGCCACGAAATATCACTCGTCACGAAATATCACTCGTCAATGCTAAATATACAGCCGTAGCGTCGTATGACAAATTATTGTAATCCATAATTATCGCTTATTTATCCGTCCAAATAATTTATGATCAAATTACTTTTATTTTAATTATATATTATCCAAAATAAATGGAAATCATTTTCTTTCTAAATAAACAAAGTATTTTTGCTCCGTCTGGCGCAAAGTTCAATACGGGCGCCATTCTTGTTTCCTTTAACCGCCAGGCGGGATTTTTTAGGAGGCTACTAATCTCTTTCCATCTACCCACATCAGAAGATATTCCATTGGGAATGGAACTGAAAGAAAATGCACACGCAATTTCTACCCCAGCACCCCAGCTCACTTCTCTTTTTCTTGCAAATATAGTGTTTGCTTGAGTTATCTCGATAGTAATTTTAAAAATTAATAGGGCATTTGATTTAGAAAATCGCTAAGTTATAGGTAATATATTTTTTCAGAGGATGCATGGAATTCATATCTTTCAAAAATATGAGACATTCATCTCAAATATCGTAATATTTTAATTTAGCAGATTTTACCTTACATTCCTTGATTATCATTTATTATTTGCTTCAGTTTTTTATACAAATTAGAAGTGGCATGGGAATACGTAGCAAAAATGTTTACGAGGCTCTGTATTAAAGGCAAGGAATTTTTTTTATGGAATCAAAATCAATCGTGAAAGTAATATGCAAATGCACATTTTTAATACGATTGTAATTTTTCGAAGTGAATTAGAAATGAAATTTTCAACAAGTGAAAAAGTAAAGTTTGGTCAGTGATCTATTTACATGTTTTCCTCAATTTTTATATTCTAATTAAAATGGAGTTTCCCTTGTATTATGTTTTCCCGCATGTAATGTTTCAGAATCGGTTTCACAGAAAAAGGCAAAACCAGGGTTCCACTACAATAAAATTTCAGAATGTCATTCATTTATTTTCATTCTAATTCAGTTATTGCAGTGAACTTACCGGATAAACGGTGGTTTATCCGGTGTTTCAGAACGTCCGGTAGTTCGGAGCGCCTTTCGAACCGTATAGAATACATTTTGAAGTTATTACTTTCCTTATATACATAATGTATAAGGAAAGTATTGTGACGGGGTCGAAAATTCGAATTCAAGTTTTCGACGGGAGAGCACGTTTCAAGCATCCCTGATCACGAATCAAACATTTTTGAAGTGATGTCTGTGTGTGTGTGTGTGTGAAAGTATGTGTGTGTGTGTGTGTGTGTGTGTGTGTGTGTGTGTCAGTGGGTCTGTGGAGACGATAACTGACGAACGAATGGACCGATTCGAACTAAATTTGGTACAAAAATCACAATCCGTAAACACTGGAAGCCTATTGTTTTTATACGAAATCGAATGTTCAGAACCCCCCTAAATTTTCGAATGAAAATTTGAAAAAATCGTCAAAAAATCAAAACCACTAATAATGTTACGCAAATAGACGTTTCTTATGTAATTTTTCATTAGAAAACGATTGACATAAATTTTAGAACGCTAACATGAACCGTTCTCGAGATATTGCACATTTTTCAAAAAAAAATATCAAAAAGTCATATAAAATTGAAAAAAAATCTTGTTGAGAAACATGTTCACTTTTCATATGTAATACCATGCGATAAATTGGGTGACATCATTCTCGTAGATCTAGCTTGTTCCATTCATGAAAAAAGATACTTTGAGTAATACTTTTGTATTTGAACGCCAATAATCATTTATCTGCTGTAAGAATAACTTATTTCTTCGTCCATAACGCTTGGCGAGATTTTGGCGACAAAATTGGCGGAATGTCGCCAACTTGGCGACTTTTTGAAATGTTGCCAAATTAACGAAAATCTCGCCAAATGGATAAAAATGACGCTAAATCAATGAAAATGACCACTAATTGTCGAAAATTCAATATCTTGGAAAGAATATTAGTATCTACTATAAGAAAAACCTATTTTTTTTATTTTTACTGTAACAGTAGTAAATTCATTACATTATATAAGGAAAGTCATGTGTTGTCCACATCAGATTTTTTTAATATTGTTTCGGGGAAAGAAATTGTATAGAGAAAATACAGGTTTTATTTTTAAAATTCTGTCAGACGTTTATTTAACGATTCCTGAAAGAGGGATAGTTGAGTTCGCTAACGTTAACGTAGCTGAAACCTAAAATAATTATACGAACTTCCAAATAGAAAAAGAGAAAAGAAATATTTTGAAAATTGATAGGGCAAATCCTTTGAAGTAAATAAATGAGCTTATATTTTAATATATGTGGAATAAAATGTTCAGATTTGATGAAAAATTGGTGCTTGTAAAATTTCTCAAGATCGTCGTTTTACACATTCCAAGGAAATTATTATCGAAGCACTTGATACTAATTTGGTCGGCAACTTGGTGTTAATTTAACCTGAACAATGAAACAAATTCATTGTCAATTAGCATAATTAATTTATCCTCTGTGGTTGAATTTTTCTTCCTTTCAAAATCGATCACTCGCAGATACAAGGCCGCCATCTTGAATACTGCGTTGCGTACCTTATTTCAGGTTTCACGGTCTCCTTAGAGGGTGGAATTATCAAGGTGTTTTTACGAACCTTCGTACAACTTTAGGCACCCTAATAAGACTTCGTGGTAACACATTCATTCGGAGCTCAGACTCCGAGCTACGAGGTTGTGATTTTGTGAAGCTGCTGCTTTTTGATTGTGGTGACTTTCTTTGCTTAAGTTTGGCGTGTTATATCTAGTTACGATAGAACACGTCGGGCTAAGCAATTACAGCTTTGTTGTGTACGGATTTCTCGCCATTTTGGATTCGTGCTTTTTCAACTTTGGCGTGCCACGTGTGTTTTTCCCACGTGGTAGTGCTATTGCTTTGATCGTTTCTACGCTGACGACATGGATTTGGATGCATTCGATACGGAAGCTACTCGCGGACTTGCTGGTGAGCTAGACGAAGATGGACTGCGGCCTCTCAGGGATGCCATGATTGAATATTGTGATACTCTGCCCAAGGATGGATTGATGCCCGCTTGGAAGGAAGAAGTGAAAAACGCTGTGAACTTTTGTGCACTGGCAATCTACACTCTGACGCTACACATCAGGGAGCTACTGACGAATGGACTGCTCGGACGGGACGAGGACCAAGTCTCCAAGATTCTGGGTTCGTTTATTTCTGTAAATTCTTTTTTGTTGGTCCAGAATTTGGATAGGTTTTATGCTAGTAATTTAAATGAGATTTATAACTGTGAAGGAAGTAATTCTAGTGATGTAATTAAATGTAAAATGATAGAACTAGGCTTAATTAAAGAAATTAAAGATGAAGATAAACTTAAACCTGTTGAAAATCCAAATAAAAAGAGGAGGATAGAGGGGCAATCTACTATGGATGCTCCTACTAAAAACCAGAATGGAGAATTAAACTTAAAATCTAATGACAAGGATAACATGGATTGTAGTGAAAATATTGATAAAGATGTAAATGATAATGTTAAAACTAAGAGTTATGCTGAAATTGTCGCGCAACCTATAGTGTTCAAAAGTGCACCAAAACCAAAAACGGTTCAAAATAGTGACAGGCAAAATAGTGTAGTGGTTGAGAAAAAAGACCCAAAAGCGGAATGTTTTTTCATCAAGTTTAATGACAATTACCAGGCTCTCCTTAAAAAATTAAATGAAATCTCAGGTAATAAAGTATCTGGCAAGCTCACAGGAGACATGCTAAAATTGATTCCAAATGACGCTGACGCCTATAGGGTTGTACAACGCCATTTATCTAGTGAGAAAATCCCCTTCCACAGTTTAAACTTAAAGACGGAAAGGCCCAAAAAGGTAGTTTTGGAGGGGCTACCAACAAACTATAACATTGAGGAAATAAAAATCACTCTAACATCCGAAGGATTAGATGTAGTCCGGGTTTCTCAACTGAGAAACACAAAAACGAGATTGCCCCTGCCGATCTTCTTAGTCAGCATTAGGCCTACGGAAGACTGGCAGAGGGTATACCGACTGACAAGATTAGGATACTTGGCTGTGAAGGTAGAGGCCTTCAGAGCACGGGGCTTCAAAATCTGCTACCGGTGCCAGCAATTCAATCATTCCTCTGAGAATTGCAGCATGCCACCAAAGTGCCTTAAGTGTGCTGAAGAACACTTCACACGTGACTGCCAAAGACCAAGGACAGAGAAGGCAACGTGTGCTAACTGCAATGGAGATCACCCGGCGAACTTCAGGCAATGCCCGAAGAACCCCTGGAACAGAGGAAAGGCACCGGGGTATGCCCCCCCTCCCCCCAAAAATCAGATACCCCCTTGGAGGCAAAAGGCCCTCGGTCTAAACCCTCAGACACCCCATCAGGACTCCTCGCACTCTGTGCCACAGGTTAAAAGAACTCAAACTTCAGCACCTACCAGATCGGTGCAAGAGCAGGCCCCTAAACCGTCGACCTCCAGAGAAATGACTGTGGAGGAAGTGAGAATAGCTCATGAAGACATAAATCAGAGGATAGCAATTGATAAAGCCGCCAAAGAGGCAAGAGAAGCAAAACAAAGATTAGAAAAAAAGGTTCAGGAATGGCAGAAAACTAAACGCGCCCGAGAAGAGCTCGCGCAAACACAGCAGTTAGACAAATCGGCTGAAAAAAAACAAAAGACTACCGAGGTCCAAAAGGATACTCACAAAACAGATCAAACCTCGGTTGAGGCTGAGGAAATTGTAGCTGAGACTGAGGAAATGGAAGCTGAGACTGAACTTGCTGATAAATCCAATGATGAAAAGATGGATGAAATCCTCAACCTCGTCAGAGGATTTATCAGTATGTTCAACCTAGACGATATAAAACATCTGTTGATGCAGCTCGCTGAGTTAATTAAAAAAAAGAGCGATCCAATGCAAATGGTCTTTGAGGCTTTTAAATTAATCGCGGAATTTAATAAAAACAGTGAGAAACAAACCCGCCATGAATGGGTCCCAAAAAGAAAGTTTTAAAATAATATTTTGGAATGCGAACGGCATATCTCCAAGAATAAATGAACTTAGGAGCTACGTAAATGAAAATGATGTAGATGCCCTGCTAATCCAGGAAACTAAAGTTAGAGAAAACAAAAAACTAAATATAGCAAACTATAATAGCTATCATACCCTTAGCTCAAATATAACTGCTAGAAATCCCCATGGAGGAACAGCAATATATATTAAAAGTAATATTCCCCACGAGGAAATAAACAACATAAATCTTCAAGGTATAGAAAATACTAGTATAAAAATTAAAATAAATAATGTAAACCCATTTATCCTAACTTCAATATATGTCAAAAACATGAGTGGTATAAATGTAGCTGCGCAGCTGGAACTGCTTTTCTCGCGATATCCAAACACAATACTCGCGGGCGACTTCAATGCACACCACCGAGCGTGGGGCAGCAGGAGAGCCAACACACGCGGTACACAGATACATAGATTGCTAAACACAACAAACACTGACATCATTGCACCGTCGAAACCAACCTGCTTCTCAGGTGCCAATGGCTCATTCATAGACTTTGTCCTAACGAGAAACATAGAATACGCTCACACAATTGATACCCTGGATGAATTCGACTCGGATCATCTACCGGTACTGGTGACATTCGATTTGAACACTCCCCTTCCAGCCTCTCTGGGACAAGAGAGGGTGAACTGGAACGTTTTCAAAAGAGCACTTTTCGAGCCGCATTTAGCAGTACCCAACATTATGAGCACGGCGGATATTGACTCTGCCACGCACACACTCACAACAGAAATCAGGAGAGCTATTGCATCTGCCACAACACATCGTGAGTCATCAAAAATGCCAACACTTTCCCACCATGTCAAACAGTTAGTTAAACAGAGAAATAGAATGCGTAAGACATGGCAGGCTAACAGAGACCCTACCCTTAAAAGGGAGCTTAATAGACTCACGTGTAAAGTCAGTGAAAAAATTGTCGCAGAAAAGCAGCAACAGTATAAAGAATTAATCGAATCCCTTAGCCAGGAAGACGTATCGCTCTGGCAATTCGCTAAAAGACTCAGAAAACCTCAAATTAAACTCCCGCCACTAATAGATGGCGCTAATATTGCGTACTCAGACGAAGAAAAGGCAGAGGCGCTTGCTAGGCATTACGAAAAGCAATTTGAACCAAACCACGATCTAATGTGTCAGGACACCCTAAGAATGGTTAGACAAACTCTAAACAATTTCAGGAACTCCCCGGTCACGGCTGAGATTAACCCAGCCACCCCGCAAGAAATAGTAGATATTATCAAAAACCTTAAAAACCGTAAAAGCCCAGGGCACGACAAAATCAGGAATATCGCGGTAAAAAACCTACCCTTAAATATAATATTTTACTTGACCATCTTAATAAATAAAATACTAGAACTAAATTATTTCCCCAAAGAATGGAAGGAAGCGATAATTATAGCGATCCATAAACCTGGTGAGGATGCCTCAATTCCAGCCAACTACAGACCAATCAGTTTGTTGCCGACACTTAGTAAAATTACTGAGAAAATAATTCTTAAGAGACTGAACACGCACCTTAGTGAGAATGACATTATCATTCCGGAGCAGTTTGGATTTCGGCCAAAACACTCCACCACTCATCAATTGCTGAGAGTGGTAGAGTACATTTCTTCTGGTTTTAATAATAAGACACCCACAGCTGCGATTTTTCTTGACATCCAAAAAGCCTTTGATAAAGTGTGGCACTGTGGATTAGCTTACAAATTGATCACTCTAAAAGTCCCTGACGCACTTGTCAAACTTTTAATTTCATACCTAAATAACAGACACTTTCAAGTCAGAGTAAAAATAACTTATCTACACCCAAGCTCATTAAAAGTAGTGTACCGCAAGGATCCATCCTGGGCCCGACACTCTTTAACATATATCTAAATGACATTCCCAGGACCCCAGACACCGAGCTGGCACTCTATGCAGACGATAGCGCGATACTTGCAAAACACCCTTACGTCTCAGTAATGCACAGACAGCTACAACAACACTTATACATACTCCAAACATGGCTGGAAAAATGGCGAATAAAATTAAATCCCAATAAATGTCATTGGATTTATTTCTCAAGAAAACGTAAACCTCCGCCTCCTCTGTACATAAACAACCATGCCCTAAAAGCGGAAAAATCTACTAAATACCTAGGTGTAACGCTAGACTCCCACCTAACTTGGAAACTGCACGTAACGAACATAATCAAAAAAGCGTATATAACCATAGGAGCCTTATACCCAATGATAGGAAACGGAAATCTAAGTTATCAAAATAAACTCCTAATTTATAAATCGGTCATCTGCCCGGGAATGCTGTATGCAGCACCCGTATGGGGATATGCCTGTAAAACTACCATAGACTTATTAGAGACAAGACAAAACAAAACCCTAAGGATTATAAGGAAAGCCCCTAGATACTTAAGAAACTCGGTAATTAGGAAAGACTTCAAAATAAAAACTGTTAGAGCCCAAATCAAAAAGCTAGCGCTTAAATTCTACAAAAATCTGCCATCTGTCCCAAATGAACTATTATTTAATCTGCATGACTATGATCATCGCAAGGCTAAATCTCGTAAGAGACCCCGCTCGGTACTTAACTTTGATATTCGGTACTAGGAACGTCCCACCTTAATCAGTTGATATTAACGAAAACTCGCGATCTTTGGTTTTCTACAAAATGTTTAAAATCCTAAACTGCTAAAATGCTAGGTTACCCTCAGATCTGCATCAACTCCCCCAAACTGCTTAAACTCTTAATGTGCAACAAACTGCCACACTAGGAGCTAGGACAAATAATAAAAACAGTAAATCAAAAACCTCGAACCTCCAACTATGGACCAATGAAATAATGTCACAGTATGAAGATAAGAACCACACCTAGAGATTGGAGATTAAAGGCGCTTCGCGCCTGGTGCTCTGTTCTGGACGAAACTCTATGAAGGTAACACATTTTGTAAAATTTGATTGACGTGCGGCAAAACCGGTTATTTCGAACCCGGGTAGATTTACGATGTGTTGGTTGTAGGGCTTCAGAGTCGCCGACAGGTTGGGGCCGGGGCCGGGCCCGGCGGGATTAGTTCTGCTTCTTATCGGGCCTATGCCTGCGGCACTGCTGTAGCTCGTGACGTCATAAAGTACATCCTACAATTTGCAACTTACAGCATGTGTTTGAAAGTATGATCGTGTAAATATTGAAGATACAGATGTATCCTAATAAGGTAAGCTATACCGTTAATATTTTTATTATCTAGGTAATAATAATAATGCATGGTGTTGTTAATTTCTAATATTTAAGGGAAAATGTAATCAATTTGTCCACATTTTTCAAGATACTTAAAGTGATGCACATGCAGTATAGGTCTAACGAACGTATCACCGAAAGGGGTTTTCTTTTAAGTGTATTTTTAAAATCTAGAACATGATTAGAAGTGATCTAGAACTAGATACATGGATGTCAAGATTTTAGGTAGCGTAATTTTTTCAAATCCAACGTCAAATTCGTCCGTTGGACGAGTATTTTTGCTACGTAAGAAGCTGATGGAAATCGGGTATAAATAAACATACCTTAATAGAATAAGTAGAATGCAAACACATGTTTTTTTATTTATGCATTAGCATAATGAAATTTTTCTTAGTAAGGTTTGTTGTTGTCAATATAAACAATTGTTCGATTTATATATGCAAAGTGTAGAGTTAGACATTTTTGCGGATTGTTGTTGCACCCCCCTAAAATTTTTGGTACCCCCCCCCCCCCCGAAAAAAAAATCATGGATTACACACCCTCAAATTTTTTGGTGTAAGTAATTAAAAAAGTAAATGTGCAGAAATTTTCATGTAATTAAAATTTTTACGTTATCTTGTTTTTTTTGTGTACGTGTTTTGATTTTTTATTAGTGAGTCAAAAAGGAATCATTGATCTGCAATTTGTAAATGGTCTATGGGCAATTGTCATATTGTCGTAGCAAAAGGCAAGATTAAAATTGAGAATGTTTTTGCTACAGTACTATCAATTAATGAATAATGTAACTTTATTCTTTTAATCATCTGACCTCCAAAGAGACTGGAAACCAATGGTTTTATTTATTTCATGCACATGTGTATTAAATATAAAAACGTGAAACACACAAATAATTGTTTTTGGGGTTTTTTTCACATGCATTTTTTGTAATTAGAAAAAAAAAATCTGACTTTCATAATTTTTTTTTGGAAAAACTGACATTCATATTGGCTTCGAAAACTTTTCGTGGATTATTTAGCTTATTATTGTTTCATTAAAATGCAGATGACAACACTCAGCAACCTTAAAGTGTTAAAAGTAGAATTTTCAAAACTTCACATCACAGGTGAAAATCGTCTGTCAATAAGTAACGTCTAAAATTATTTTCGTTGAAAAAAAAACCAGGTAAGATTTAAGCTATTAAAATAAGTTTTGTAAAATAGTTTGTCATTGTAATACAGTATTATATTTGATATTTAACCGATTTATTCAAATTTATTAAATTATTTCTGTTGTAAAAAAGCGTATCACCCGAAAGCGATTTTTTAGTTATTTTTTAAATTATTACTATTTGAGACTACTGTCTTTTCCTGTCATTCACGCTAATCTCTACATTTCATTTTACCAAAACAGGGATTTCAATTTAATCTGAAAGTACACAATAACAAAAAATAAATATTTTTATATCACAACCCTGCTGTCAATTATAATGTAACTTCCGAAATAGTCGTTCATAATGGGCGTGATCACTTATTGACGCTTAAAATATAAATCTAATGTCTGAATTATTATGTATGTCTATTATTATTAAGTATGTATGCATATTATTATTATGTATGCATATTATTATAAAGTATGCATATTATTATTAAGTATATATATATATTATTAAGTATGTATGTATATTACTATTAAGTATGTATTATTATTAAGTATATATATATATATTATTAAGTATGTATGTATATTACTATTAAATAAGTATTAATATTATATTAATTAATAGTATTAAACAATTATTAATATTATATTAATTATTAAATATTATTATTAAGTATGTATGTATATTAGGATATATGTTATGCAAATCTGACAGTTAAAACTTTTGAAAGACCTTATTACAAAAATGTTTTAGGAGAACTATGCAATTAGAAATTTAATTAACTCTGCCCAAAAGCATTATTATATATATATATATATAAGAGGTCATAATGTGTTTCTGTGCATTAGGTTATTTAAGAACAAATGCCAGATTTCTCAAGTAAATGAATTTTATGAAAAAATAAAATTCAAAAGGTTAAAATCTGGCATTGAATCTTTTAGAAGAAAAGAAGAAAAAAAACCTCGTAACTACGGAAATATTCAGTATTTTTTTACTTTACAATCTTATTTATATTCCTCCTTTATATATATAATTTGTTTTCGTTATATTTATTCAATTAAATCATTTTTACTTCAACCAGCTTCTATTACTCTAAAACATAGGTTCCCAAAGTGGTCCAGGTGGACCCCCAGGGGTCCATAGGAGACCACACGGGGGTCCACGTAGACGTGAAAAGAAAACAGGGGTTCACAAGTTATAAGGGGGGGGGGGTCCACGAAAAATTTTCTGGTTTTCATAATAAAGAACAAAAATGTGGCTTGGATTTACCTATCAACGTAAGCAGGTAGCATCATTCACTAGGTAGGTATTCAAAAATATTCGAGACTCAGGTTAAACACAGAATTGAATAGAACAATAGATAAACAAAGGGTGTAATTTCGGCTTTTCTTGGTAAATAGCAATTAATGAAGCAAAATATTAGTCGGCGCGAATTCTCCCAGTTTCCGCACTTGTCACAGATAGAATGTCTTGATGAGGATATTCAGACATACGCTCAACATTTAAATACCCTGCATGATGACTTCAAAAATAGATTTGAAGATATTCTGACGATGGAAATACCACCATGCATCATAACCCCATGTGATGAAACGGAAGAGGCGAATGTGGTATTACAAGAGGAGCTACTTGAGCTCAGCACCAACGAGGAACTGAAGGTGAAATTTAAAAAAGGCTATCAAGCATTTTGGCTGCAGGCAGAAATCCCCGAAAAATATCCTGGGCTGTGGGAAATTGCGAGAAAATTTTTGATAGCGTTTCCCTCGTCATATCTTGTCGAAAGAAGTTTTAGTGCCGTTACCAACCTGTTAACCAAAAAAAGGAGCAGATTGAACATCACAGAACGGGGAGATTTGAGATTACTTCTTACAAAACTGAAGCCAAATATTGATAATTTGCTGTCAATTCATCAAGTACATCCGTCTCATTAAAAGTATGACTATTTTATATTGTTGATTTACATTTCAGAGTTCATTGTTGATTTTTTGTCAATTGTTGATTGTTTGTAAAAATAAATGTTTATAATTTTGTATAACCTGAGTCTCGAATTATTATTTTAGTAAATAGAATAGTATTATTTTAATAAATAGGACACAAGAAAATGTGCTACTTTTTTTATCTTCTTAACACCCCAAATTTGGGGTGATATTTTTCAGAAGTTTTGGGAGTACAGTAGAAATGTAGCAGCAGGGGGTCTACCGAAAATAGTAAAACTTTGAAAGTGGTCCACGAGAAAAAAAAGTTTGGGAACCTCTGCTCTAAAATATCGACTCCATAATCGACGCTGATTTAGAACTGGAGCAAAGTGTAAACGCCGTGGATGGGATGTAAGTTGTGACGTCACGAATCCTGCATCTAGGCCCGATAACAAGAAGAAATCCCGCCGGCCCTGTTGGGGCCCGATGTCACATAAACATTTTACAATTTTTTTGTTAAATGGGGGATTATGTGGACGCTCATTTGTTATATAGGGGCTCATTTGTTGTATAAATTCTGTCGGAAACACTGTTCTGGTCTAATTGGCTGTACTGAGGTACATTTACTGTAATAAACTAAATACTTTTATATGAAGACTTATGTTCTTCATATAAAAGTATTTAGTTTACCTTGTGATTTTTAAATTACTTTGGTTTCTTTACCTTATTAACTTTAATTTACTTTATGGTTTTTAAATTAGTTATGATTTTTAAATTAATATGGTTTATAAATTAGTTATGATCTTTAAATTAATTAAATTTTTTTCACGTACTGTACTGTGTAATTCAGTATGTGTAGCACTTTAGAAAGGAAAAATATTATATTTATTATCCATTATCTTGTTTTAAATTAACTGTTTTCTTTTCCTACTTTGAAGGATAAATTCTAATGATCCGTCACCGGAACGTGACGGATCATTAGAAGTTTAATATATATTTTATTTCATTTGCAACCTAGCTAAATTATATACCTTGAAACTTTATATGTAAATTTTTTGTCCCCGGTTTCCTGTCTCCCCAAATTATTTTATCCCGTTTCGCCACTGCGTGAGATGCCCGTGATTCCCTTCTACAAAGTACAGGGGATATAAAGAATGAGTAAGTAAAGAAAATTTTACCATTTTCTTCTTGCCAGAAATCCACTTTTCTTGCTTGCAATGCTACATTGTCTTTATTTTTGCCCGGAAATGTGAAGCAGTTTCCATAGTCTGGGTCATAGTAATCCTCCCAGATTCTAACAAAAGAAAATTCAATCGCCAACAAATTTAATAATTTTCAAAATGTTCTTCGACAAAATTTTACAAGAGCCGATAATCCAAAAATATTACACTTAATTCAAATTATACTGATTTCTTTCATAGTTGTTAACTTACCATAAACTGTGATCTAAAAGATATGATAAACATATATTATCTATAATAAATAGATACTACCCTTCAGAATAATAACTTTGATATGATAAACTGATATTATCTATAATAAACATATACTCTTCTCTTCAGAATATTAACATTGATACACTGATTTCCAAAAGTTAAGAACGCAATGTACATTTTCTTTTTTCGAAAGCGTATTTGAATTTTAGTGGCTGAAAATCGCTGGGGATATAGATAGTAGTATGCAAATATTGTATATTACAGCCAATCACGATTGACTGTCCGGATATATGCTAATTAGGTAGTCGTTGAAGACGCCAGCATTCTGAAGGGTTTGAGGAGATGCATTTAAATGCTGGTACGAAGTGTTTATAACTTTTGTAGGATTATTTTTGTTGATATTCGTGTTTCTATGACTTAAAGAAGACGAATGACAGATCGTGAGTGCTGTCGTGCTGTCGGACTCATTAAAGCTGGACAGTCAATCAAAGATGTCGCTATTTTCTTTGGCGTTGATTATTCGGTAATTTTTCGATTATGGAAGCAATTCCAAAAACGTTAAACAGTTGTCCGGAGACGTGTGCCACCCCCTCTAATGATCGGTATATTGTTATAGTAGCCAAGTAGAATCGACGAGCGACCTCTACAACTGTTACATCCATGGTTGCAGCAACGCTTGGTAAGATAATATCTGTCAGTTCCGTGCTTCGAAGGCTTCACGTGCAGGGACTGTACGCCCAACTACCAAGTTTTTGCGTTTCACTAACCATCCAAGTTAGAGGGGCAAGATTAAATTGGTGTCGTCAACATGTCAATTGGACTGTTTCAGAGTGGTGCATCACGCATTCAGAGGTGGCAGCGTCTGACTGAAATTTCAATGGAATATTGCGCAGAGTTGCACATCTTTAAAGGCGGTTCTGTGACGGCTGCGCGGTATAGGGTCGAAGTCCTAGACCCCATTGCGAGACTACGCTGCAGCAGTTGGTCCTGATTTTCTCCTAATGGACGATAATGCCAGTCTCCATCGAGCTAACATCGTTGCCGAATACATGGAAAGTGAAGGCATTTCTCGTATGGAGTGGCCGACTTATTCCTCCGGCCTTAACACCATTGAAAATATTTGGAATGCCCTCGAGCGTGCTGTCTCTGCACGTTTACCTCATCCAGCCAGTCTCAGAGAGTTGGAAACTGCCCTATTGGAGGAATGGCCATTGTTCGCTTCTGCGATGGTTGATCACGTCATTGAAAGCATGGAAAATCATTGTAAAGTTTGTGTGAAGGTCCATAGTGGTCACACACCATATTAATGTAAGTTTTGTTTGGTTTGTTTGCCTTTAAACATAATTTTGTCAATGACCCAAATGTGACGTCATCATATAACTTACGAAAAGTAAATATTTTTTTCATCTTTGTACATAATTCTTGTTTTCTTTAATGCATAAACACATTTGCTACCTTTATGTACGATTTTGAGTTAATCAAAGCTTTACTTTTCCATTTTTGTTGATTTTATCGTCCGTGCTTAACTTTTGGAAGCCAGTGTATGATAAACAGATATTATCTTTGATAAACATATACTCTTCTCTTCAGAATCATAACCTCGATATAATAAATATATATTATCTATGATAAACAGATAATCTACTCTTTTGAATAATAACCTTGATATGTGATTAAATTATTTATGATAAACGTATACTGAGATCTTAAAGATATGTTAAATAGTTATTATCTATGATAAACAGATACTCTATCCTTCAGAATAATAACTTTGATATGATAATCAGATATTATCTATAATAAACAGATACTTTACTCTTCAGAATGATAACTTTGATATGATAAACAGATATTATCTTTGATAAACACATACTCTACTCTTCAAAGTCATAACCTTGATATAATAAATATATATTATCTATGATAAACAGATACTCTACTCTTTAGAATAATAAATTTGATATGATAGACATATATTATTCATGATAAACATATACTCTACTCTTCAGAATAATAACATTGATATGATAAACAGATATTATCTATAATAAGCTATTCCAGAATAATAATCTTGACATGATAAACAGATAGTTTCTATGAGAAAAAGATACTCTACTCATCAGAATAATAAATTTGATATGATAAACAGATATTATCTATAATAAATAGATACTCTACTCTTCAAAATAATAACCTTGATATGATAAACAGATATTATCTATAATAAATAGATACTCTTTATAACAATAACCTTGGTATGACAAACATACATTATCTATGATAAACAGATACTCTACTCTTCAGAATAATGACTTTGATATCATAAAGAGATATTATCTATGATAAACATATAGACTACTCTTCAGAAAAATAATCTTGAAAAAAATTGAGGTATTTATTATAGCCTGTATAAAATTTGGTTATTCCAAACGTATATAAAATATGGTCCTGCTGAAGCCATTCTGAATAACTAAACCATTTTTGAAACTTTTATGAGACTGAAAAATATGTTCCAATAAGTACAATTACAGCCTGGAAATATATAAAAAGCTCTGGAAGCCAAATGAAGACCCTATGGTAAATCTTTTAACACTCCCTCTCGTCAGGATTTCATGTTTGATGCACCGTGTGAGATATGGCATTGTCGTGGAGGAGCATCACGCATTTGCTCAGAATACTAAAGCATTTTCTCTTTACAGTCTTTCACAATTTGTATAACGTAAACCAGAGATGAATTTTTCAAGCGGATCTCCATTTAAAACTGTCATTCAATCTCCTCATGTCGTATTACTCCAATGTGAGTCTTCCAGTTCGTAATCTAGATAAATTTAACCTTTCAATTACATCGTCATGTTGACTAACATAACATGTGACATTTTTGATCGACCTACATGCAAGAATTAAAACAGTATTTGGATGATGTGTCTACCTACAGTATACTACAGTACTCCATAGGCGTCCTCTGCTAAATTGAATCATGATGGTATAAAATTTTCTAACACTTTACAACATAGATGAAAAGTGTTTATGACTTTGTTTATTCTGTCTGTCTGTCCGTTATCACGATAATTGCCGTAAAAGTGACTTTCTCCAAATAAAATTTTAGTTTGCTGTTCAGACGGTCTGTGGGACACATGGGAATGTAAATGAATAATATCATCCAATTAGATTTGGATTGAACCCGGGTTGAAACGGTTAAATACATTGTAGCCTATGGTCCTAATTTTTCAAACATTTATTAAGTGAAGTTAAAATTCACAAATTACTTCGAAAATTTCAGGAAATATTCAAATTATCCCATAAAATATATACAAAATAATTTCAGCAAAATGTTAGGTAAATTTAAAAATAAAAATTAAAATAATAAATCTACCCATATTATATGAAGAGATCACGCGATCCCCTTCAAACTAAAATATGGCATACATCTTTCTCCCAATGCAAAAATCGTGATTTTTAAAGTTCTTTTAAATGTATATTTAGTGTTTCATCCATCCTAAAACCGTTTTTTTGCGTTTTGTCTATGCATAAATTCTGCGGCGACGTAATTACAAAATTTGAGATTAAATGATCATCAAACATTGATTATTTCTACAACAAAGCCTCATTTTAACGTATGCAGAATGTAAACAAATCAAGCTGTAAGATGAATTGTATAAGTTGCTGAATTTTTTTTAATGCAAAATTATTTAGCTCTGGAGTCTGGAAGGTAATATGAAATATTTATTGATTTTACTTAGAGAAGTAGACGATTTTACAGCATTGCCTTTTTCAATGAAATTTTAAGTATGGAGTTAGAAAGTACTTTCACCTTCAGGATTTGAAGTTTTCAAATAAAATAAATCATTGTAGTACTGGGATAATTTTAAAAACCTGATGCACATGGCTTTTCTTATAATAATGCAATGAATTTACTTTTTTAACGGTGAAAAAGTGATGAAAAGGGTTCTTTTAAATTTATATTTACATAAGGTGTTCACACATTTTTGTAACGATTTTGACTTTCTCCATGAATTAAATTTAAATAAATAACAAAAAAAACCTTACTAGCATCCAGTCGGAATAGGGTTTAATTATCGTCTGCATCAATAAAAATATTATTTGCTTTAAAATATCGCTAGAAAATAAAGAATGGATCGAAGGCTATATTTTTGCGCTTTCCGAAGAGAAATACTCTTATTAAACTATAATACTCTTTTTCGATCATTAAAAAAAGATGTGAAAAGCATGGTTTTAATATTTTTGCACGAAAATTAAGTGACATAATTAATAATAAAGGAAATAAACGTCAAAGTTTACATTTGACTGGAAAAAAGGCAAAAAATGCGTTCCCAACAAAGGTTGGTTCAGAGAAAATAAGGAAAGTTTTGCTAAAGGTTTTATGGTTATTGTCGAATTCTCTTATAACGGAAAACTTAAAATAAGGAAAAAATGTCAAAATTAACTCGGATTACTATCAGAAATATATTTTAACGCCTGTTTTCAAAAAAGACATTCCATTACTTTACCCAAACAATCTTCACTGTGTTAAGTTCCATCAGGATAAGGCTACCTGTCATACCTCTAAATCTACTGCTATATTTTTTGAAAAAACGATAAATGAAACTAGAGTTGAGACTATTCCATTTACATGCATCTCACCCAAGTCCTCCGACCCGTCTTCTACGGATTATTGTGCATTTGGACTTTTAAAACAAGCACTTTATAAGCGGCATCCCAAAACATTCGATGGACCCTGGAAGATTGTAGTGGAGGAGTGGAACAAAATCAACCTTGATATTTTAAGGTAAGCTCTTTTATCTTGGAAATCATGATGTAATATGATAGTTCAACAAAAGGGCTATCAGATTGAACATATTAGAAAATAAAATTCTTATCTTTGTTTATATATATATATATTTTCAAAATCGCTACAGAAATGTGTGAATACCCTCTGTAGTGTTGCATTCGTCCTAAAACTGCTTTATTTTTGCGTATTTTCTGTGCATTTACATTCTGCGCTTACAAAATCTTTGAGTTTAAATGGTCATAAGATTTCATTATTTCTACAACGAAGTCTAAATTTAATGGATGCTAATGTAAACAAGTGACTGCAAGATGAGTTGTATAAAAATTTCTGAATATTTTTCACGCAAAATTATTTAACGCTGGAGTCTGGAATAAAATATTCACTGCCTTTATATAGAGAGCCAGATGATTAATATTTCGATGACATCATTTGAATAAAGTTAATTTTTTTCGATGAAGCTTCAAGTTTTCAAGTAAAATAAATTATTGTAGTTCTGTGATAATTAAAAAATATCACTGCTGAATGAATGGCATTTTAGAGATGTTTAAATAACATTGTATTTCTGTTGGAAAGTGTTTTATAATCAATGCTTTATGTATGATTGATCTTTCTTGTTCATTTAATAAAGCGGGTGATTTGATTAACTGGTAGAAAACTTCTCCCCTAGAATAACATTTTAAAATTACGAGTCAAACGTATATGAAAATAAATAAGTAATTCCATATGCAAAATATACTCATATAAGCATAACATTAGTGTTAAGGCTTGTATTTTATTTCTTGCATAATGATATCTACTATTTTACGTTTTGCTTTGAATGTTTATTGTAACATATAGAATAATCGTGAAAATTGTTTAAAATTTTTTAATATTTCTGATAAATGCCAGTTTTTCCTGTTATTTTAACGTAGCGACAACAGAGCAAACAACAGAGCGTTTTTTAAACAAATAATTTATAATCATTTTACGAATAATTATTATTTTGTTTGTTAATCAGATTTGTATTCGATATTGGAAGGCTAGAGATCTGAAAAATTTATAATCATTTTACGAATAATTATTATTTTGTTTGTTAATCAGATTTGTATTCGATATTGGAAGGCTAGAGATCTGAAAAATATCAAAATAATAAAAAATAATAGCAAAATAATCAAAATCAAATAATCATTGCATTATGTAAAATTTCTTTTAATACTTTTCTGTAGTATTATTGTGTTATTAATTGCCGTTAGGATAAATATGTATATAATAATTATCTAACTTGTTTTTGTCTTTTCAGATCCAACAAAATCTCCCATTGACTTAGAAGATTAAATATTTGCACACTTATAATATCGTATGAGGGGCAGAACCTTACGGAGTTGGATTTTAAATTTCTCCTCGGTGAGTGATCAAAATTGGAAAGGGTATGTGTGTGAAAAGTTTTTCCAGATCGCTCAGAAGCACGCGGTGAACGAATAAGCTTAAACTTTTCATACTTATACTATCAAACCTGGAACGGAATTTGGTTAATTTTTGATTAAAATGACGTTGTTAAAGATACAATGTTAGTCATACATTGTTAAACAAAATGAGTTAAGTGCCATACATTGTTAAACAAAATGAGTTAAATGCCATACATTTTTAAACAAAATGAGTTAAATGCCATACATTCTTAAACAAATTGAGTTAAGTGTCATACATTATTAATCAAAATGAGTTAAGTGCTATACATTGTTAAACATAATGAGTTAAGTGCCATACTTTTTTAAACAAAATGAGTTAAGTGCCATACTTTCTTAAATCAAATGAGTTAAGTGTCATACATTGTTAAGCAAAATGAGTTAAGGGCCATACATTGTTAAACAAAATGAAATGTATTAAACACTAACCATTTCCACCCTGGCTTTGCGTAGCTAAACTGGATGGTGAGCACTAAATGTGATATTAATAAAAGTTCCGAATATTAAAAAGGCTTTCAAATTTAAGCATAGAAATTTCGCGTACTTTACAATTCTGTTAACGTGAAAGTTGCGGTATGTGAAACGATATTTTATTTCTGATCTCTGAATGTTGTCATTTTTTTCAACGCTTTCAGAAAAATCAATTGATTACAGTGCTATTTTTCAAGTATTTGATTTAAAAAAAAAAAGCTAACAAATAATAAATTTCACATTTGAAGCGTAACACGGTTACCACATTTACCAAATTTGAATCAAAAGCTATAAATAAATGCATTAATAAAGTACATACATAATTGTATGCTGCAACTATATATTTAAGTGTTTTGAGAAAAGTTGACTGCACACCGATAAAATTAATTGTGAAAATTTAGAATATCATCTTCAGCGTATGATGGTATAAAAACAAATTTTGTGTTTCTAACCTCAAGCTAGTTATAGCTGAAAGAATGTTAGAAAAAATTTGAGCTATTTGCTAATTTTTCTAACAAAATTCTAGAATTTTAAATTTTCCTCCTTATCTATGGGTAAAGCGTCACGTGTATACAAAGCTTCATGTTTCTACCTTCGATAGCTTTGGCTATATAATGCATACCTCAGTCAATCCTTTAGATAGTATCTTATAGCTGTATGTAGATGATAGTTGCATCCTTCAAAACCGTTAGTTTCACTGCCTCTGATGGAATTAAATATCAGAAATTCAATAAGCCAGCTAAGTTAAACAACTGACAAACCCAATAAGCAGCAACTACTGTAAAAACAGGAAAGTGCTCAACAGATCATCCATCCAGAACTTGAACCATGTCTTAGCGGCCATTGCTGTTCACCTAAACAGTGTGGTCTATGAGACTGCGAGTACAAAACTCCTTAAAGCAGGTATTAGAAGCAAATACCTTAAATCTGGTAACGATGCTGTACACTTTTTTTGGTCCTGCGCATTGTGAAGAAAATTCTAAACTCTTACAGTAAACCAATTTATGTCCTATAACAAGGTGTTCCACCAAAGGAAGAACTTGCACAACTGATCGTGATAGGTGAATTAGCCGTGCACTTAGTGTGAGGTCTCAATAACCTATTTGTTATGATTTCCTTCATTTGAACTTTGATTTTACAGTAAATTAACAACCTATCAGATCTTCGGGTTCAGTCGCCAACCACAGAGCTGGCTTGACAAGCGTGCAGATTCTATTTGGAAAGGAATCAAAAGTTTCGGTAGATCAAATTCTGAGCCTTAGCGGCATGCACGTGTGGTAGAAGATTTTGGCAGAGCGTTTTTGCAAAGATCCCCCAACTGCCAAGATAGTTGACGGTCGTTTAGCTTGATAACAAATAATGTGGCGTTTCCGTTCATTCAAAGCCATTTTTACTGGAAGTAAGGCGATAATAAGTGTTTTTATAGTGGGTTTAATTTTGAGTTGATATAGTACGAAATGTTGAGTGTAGTACGACCACTATTTTCTGTAAAGTTTTGGTAATGTATCCCATGTAAAAGAAGTATGGATTAGCTTATTTATTTAGGTAAGATGCCATGCAGTACTGTTCATTAAACATGTTAGTTAACTTCTACATTTGTGTCTGTGTAAAATTTCCTGTAAGTTGGAGTTTATTGTTTGCTTTTCACCAGAATGGAATTTAGAATTAAGTCACTTAAGGAGAAGGGAAAGATTCCTTTAGTTGGGTGGGGGGTGGGGGGGTCAACAACATTCTTGTTTTTATGCAACACCTTGTTATAGGGCAGAATGTGGTTCACTGTAACAGTTACTGTACCTGGATGCGGATTAACAAGAGAGCAGAAGGCGGCCATTTATCCAAAATTGCAAAATTTATTCAGTAATATGCTTTCATGAGGCTGATTCCCCAAATTAATTTTTAACAGAATTGATCCCTATCATCTCAGTTATATTAGAGTCTACTGCAGAGAATGGGGGGGGGGGGGCAAAGTGGCCATTCTGAGAAAACAATTTTCAAAAATATTAATCAATATAAAAACATTTAAATAATAAGAGTATTAGCCAATATATTACGATTCATGTAAATTTATGCTTTTGCATGCAGTCCTTTATTGATTACGCGCCTTATAAGAAGTAAATGAATATAGTCCTATCAAATGGTCATTTTGACCGCCTGGCCCTTGTTACAAGTCCTTTTGTAATTGTTTATGAAAATGTAATATTTCTGTCAAAATTTGTGGTTGCATAATTTCCCATATAAATCACTTACTCTAAGCATTCTTTTTCCAGAACTTCGGGATTTCCAATGAAGTTACATGACTCAAATATTCTTCTGGAATGGCCTAGATCTTTTAATATATGTGTTTCCTTCTTAAGAAGTAAATCATAAAGAATGTTATTGATTTCCAATTCTGTTACCGTCTGCAAAAAGTGTAAATATTTTTATGGATATATATACACACACATATATATATATACTATACACACACACACACATATATATATACAGGGTATCCCATCAAGGCCGCCCAATCTCTGCGCAGCCAGATTCCTTGCTTAGAATACATAAAATTTGGCTAAAGAACTGTACCTCTACGACCTATAGTTTTCGAAAAAAAAAAATGCGAGAGAAAAGTATGGCGTCATATCCGGTGTATGAAAAAACAACTTTATTGGAAACATGAACATCGGTATTTGCATATGTTTACATAGGAATATGTTCAAAATGTCCCCCGCGCATATCGAGGCATGCATGTGCGCCGTGGAATGACGCCAAGCCGTCGTTTGAATCATATTTAAAAGGCTGCATCTAGTAGCTACCGGTAATTTTCGCATTGTGATAATGTATTACATACGTGAATATTGCGATATGTACTTTATCTTCGGTCAATGTAATGGCAATGTCTTTCGAACTGCTAGGGAGTATATCCCGTCGCTATCCATCACGCCGTCCTCATGATGCCGAAGTCATCCGCAGGTTGGACGACAGACTGAGAAATACGGGAAGTGTCGACCCGACATACATTCTCCACGATGTTGGTTGAAAAACGCATGGCGGGCTTACGCCAGCACAGGGATATGCAATACTTCGGCATATGGAAGAAACCACCGAATTGAGCATACGCGTACTAGCCAGGAAGCTGAATGCGAGTAGAAGTACTGTGCATAGGCCATTGCGGGTAGAGGGGCTATGCCCATTTCGCTACAGACCCGTGCAAGGTCTGTAGCGAAATACTTTCAGCGAAGCATTAACTTTGTGAATGACTATTGCAACAACATGAAGCCGATAATGCTTTCATTGCACATATTTTGTGGACGGATGAAGCATGCTTCACACGTGATGGGATCTCCGGTCGTCCAAATAGTTGCTCTAAGTCCTCTGGACGAGCCGGACGGCCTGGGGCTTTCACGTGATGGAATCTTCAACAGTCACAACAGCCATATGTGGTCAGAGTCCAATCCTCATGCAATCCGCCCGCACAGACATCAGGTCCGCTGGTCTGTAAATGTGTGGGTCGGTATACTAGGCAATCGCATGGTTGGACCATATCTGCTGCCTGAACGACTCAAGGGACATTCATACTTAGTATTTCTCCGTGATGTATTAACCTACTTCCTATATGACATACCCTTAACGGCAATACATGGTCTATGGTTCCAGCATGATTCCGCATTTCAGCTCTCCTGTATGTAATTGGCTGGATATGGAATACCTAGGCCGCTGGATTGGACGTGGGGATCCGGTTTTATGGCCGCCACGATCGCCAGATCTGACACCTTTGGATTTCTTCCTATGGGGACATCTGAAGTAATTGGCCTATCGACACCTAGTTACTACAGAAAGTGACTTAGTTGCTCGTTTTCATGCTGCGTGTACTTTCGTGGCCACCACGCTACTGCAACGCGTGTAGTCAGCCATTCCACGGCGCGCGCATGCATGCCTCGATATGTGCGATGGACATTTGGAACATCTTCCTATGTAAACATATGCAAATACCGATGTTCATGTTTCCAATAAAGTTGTTTTTCGTACGCCGGATATGACGTCATACGTTTCTCTCGCATTTTTCTCGAAAACTATGAGTCGTAGAGGTACAGTTCTTTGGCCAAATTTTCTGTATTCCAAGCGAGGAATCTGGCCGTGCAGAGTTTAGGCGGTCTTGCTTATTTGCTTATCTTGCTTATATATATATATATATATATATATATACATATACAGTGTGTTCCAAAAAGAATGAAACTCGCTTTAATTCTTTACCTGTTGAAGATAAGTGAACAATGTAAATTGCAAAAATGTTGAAAGTAAGGTAGGAAATAAGACTACGTTAATGAAATAGTCATCCCATTCATTTTCAAAAACTTACACTTTTTAAAGTTTTATACGACCCCCTTAGACAAATTTGGCCAATAAGAATTTTTTTTTATTTTTAATCCAAAAACATCATTAAAAAAACTCGCATCTCTGTATCTTTAAAATTGCGCGAGTTATATTTAATCGAAAATTGAACATTGCGAATGCGGAACCCTATATCAAATTAGAAATGTAAATTTGTTACATATCACAAGAAGATAAAATTGTATGATAATGCACAGGATACCTAACCGAGTAGTGAGTAACACTGCTTTTTATGATCTCTGTCTATGAAATGCTTTATTTAGATACATTTGTGATAAAAAAATTTGGCACATATTAATAAATTTATTATGACACATATTAAATTTGACACATATTATTCTTGATCTAAGCAATTTCCATCGTCAATGTGTTTATAATCTCTATATTCCCTGATTATAGCCTTTCCCATGGTACTGAAAAGTGGCATAAATCAGGTTTTTTCCTTTATCATAATTCAGTTTATTTTAAAGATACAGATATGCGTTTTTTTAATGATCTTGTTGCATTAAAAACTAAAATTTTCTGATTGGTCAAATTTGTCTAAGGGGGTTGTATAAAAATGTAAAAAGTGTAACTTTTTGAAAATTAATAAGAGGACTATTTCATTAATGTAGTCTTATTTTTCCTACCTTACTTTCAACATTTTTGCTATTTACATTGCACACTTATCTCCAACAGGTAAACAATTAAAGCGCGTTTCAATATTTTTAGGAAACCCTGTATAATTAAATTGATAGAAAAAAATGTGAAGGAGTGCATATCTGCAAGCAAAGCATCAACCGCGGGTTGTAAAGCAGCACTTAATTATTTACATTAAAAGCAAAATGTAACGAGAAAGGGCAGAAAAAGTAGACCATTGAAAATAAATCAATGAATACTATATCTGCCAGAAACGTTTTCAGGGGCACATTCTACACAGATACACTGAAATCCGTTGTTTCTATAATTGCATGAAAACACGTGGTTAAAAATTTATGAAATCTGTATCCAACAACGGAATAAACGAGATCCACAGAGAAGCGACATAAGAGGACAATATTCAACTAAAATACCATAAAATAACACATAATTATGAAAAATATAACACTTGAATACACAAATATACTAAAAAGCAACTCACGAATTTTGAAAAGACCGTCAGCTGGAATCCTCAATACGTGAGACTGAAAGTGCAATGGGATGGGCCAGTTGAAAGCGAGCGGAAGTAAAAGTTGATGGTTATCAGTGACAGGTTAAAACCAAGAGCTCAGAAACTAACCTCGAAGTTACTACTACAATCGAAAACATTTAAAATTGGGATAACACTGCTGTTTTAGAGTCGTAGCCTGTTTTCATTTTATTTGCTTTTTAGGTATCCACCTTAACGGTTTTACTAGTATTTTTAACTTTTTTATTTACCCGCCGAAGCAGTTTTTTAAAAAAAGGTTTGCACATTCTTTTATGTGACCGAAGTTACTGTTTTTCTCGTACGTGCAAGCTTTGACTTCCCCCCCCCGGGGCGGTGTTTATGTTGTGGTATTTCCACTACTTTTACCGTACTTACACTACGTACCGTACTTATACTTCAATCTACAAATAAGGTAGCAAAATTGTATATAGAGTATAGACTTTTTAGACGATTAATATGTAATTGTGTACGCTTATTACTATCCAGGTGTTTTATTCGGAGCAAATAGTTAATGATTAGATTTTTAAATACTTGGTTACTAAGGCAAGAGAATAATGAGGAAAGAATTTTACATTAAATTGAAATTGCTGTCTCTTGTCAAAAATTGAATGAGTTACTTTGTACATAAATAGTGATATTAAGAAAATTTACAAATTTGGAAGGATGGGATTCATTAGGTATTAACTGAATATTAGATGGATAAATATTAAGTGTGGGTTAAGAATCATTTGCGGCATAAAAACAAAGAAAAACATCATCAATGTAGTGAAAATTAGAAATGTTATAAGTAATCAGATAGGAGTGTTTTTCGCAAAAGTAAAGATGAATATTAGCGAGCATAGATCTACTACTGGATCCTTGTGGTTTGAAGGTAAACAGCATTACCATGTACAATATAGTTCTGAAAATAAACAAAATGTGATAAATTATTACATGTAGACGAGTTATATGTAGTAATAGCATTTAATTGGAATAAATCGAAGGGTTGTTTAATGACAGAAAATAAATCGTTGGTGATGATGTTATAAAAAGGCTAAAGTTTGGATTGATTCAATGGTAGTAAAGGATTTCAATTTTTGAATAAGATCATAGCTGATATACAGGGTGACCCAAAAACATTGACCTCGACTTTTATTCCTTAAAAATTGATCTTAGATATATATAATAAATTATAAAGTTGAGTAATAAAAGGTACAGAATTTTATGAAATCGATTAAAATTCTCAAGGGAATTAAATTTAATGAAATACAAAATTTAAATTTTTATACGGCCCCCGTACAAAAACATTTCCAATGAGTAAAATGTGCCCCATACACTAATAAGGTGATGTACACAATTTCAGCATTTTATCATAAAATTAACATAGATATGAAAAGACAAAAATGCTGACTTAAACCACCTTTCGGTGCATCGGCATGGGTTCTCAGAGGGGAAAAATCATGTCGGCAGATCGCGTTTCAGGGGTCATACACAAATTACTAAAGAAAACAATGATTGCATAAATTAATAATAATCACTCCTCAAACTTAAAAGCGACATTCTGGTTGTTATTTTATGGTTGAAGAAGGAAACCATATATGCAAATTTTATTTTGGGAAGAAGTTGAAACCTTTGGGAAGTTTCGTAACATTGAATGTACGACTTCATCAGTTTGCTACAGTTATTCGCAACTCCAACCTTTGAGACGATGGAGGAATTTACAAATAAGGAAAAAGCCGGTATGCATTTCATCTGTGGATCTTCTTTTCGTGGGGCTGTCTCAAGAGACTCCTCTATGATACTCCCTTGAATCTGAAGGGGAACGCGTTACCAGAATTTCAGCCTCTAAATAAATTTGAATACACAGTAATACTCAATTTTGTTTGAGTTCCAATTTGCATTGGAGTGATAATTTTTTTGTGCAAAGTTAACTGTTTAAATAAACATTTTTAATTCCATACGAGCTTTCAACCATAGAAATACATTCAACTCAGTTGGACTTAATATCTTATCACAGCGCCCCTCGAAATATTATCGCAAATGATTTTGACGGAATTTATCGCAAATGATTTTGACGGAATTTATCGCAAATGATTTTGACGGAATTTATCGCAAATGGTACCGACATGAAATTTAAACTCCTTCCCTTTACCTCCATGGTATATGATTTAAAGTGGATAATTTGAGCTACGCTATGGATGCTAATATCAAAGTAGTCTACAGTAACCCAGTTAATATCAATGTGTCCAACTCATTTACATAACAGAACTGGTGTCAGCTTGATAAAAGGAAAATTCAACATTTTTGACTAAATAATTTGAGACAATAATTTGGTTATGAAATTTGAAGAAACATACTTGTTTTTTCATTTTAATAATGATCATCATGCAAGTAGAGCCAAACCCTTTGGAATATGATAGTATGAGAAAGTCGAGTGGAGACTCAGATGTCAGATATTATAATATTGGATTGATACAATGATTTACATTTTATACAAATTACCTAAAATGTTCGCGCAAATGAATTTGAAAACAAATCATAGGGAAAATTACGAATAAACAGCTTATTGATTTGTTGCTTTTCATCAGTTCATTCAAAGATTTTATAATTGTCTGACTTGACGATTTCAGAATTTAATTTTCTAATTTGACTACGAAATTTTACAGTCATTTCTTATTCTTAAAGATAGTTCGTCCCTTATCCTATTCGCTGAATCCTGGATTTCAATCGTAAATCGTCCAATGTTGCTAGTCGGACGGCATTGCCATCCACTACATACATTCGATGCCGAAGTTCTTCCGATTTCTTTTTTAAAGTTCCGGTTCGTCCCGAAACCTTAATCCGAGCTCTCATTCTCCCAGTACTGAATTGTTGGGGGACTTCACGGTGTACTTTCATACTATTCGTTGCACTTGAGCTGTTACAACTTTTTCCAATGGTTGAAGAAATTTCCTCTTCTTTAGAATGCCCAAGAGTGTGGTTGGACAATATCTTAATTTCAATATCATCACTGCATTCTTGCCCTGGACAAGTACTGGAATATTGGGAGACTTTAATGTGTACCTTCCTCATACTATCCGATGCAAGCTTTTTTCCAAATGTTGCACAAACTTCCTTTTTCTTAGGATGCTCAAGTATGTCGTTGGACGGTGTCTTGATTTTAGTATTGTCACTGAATCCTTGCTCTGGACAATTTTCACTTAGGAATAATTGATACTGTTCTGACTGTTCTGGTTCAGATAATAAATAATCTTCATTATCGCCAGAATCGAATGTTCCTGAAAATTCAAGAATGCCCGTAATTACCATCTGATTTAAATTTTCATCATGGGTACTATTTTCTATTAATGAGTGCATGTCAAAGCTTGGAATGGACGAACTGTCACTTTGGATAAACGAAACTGGGTAATAAAGTTCTTCTTTGCGATATAAAGCTCTCACAGTTTTAGTGTACTCGTATTTGTCAACATAATGGGAACCTAAAATCTTACATTTGTTGTAAATAACATCTATAACAAAATGCCCTAAGATGTATTTATTATTTGAAAACATTTCTCGCCATGCACGGTATATCTTGTTCAGAAGCCATTGCAAACTCATTTTTTCTAGACGACAGGGAAATCTAAGAATCCATTTGATTATGCATTTAAAAGTGGTTAAGCCTTCCAAAAAAAAGTCGGTAATTAAATAAGCTTGTAAAAATCAGTTGCATAACTATTATTAGTAAAGAATTAAGAGGAATCTCCCTCAGTTGCGTCAACGAGGATTACATAGATTAATTCAAAATGTATAAACAAACCATGACGCTGCCAAAAAGCATTTTAGTAAAATAAAAACGAAACTAAACACTGCAATTAGGTACCATAAAATAAAACTCTGCAAATCATTGAGGTATTAAAATTAGATTTGTTATGGATTTCAGAGATCCATCAGCAAGCTTCTAATTTTGATTAATACACTGTGGAAAATGGAGGTAATGGAAAGGAATTAAAACTTCATGTAAAGAAACGGAAAAATTGTTTGGGACAATAATTCAGATGGCGTTGGGGTAAGACGTTACACCGTATTGTACGTATTTCTATAGCAAAATACTAGTATTGTACTGGATAATATATATATAAATTTTATTTTACGAAAAAAATTCATTTTGTGCAATGCAAATCAGATTTCAAAATATTCTTACTTATTCAAATTTATTTTACCTTTCAATTTACTTTTGTCTTCCTATGTTCTGCACCCTGTTCCACAGCTAGGAATATACTTATTACTTTTACTCATCATTAGGTAAATTTAATTTAAAAATAAGCAAAAATACATATACTGAACGCTACGCTTAGCTGTTGTGTTACATGAGAACAGATAGAACTTTACTAACACTAGCAGCACCTTGATGTAATTTTCAACGTATTATGATATTTTCAGACTTTTCATTCATCTTTTCGTTTTTGGAGTTACGCTAATGAAGCGAGAGTAGCTCCCACGGAGGTAAAAGTAAGGAGTTAAAACTTCATATTAAGAAAACGCCAATATCGTTTAAGACAATAATTCAGGTGGCACTGGGATAAGATAAGTAGCCCTGCATTGTATGCATTTCTATGGCGAAAGACCTAAAATATTCATCCAAACTGTCCATTTTGCAAAAATAAATTATTAGCGCAATAGAAAGTAGAAGTGAAACAATAAAGAATATTCCTACTTATTCAAAATTGTTTTATCTTGCAATTTATTTTTATCTCCATATATTCTGTCTCTATCCTACAACTATGAAAAAATATTGGTTAATCATATTCATAATTAAGGAACCTTTGATTTTAAATTAATCAAAACTACTCATACTGAATACTACGCCTTTCTGTTGTGTCAACTAACGATAGTAGCTACTTTACTAACACTAGCAACATTTAGATATAATTCTCAAAGTGTTCTGGCATTTTTAAGCGTTTTATCCATAGGGGTTTTATCACTTTTTCTCTAACTTCGTGGTAGCTCCCTTTGTCAATGGCTCAGGGTTGCAAACATAGGGCCATTGATAAAGGGAGCTACTCTCGCTTCGCTGGTGTTGCAGCAAATGACATTAGTGGTCAAATAATGCAATCAGCACTACGATTAACATGAAAGGGAAAATAACTTCTGATAGAAGATATTTTCATGATGACATGACACATATTAATGGTGTCTTAATTGCTTAATTTGATGGAAGCGCGCCTAGCATTTTTAGTTAATAACTAAAATTTTTGTACATATTTGTAACCGTCTTTCTACATAATTACTGAACTGGTTCTGGTACTTTTTGAAATATATCTTGAATACACTATAGGCGGTGACGAAGCCTTATTTTTGATTTTCGACCTCTGACCGAGATGTCAGATGTTAAAGTTTGCTTCATGTAAAGTCTAAGAAATTGAATGGGAAAACGTTCAATTATAATGTATCCCTGCACAGTATTATTACCACTGATATGCAATTGAAGCCGGAATTTAAATTAAAAGCATGACCTCAAAATAAACATATCCGCTGAATGCCCCGATATTTTCTCAGACTTCCTGTGAAATTTACAAGCAATTTTAGATCAGTTGGTAACTGCTCATATGCATGGGATATCTAGTGGCAGTAGTGAGGAACAGATTTTACACCGCTGAATATTTTCATTGTGGTTATGTAAAAAATATTATCTACCAGATCAGGATCAACGGCCTGCAACACCTAAAAGATTGCATAAATAACGCTGTGGCTACATTTGCACTGAACATACTTCATGTAATGTAGAATGACGTCGACTATTGTCTGGATGCTTGTGATACCAAGGGTGTTGATATTTGTGACGGTAACTTTAATTAAGTTTGAACTTTCAGACTTAGTGAAGTACTTGACAGGGAGACTAATTAAGGCTGCAGCCAGTCGAGACAGATGGCGTAACAGTATCTCGAATACAAAGAAATTTATTACAAAATTTACGACTGGAAATGAATCGCCGGACTTCTAATCCAGCCAGTCCTCCAGCGAATAAGGTGGTGTAACCAAATTCCAATCTGCAACTAGTGCTGACCATTGATGAGGATATCAGGTTGATCCAGACAATCTGACTAACCTGCAGTGAGGAGCCAGAGGTTGATCTCACCCCCAATATGGACCAGAACGCTTTTATCAAGGAAGAACATTTTCTGAATGACTTTTAGCGATATGAGTTAATAATAATATTCACTGGTCTAAAACAAGGACAAAGCATAATCTTCGATCTGCTAGACGAAAAAAATTGCCCACGCAGTGGCATCCATCAATGATATGCTGAATCTCAACGACTCCTCAGTGTGATAAAGTTTTGGTGAGCTGTTCGTTATCTCTCCCTATATTTCATTTTTCGCAATGGCCCCTGTCTATCTTCTCTGGACAATCTGAGCAAAAATCATATAGGAACGTTAAAGTCTTTCGACACTAATTGGACGATTAAGAATGCTTATTTCTGTAGTGATTGTATATACAATTTTGTAAATAATTTTACTTAAACTTATAAATAAAGTGTATGCTCTAAACCTGAAAAAAATTGGTTCATGTGAATGTTTGGAATTCCACGTTTTCATTTCTAGCGTAAATGTTCGTTACCTTTAGGTAAATGCCTACAGGTAAGTGGAGTTATCAATACCACAACACTGAAATTTATAAAGACAATTATAGAGAGATGAAAAATTTTGTCAGTTTTCCTTCACAATGGTGCAAAACAGAAATATTTATAATAAATACTTTTCGATATATAATTTCATTATCTTGGATACTTTTCAACCAGACAGTCTGTATAATGGATGTCACTCTTCGTGAAACTGGTATGTTCTGTTTGTGTGTCTAGGATGTTGCAAATTAATTGCGTATTATTAAGAGGGATATAATAATTATGTTCGATAAAGCGTCATATAATAAATTTTTATCGGGGTAGAAGCGTGGCCTGCATGTCTCCAGGGATATTAGAATCGCATGAAGGCAGATAGCTGAGAATTTTTTATATAATTTTACACTTTGCGTTATATGACTGGCTTTACACCTAATTCTGCAGATTGAAACGTAATTTTGCATTTATTGGTAAGTAATTTCTGTTTTTCCATGGCCAGCAGTGAAAATTTTTTCTAAATAATACATGTTCAAGAATAGAACAGAAGTGCAGAACTTTTCATACCACGTTAGGATAATTGATGCAATTCCCTGGATAATATTTGCAAAACGTGCTTTTTCGGAACCTGGAAGAGATGAAAACAGAGTTAATAAATCACACATCTTGATGGAGTTGCAGAGTTTATTCTTAAGTGAATACTCCAGTGCCATTTATGAGTGATTTTATGTAATTAAGATAAGCGTGAATTCCATGTTACGGTTCTCACTTGGAAATACTCGTAACGAAATTCACTTTTTGAAAGAGCGATAGAAATACAAGACATATATTGAAATGGTTTTAAATTAAAAATGTGATGACTATATGCGCAAAATAAATATCAATATATATATATATATACTAAGTTTTAGTAGCTTAAAATTACAGTGAACACGGTTTGGACTAGTTACTCAATTGTCTATGTGCGCAATGAAGGAGCGGTATCAGTTGCGAAGTTAAATATGGCAATAAATTTGTTGGGGTCATTCAGCCAGCACTGGGTCATTTTTCAAAATGACATAAATTGACCAAAAATAAAATTATAGGGCAGGCGTGATATGGCAACACAGGCTCGAACCAATTGAATCGGGAATATCGAAAAGGACACATTTCGAATTCCTGCGGCCATAACTTTATTGTGGTTAAAACTAAAATGAAAAAAGAGGACATACATTTTACTTTTCAACAGTATACTGAGCTCATTGATAAATCCTCTAAGACCGGAATATGTAACTTGATAAAGATCTGTACTAACAACTTGAAAAAGTGGCCATGTCTGAAGAAAGCCACTTTCACTCAGAAGTTATAGCCAGCAAGTCCCAAAAGAATAGGAATTGTCGCTTCAAGTTAAATATTTTTACGTATTTTAATTTGGTCTCCAAACACGCGGTGACATGATAGCTCGTCATTATATTTGCAATATAGTGTCAGAGGAAGCGTTTTTTCATTCTAAAGAAAAAGGAACACTTGCTATGTTACTGGACGTAGCACATTAACCAGCTTAGTAAAATACCAATAAACTATCAAAAGATTGTAGATCAATGTAGAGAAGCTGAAGCAGTATGTGTTATCACACTTAAAGGATTTCTTCGACAAAATTCTTCAGCGGCCTACAACTACAGACTTGTACCTTCTAGAAGAGAGTTTTTGATAAGTTTTTAAGTTTCCATATTTAAGGTTTTCAATTTTTTTTATTTGCCTATCAATAGTTGTAATAACTAATTTACGCTTTTATTTTTGTGCTAATAAAAACCATTTTATCGATTCGATTTTTTGTCAAATTGCCTTAATATATTTTTAAATTTCGAAAAGGGCACACATCGAAAAATTTCAATAATTTCTTTTCATGGTTCTAATAATTTTTCCCAAATAATGAGTCGATTACTATTAGTTTACTTTTTGGCAATAAACATTTCCAGTAAATTATAATTTTCCTGCCATCACTACTACGAAGAAGATGTTTTTTTTAAAATTTCCTACTCAATTACAGTTTGGGAAAATTAAAAGCAAGAGAATCCACAAACGAGAGGTTAAAGTTAATATATGGTAGTTAAGAATTAGCTCGAAAAATAAGCATGTCAGTCACTTTAGAGAAATACTTAAATTTAGATTTCAACTGTTGTCAAAAACATATTGTCAAGATATTGTTAAAATAATGACCCAAACTGGATTCCATTTGCATATCTCCATTTGGCATGTCAACGCACTATCCATTAAAGTACTGGAACGACACGTCTTCTTTCTCAATGATTAAAATGGATCTTAGAAATTAAACTCGCGATGTGATAAATATGTTGATATAAGTTTGCGGGAGTTTTTAGAAAACTTACCCCAACACACATATAACAGATAAAATAGCACCTTATTATCAAAAACACAAAACTTGAAGTAAAAGATTACTAAATAAATTTTTCCTTTGACGCATATTCTATATCTGCACTCAATAGTGCTAGAAGTAGCTTTGATTCCAAGAGCTTATTCAGATAAGTCTTCTGGCTGGTAGTATTTACCATGTTCATCCCTTTTCAGTTTTGCTTGAGATGTTGTCAAATATTTCGCAAAGATGCTCCTAAGAACATGATGAACATATGGGAATAGAAAGCTTGTAGTAAGAGTCCAAATGATTGCAATTGTACGTTTAACAGTACGCTACTGTGATGTGGTTTCCGGTGTTCCAACAACTTAGGCAAATGTGGGTTCAAGGGTGGACCCATACTAACCAGAGAAACTATTGTCATTATTGACAAAATCAACCGAATCGGGTACAATATATTATATTGTACCCGATTGAGGTATTAGATGAATATATTATTGAGGTAGTTAACAAAAGAAATTTTAAAATGAAGGTTTAGAGAACCATATAGTTTACTCGAATAAGGTCAGTGAATCATTTTAAATAAAATATTTAAGTGATAAATTAAGTTTAGTGTTCTCATGGAAGTCTGCTTCAAATCAATGTGCAAAATACCTCACTCGTGGACAGCTTTAAACGCAACATTATATCAACATAATATCTGAAAGATTGATAAAGGGTATTTTCAACCTAAGATAATATTCTTCATTGTCCACCATTAATGCATTTTTTATATATCCCTATGATCCCTTCCTACCCTTAGGAGTACGTAATGCACATACCACAGGTTAAGAATCATTGTGGGAGAATATATAGAAATGGAGTATCTTGTAACAAAATTTCACGATGAACATGGCAATGACTACCAACAAAAGTCTTATCTGAACACGTGGTTGTAAGCAAAGCTACTGCTAACAGTATTGAATAAAGATTTAGCTAATGTGTCAAAGTAAATATTATTCCGGAAGATTTCACTTCCTTTTATGTGTCATTCTTTTTCGGTGCTCTTTTATATGGGGGTTGAAGTAAGTTTTGTTAAATAACTTGCTTAAGCATCGGGGGTAAAATTTTAAGGGACCATTTTAACCAATGGAAAAAATGCCTCATCTTAGCAGTTCAATGAACAGTGGGTTGACATGCCAACTCGAAATGTGTGGTCCAAGTTTCGGTTAGGACATACGTGTTTACCAATATTCCTGGGGTAAATTTTTAATAGGAAATAATCTCTGATTTTATCACTCAGATGGAACGTAAAACACTTTTTATATTACTTTGAAATCATTTTATTCCATGACGGAATGTAAAATATCCAACAAGGGTTAAATATAATTTCACCCAGAAAGCCATACATGTTGCTGACTAATTTACTACACAAAATTACACAATGATTGACAAAAATGGGATGAATAAACAATAGGATAATACCTGTTTGTGGTGCACAGCGTTACGGCTGGAAAGTCCACTTCACCATCATTTTCCACCTCTATCTGTACCACAGATGGTTTATTCCTAAAAAGTGTGTAAAAATGAAATGTCTGGTAACCAAACCCCATAATGCAGAAGGTGAATACCACCAACCAGATAAGTTTTCCAATTATGCTCTTGGAAGATGTACAATTACTTATGCCATTAATTGAGGACTTTGCTAACGCGGAAAAGAAGAAACGAAGAACCGAAGTATTCTGTCCTGTTTTATGGTTCTTCGACATTGAGCTGCTGGTTTTGTGTCTGGTATAAGGATGTTGGGGTGAGGTATGCCAAGACCATTGAGTTTCGGGATTCTGTGTGGCACTGGTGCAACCATACACGTCACAGTTATGGCTGGATAAGTAGATTTGCAGTTCTTTTTTATCGTCGAAGTTGAGAAATCTTCCGCAGTTGCATTTGATGGTTTTCATTTCTGAAACGGTAGGACGATATTGTGTACATGTTCAGCGAAGATACATATATTGACTTTTCATTATAATTTACATCATCTTCTATTAAATAACAAGGGCACTGCAAAACTAAAGAAAACTGAAGTAGAAGAAAGTTATTAGGTCTTTTAAGACAAGTTTAATTTTGTTTTTCAAAATGTGTCAGTGGAATCTGTGTGTCTGTATTTTGTGTAACCAATCTAACCTGTAAAAATTAACAAAACCCCTTTTATGCACTTCATACCATTATTGTCAAACCTGCGGAAGAAGCTTATAAATCCAATTTTGCGTTCTTAATAACCAGCTGTTATTAGGTATGTATGGTAACTGTTTGTATGCAGACCGTTGATCTACTCCCATTTTAATTCAGTGTATATTTAATTCCGGGTTTATTTATTGCCTCAGTAAGTGCTTATAATTTCTATTTATTGATCTTCTATTTATTGACTTTATTTACTGATAACTGAAAGTAAGCTGGGCGTGTTACATAAGACAGCTGAAAACAATTGTCTATAGAGGGCGTTGTGTCGTATATTATTTTGAAGGTTTACTGTACGGTCTTACAAGAAACTTATTCCCACTTTGTCTGTGTCATATTTGAAAGTATCTGAGAAAAAATAGACTACACCTGATATACATTTAACGCACCTGTGGTTTGCAATTTCATTCAAATCTAGAATAGATATTCGCTGTTCCCCAAGGTTTAAGAAACACACCTCTGATTAAAATTTCGCCAGAACTCACAGATAACTCTCGAAAATCAAAGAACACTTCAACAATACGTCCGTTTAGACAAAAAATAAAAATAAAATCTCTCATTCTCTGTTGATCCGAAGTATTTATTTCCTTAATACAACGGGGCTGAATTGCGAATGGCAACAAAAGGGCAATGAAAATTCGAAATTTTTAAATGCGGCAAACTAATACCCAATAGCAAGGCGTGTATGTGACGTCATGACTTGAGAAACGCATTCTTTGAAGTAGGCAAATAGGTACTCTGTTCAAGGATGAAAAATGGGAACCTGTTACTCTTCTATGAGGGATTTGAGAATTTATGGGAATTTTCATTACAAATTTAATTAAAATTTAACAAATAACGTTCCTTGAATATTTTTTCATAATTTGAATGTAGACATATCGCTCAACATTCATGCTAAAAATTAGAATCGTGCGAATCTTCAATTTTTCGATGCAACAATAGAAAACCGAAATTGCGTAAATATGGCATATTTCAGTACATTTTGAAAGAAAATAAAAATGAAGGAATTACCCTACATATTCACCTATTCGCTTCACAGCCCGTTTGAAAGTGGTTCTTTGATTTTTTACTATATAGTGCCAAGATGGAAACTCTGTGCTAGCATTTTTCATTACTATGGAACGAATTTGTGTAAAAATCATTCAAAATTGCTCTTCAATATAAAATAAATAAGAAATTCATATTTTGTCTAAGGTCCTGATCTGAACAATCACTGTACCGAATTTCTTAGCTGTGGGTCTCTTATATTTTTCTCAGACCGTCTTTCAAAATTCTAGAATAGTATTTTTGTCCCGATCACAACACTTTCCCTTTGCAAACACCTATCTCCACAATTGCATAGACTTAAGGAAAGTGAAAATATGAGCAAAGAAGTGCAGTAACAGAAAGTACAGTATCAAATGAAAGCATCAACTGTATATTCTGTTCTGTGGTATGTGTATGATGAATTACGTATACGGCAAAAATGATATTAGTTTATGGAACTAAAGTGTAATAAAATGAAATAAATAATAATATTGAAATACTTGTCTTCACAGAACATAATACAAATTCGTAGTATAAAAAAATACACCGTTTACGAAAGATAGAAGACGTTAAAGTGTTAAGTAATCCTACTTTACCTTTTTGATGATGTATCCTGAAGTACTTATATTCCTAAATTTTACAATGTTTTTAGCATTTACTAATGAACTCCCGCAGACAATTCTTTATACACTATATTATCTTTGATACATTATTAAAGTTTCAATCCTGATTTGGTACAACACAATTTCACAAGTTCTTTTCGACATGGCAACATTGCGACACTGATTCATGTTTTGAAAAATGGTAAACAACTTCTTGCAAACGCTGAACGCAATTAAAATAACAAAAACCTTTTAATGGAAGGAATAGGTTTTAAGGAAATTCTGATAGTGTTAATCTGCACGCAAGACTTTTCTATTTGCAATGCCTTCTTATTTATTGATTGATATGCGTCATAATTTTTACTCAATCTCACTACAGTTTTGGAAGGGTACAGAGCAATTTATTTTCTTCTATTGATTGAAAAAGATTTAGACGTAAATTACATATACAAAAACCAGCGGTGGCCTCAATTCGATAGAGCCGAAATAGTTTTGCATGAATGACAGCTTTAACACAATGCCATAATTCTAATATTACTTCAACTATGTTATCTTGCATTATCTTGCTTAATTCACAAAGAAATGGGAAAGAAAAAAACTATAATAAACATATTTAATAGTTAAAAGTTACTCCACGGGATTAGGTCATGTCTATATCTAGGCCGCGTTCATGCTTTTAAAATCATGGATTTTAAAAGAATGTGTATTGATTATTTTTTATAATTACGTAGTTATTATGTGTAATAAATAACAGTTGATTGCAATATCATGTAATCAATGGGATAAATGTTGTCGTTTTCAATCACTACAGTAGGATGGACTAAATATACCAATAAATAACTAAAGAACATGTTTTCAAGGCTATTTCAATGCATTTTTTGAAACTTTTACAAGACAGTGATTCATTCTTCTGTTGGAGAAGATTAAACAATTGTAAATCAAATTAAAAATGCAACTGTAGGCTTCATTTTTCTCTATCTTGAAAAACATCGTTCGATATTTTAAAACTTCGTTACTAACAGACGATTAAATCTTAGACCCACGGTTACAGGGTTCATTTTTCTTTATTCCTTGCTGAATCCTAGTTTCATCTAGTTGAGAATGTGACTAAGAACAGTGGTAGGAGTGTACTCATCATCATCGGCCATCAATACCCAGTGCAACCACGTATTCATATCTAGCCTGAGCAAATCTCTATATGTAACCTCTTAAACCAACACGGAAGCGTTGAATATGCATCCATTGCTGGCCACTGTATCCGGCGTCCCGCCCGCACTTATAAACAGAACGCGGGATACAGTTAAACCTTGGTTTAATATTTAAAATAGTTTAAGCTTCTTCCAATAAAAGTATTAAATATTATTATTGAGCGTTTTTAGTTTATTACTTTTAAAGCAGAATGCGTTGATCCGGTGGTCGAGCGGTCAGGTGCATGCGTTTCCGTCTGATCGCTGGATTGCCGGGTTGCGGCTTTGGATCCCGCCAGCGGGCATGGATGTTGTCATGTCGAGGCCAAGTCAGACTTCCGCCCTTCAGGGAACCTCTATAAAAGTGGAGCTGCAAATCTCATCCCCTTCGCTATGGGATACCCTGGGGGGGGGACGTGGTGCGTAGGCGGCCCTACACCACGGGGTAATTAGTAACGAACGAACGAATGCAGAATGCCCGAGGGTCTGACTAGTATCAGTATAAGAACTAGTATTGAAAATCGGTTAGAAAATTTTAAATCATGGGCATAAAATTGGCAATATTTAACACAATCAGTATAGGATTATTAATACAAATAATAACAAGAAATATCAATCCTGCATAAAGCATTAGTTATGAAACGCTTTCCAACCGCAATGAAATTTTATTTAAACATTTCTACAATGCGATACATTCAGCGGTAATATGTTTTAAATTATTACAATACTACATTAATTTATTATATTTTAAAACTTAAAACGTCATCGAAAAAAATTGAAATTTATTCAAATGACGTCATTGAAACTTCAATCGCCTGGTTTAAACATCTCTGAAATGCGATATATTCAGCGGTAATATTTTTAAAATTATCACAATACTACAATGATTTTTGATACTACAATGATATTTGAAAGCTTAAAACTTCATCGAAAAAAAATGAACTTTATTCAAATGACGTCATTGAAATTTAAATTGCCTGGCTCTCTATGTAAAAGCAATACATATTTCATTCATACACTTTTATTCCATTCCTTTCATTCATCATAATACTACAATAACTTATTTTATTTAAAAACTTAAAATCATAAAATTAAAGTAATTTAACTCTATGCTTAAAACTTCATCGACAATGTCTGCTATAAATCGTCTGCTTCTCTATGTAAAATCAATGAAAGTTTCATTCATATCAGCTATATTACAGACTCCAGAGCTAAATAATTTTGCGTTAAAGAAATTCAGCAATTCTTATACTAAATCTTGATGTGTTTACATTTTCCATAAGTGAAAATTAGGCTTCGTTGTACAAACAATCAACGTTTGATGATCATTTAAATTAAAATATATTATACTTGCGTTATTTCAGAATATAGATCCACAGAAATTAAGCAAAAATAAAGCGGTTTTAGGACGGATACAACACTAAATATGAATTAAAAAGAGTAAAAATTACGATTTTGACACAGGATGGATGCCATATTTTATTTTGAAGTGGGTCACGTGATCTCTTCATGCTGTCGGTGCAATTATCATTTTAATTTTTATTTAAAAAACTACAGAGCATATTTTGCTGATTTTTTTATGTATTTTATGGGATAATTTCAATATTTGCTAAAATTTTCAAAGAAATTTGTAAATTTTAAATTCACTTAAAGAATGTTTGAAAAATTAGGTCCCATAGGGTTCAGTAATAATCTAAATAATTTTGCATTAAAAAATGCAACAATTCTTATACAGCTCATTCTACATCTTTTGGTATTTACATTCTCCATATGTGAAAATTAGGCTTCGTTGTAGAAATAATCAAAGTTGGATGATAATTTAAACTCAAATATATTGTAATTGCGTGGTTTCAGTATGTACAGCAATTAATATGTACAGCAATTAGTAATAATCATTTGTTCGATTACTTTTGTTTAATACTGTAGAAGCACAGTATTTAAGCAAAAATAAAGCGGTTTTAGGACGCATGCAACACTAAATATGAATTAAAAAGAACTTTAAAAATCAGGATTTTGACACAACATGGATGCCATAATTTAATTTGAAGTGGGTCACGTGATCTCTTCATATGATGGTCACGTGATCGCTTCATATAAAAGGTGTAATTATTATTTTAATTTTTATTTTAAAAACTACTGAATATATTTTGCTGAAATTTTTTTTATATATTTTATGGGATAATTTGAATATTTCTTAAAACTTTTGAAGCAATTTGTGAATTTCAAATCCGCTTAAAGAATGTTTGAAAAATTAGGTCCCATAGGGTTCAATGTATATCATTTTTTCAACCCGGTTTCAGTCCAAAACTTATTGGGTGAAATTATTAATTTATATTCCCATAAGTTCGACTGACAGTCTGAACAACATACTAAAATTTTAATTTGATAGAGTTATTTTTACGGCAGTTATCGTGCGAACGGATGGACAGACAGACAGACAGACAAAGTCATAAGCACTTTCAACTATGTTGTAAAGTGTTAAAAATTAAAGAACCACTAAGTCCTCCAGAAGTAGCCGAAAAACCGTTACTCATGCAGGAGTCATAATTAACGAATGAAAACCTTAACGATAAAAATATTTGTATAATATGACGAAATCGCCACAGAAAGCGATAGTCTTCAATTTATGGATCAAAATACCATGATCTACCAAATCAGAAGCTCTAAATAAATCAGTATAAACAACATCCAGCTGACCTATCGAATTAATCGTCTCAATCACATACGGATTAAAGCAGAAAGGATTAGTGAGAGTATTCATATGAAACCGTGTTAATTAATGGAAATTAAATACCAAATTTGATTGCAAATGCTCTTATGTAAAATAAATTAAAAATGTTTGAAAAATTAGGTCCCATAGGGTTCAAAGAATTTCATTTCCTCAATCCGGGTTCAATCCAAAACTAATTGGGTGATATTATTCATTTACATTCCCATATGTCCCACAGACCGTCTGAACAACATATTAAAATTTCACTTTGGTAAAGTCACTTTTACGGCAGTTATAGTGTTGTTGTTGAAACCCAGACAGTCCGACCTACCAGAAAGGTGTAAGGTAACTGTTTGGACGGTCGGGAAGTGCCACCCAATTTAGACCGGAACCCAGTGGGGGAGGCATCCACAGGGACCGTACCCTCCTTCCCCTACCACCAACCTCTCGGAAGGACTTTCGGACCCACATGTTTAACGTGATCGTACTCCGCATGAACAAGGCGGCAGTTTTGGCAGTGGCTGGAATCGAACCCGGGCCTACCGCGTGCAACTCCAGCGCGCTAACCAATGGGCTGGCAGTTATAGTGTGAACGGACAGACAAACAGAAAGAACAAAGTCATAAACACTTTTCAGCTATGTTGTAAAGTATTAAAAACTGCAGCAAATGGAGGAATAATAGAGGTGGTCTTGTAATTTTCAGTAAATAACAACAAAGTTGTGATACTACCTTACAAAACTGCCTTGAAGACTGCAGGTATATGTCATTTGCCATATGCCTTCTTCAAGGAAGTTTTGTAAGTTATTTTTTTGCAAGCAGCTGTTTTATATATTGTAGTGGTTATGATATATTCAACTTAAAACTTGCATCAGGTACAGTAAAATCTACTACGCAAAGACAAACTTGCGTAGACCTGTGTAGAAAATATATTTCTTTAGTTATCATAAGCTCACATTATCTGTTGTAAACAAAACACATATAACTGAAAACTTATTGAACTTTATTGGAGCTTTAAATTTCAAAGCGTTATCCACGCTAAAACATTTCGGCTCCGTCGAACTTGTGCCACTGACGATTATAAAAAAAAAATCCATTTTATGTTTTTTTATTTGAAAATGTTTATTACTTCAAAGAAATGCTTAAAACCAATTGTCCTCAAAATTGTCAGTCTGTCACTGGCCACGCTGTAAATAAGTACAGATATTTTTAAGTGCAATTGTACATTTTCAATCTTTTCTGGAAGCATATTAATAGTATATGAAACGTTTTTAAGTAGTTGATCTTAAGATGTCACGCAATTCTGTTTATGTCGCCAAATTATTCGTCGCTAATGGAATTCTGCAATATGTATGCAACAGTTCTGTTTGAAAAATAAATGAAACAGCACTATTTACAATGAAGGAATATACGTCGCATATTTTCTGACTATTTAATGGATGCTGTATTATATGGCTAAAACTATCTCCCTAGCTTTAAGTGATTTGCAAAGAAAGGTGGAATTATATATTAAACAAACCTGTAAGAAAATAAAAACAACTTATATTCGCAGCATCGGGAGAACATAATACAAGGTGCGGCTATTAATTTCCAGGACTGATCTAATAACTCCGGAAAGTATTATGTGAATTACATACCCATTTAATATGTTTCGAAGTAACTTTCACCTGCCGTAATGCACTTCTGTGCTCGGCTGTATAAGTTTCGGAAACAACTTTTAAAGTCCTATTTCGGAGTGCTCTTCAATTCTGACGTCACGGTTATCTTGATGTCTTCGAGATCCTCAAATCTTGTTCCCTTCAGCAAATTTTTCAGTTTCGGATACAAGAAAAAGTCTGCGGGTGCTGAGTCAGGAGAGTATGGAGGATGATTCATCTCCACGACCTCATGCTGGGCCAAAAACCGTTTCACAGGCAACGCAATGTGGGGCCGGGCATTGTCGTGCAAAGGAGGCCAACTCCCATTCTGTCGAAAACGAGGTCTTAAAGACGAGTCGAACGATGCTTGTCGACGAGGCCTGTCGAAACGAGGTCTGTCGAAAACGACCTTCTGTCGAATACGAGGTCTACTTGTCGGTGAGATCACCACAGTCCGTTCTGATTTGTTTTTGTTCCTCCGATGAACAGTGAGGAACGAATCTGGAACAAAACTTGAGTTTCCCTAGGTCATCTTCGACGCTTTCGCGCCCGTCCCGAAAACGTCTAAACCATTCAAAAGTACGGGAACGGGATAATGCTGCATCACCATACTCCTGTTTCAACATTTTATGGATTTTTTTCGCAGTTTTGCCCAATTTGAAGCAAAATTTGATGTTAATCCTCTGCTCCATATTTGCACTTCGACAACAACAATTTAACAGCTACGTTGTAATGCGTATTTCAACAACAACCTCTTGCTTCAGAATGACGCGCACATCATGCGGCATGCGCAGATACAAGCAGTAATATCTTCCAGATACAAGCAGTAATACGTTCTGCCGAGTTACAGTTCTCGTACAGTTACGTCAGTCCTGGAAATTAATAGCCGCACCATGTATAAAACATAGCTTGACAACCTGTGATACACATATCCCTAAGATTACTCGAAGGAGACACAGGCAAGGTTTTTTAATATAAGGTTGGGTACTCAGACCGGCAACTAATCCAAAGTTGTCAGTTCGATGTCTTGGGAATTAAATTTCGTCATTCGTGATGTCACGCTCCAGATTAAACTTTGAGAAGAGTTACTAAAACACAAACAGTTTTTGCATTGTTACTAAAAATTGTTTGCTTATTTTGTAGTTGCAATATCCAGGCGTAAACAACTTGCTCAAATATTTTAAATTGAGCTGTGCACACATGATCCTGTGGCATCCAAGAAAATTTAATGACGTCAGTGGGGTAAGATGACAGTCGCAGTTAAAAAGTTCGGACCCGCTTGAGTGACCGAGAACAAAATGCACGCGTTCTTAATTCACGTGTCGTCATATGCGCAGAGCCAGGTAAAAATACTCAGTCAGTCATGTCCAAGACGAGCACCCCGGGACACAGGATATACGCTTTATTATGGAAAATTGATAATTTTTAGAACAGTGATTATAGTATATAGTATATAGCGGGAATTGAGAAATTGAATTACACTATTTATTTTAATTGTGTGGCGGATTTTAATTATGATTTTGTTATGGTTTAATCGTATGTTTTGATCAGTGGTGACTCGCGAGGTGACGCAGGTGCTGCTCCACTTAAAGTTATCGGATGTATGGGTTATTATTATTATTATTTGGCGAATTTTTAGACTCGTTTGGTGTTTAAATGTTTAAGTGTCACAATTGTCACAATTGTTTATATGTCACAAAAGTGTTTGCATATCACATAAGTGTTTAAATATTTAATATCTGTTCACAAGTCATCATGTGGTTATACGAAATGTTGTCTTTTCGTATTGGTTGCAAGGTCATAGTAGTCGAGTATTTTACACAGTATCTTTCTCATACAAGATCTTTTCATTTTCTTGCCTACCGTAGAGCAGTCAGTGCATCCACGACGATGGTTTTAAAAAGCTGTAATAACGGGTAGACTCCTCGCCTGCGGCGATTAAAGATTAAAGTTAAGATGGATCGAAAGAGATCCAAAATCAAGTTTCTAGCCAGAGTAACAATGCTCGATAATTAAACAAAGTGGTTCTGCGTTTTCATCGACCGATACTTCATTTCTACAAATTTAAAAAAGTCGTAATTTCAGAAATAGATGTACTTTTTGCTTTAGTTTGCCATTTTTTCATTTCCTCCTCACTCGAGTCATGACTTTGGGATGCTTCTTTCATTTGAAAACTATCATTGGCTTTATGTTGCAGACAAGGGAAAATCTTCGTATTCTTCCGGTTGTGTGTCGACGAGTTATATGTCACGCTGTGAGGTCTAAATAACATTTCAATTATTAATTCCCCCAGTTTCATTGTAATTTGTTATTTATGCTAACGATCCTAACTGGTTAAGTTATTTAGACGAATCACCGGCCTAATCAGCATTTAGTGAGTTCCTACTTTTATAGTAGGATAAGTTTCGGGAAGAAGGTGATGGAAGGGTTCGTATCGTGTAGGTCGTATCGAGAGTGCTAGAGAGGGAGTTCGAGTTCGAGTTCCAGGTGTTTTCACGAGAGTGCCTGGGCGGGTTGTGTTTCAAGAGATTTGGCTTGGTTTGAGTGGTGCTTGTATGGTATGAGTTTGTGTGATGATCGTGACTTTAAGTGTATTGTCGTGCAAGATGACCAATGGTAAGCATAATAGCTTTAGGATCATATCCATTAAAGTGTGAGCACCAGGCTAACTAAGTGTAGTACCATGTATAAGGTGTAATATCGTCTGGATGTGTACAGTATTTTTTATTGTCTCGATATGCACTTGCTTTAAACAGCCAGATGCTGTAATTATGTGAAGTTTATATAAATAAATTTGAAAATCTGTCTGTGTGTCTGTCTGTCTGTCTGTTTGTTTGTCCCATCATCACTGGAGAACGGCTGACGCGAATTTGATGAAATTTTGTGGGTAGCCTTGAAATAGTTCTACTTAAAATTTAGTACATGTTTCGAGTTTCTATGTCTAGTGGTTCTCGAGATATTATTGAAAAACAAAACTTTCGTTTCTCTCATCATCACGGGAGAACGGCTGAACCGAATTTAATGAAATTTTGTAGATACCCTTAAAGTACCCCCCCCCCCCCCCGCCCATAAATTTTATCCCAGATTTGAGTTTCTAAAAGCAGGAGTTGTCGAGATATTAATGAAAAATGAAACTTTTCCCCAGGAGTTCTACTCTCTAACTTCTTGGTTCCTTCCTCCAAACTAAAAGGTTGGAAATTGTTTGTTTAAAACGTGAAAGTGAATTAAAACTTTATCTCTGAGTTTGGTGGAAGATTTTTGCACTAATTAGTCACTTTCTGAAAGCATGAATTTAAATAGAAAATGTATCACCATGGTTTATTTTTCACAAGCTTTTCATCAACAATGAAAAGTATTAAGAAATCAAAATGGTTATTTAATTATTAGAATTTTATGAGGAAGATTCTATCTTATATCATGTTGCTCGGCAACGAAATTAAATTAAATGTGTTTGTTAAGGTTTACTATTATTTTTTCGATTTAAATAATAAATAAATGGATATAAAAATATATCTTATAAATAAACGGTTTGATTTTTCTTTTAATTATATTAATTGCGGACTGCGTACATCACTTTCATTTATTTTGGCAAATAGTTTACAAGTTTATATATTGTGATCTAATAAGCCTAATAAACTCATATATTATATTTAGCCAATAAATTCATTTAGCCGATTGTTGACACAGAAAAAGAGTAGAACGGGCATATCTTCTAATACAATTTTAGTGTTTTCAATTAGTATATTAGGAGCTCCTCCCCCTGGTTGCTACGCTCGCCAACCCCCGTAACTCGGTGACGCTCGCTGATCTCGCTTTGCGAGAACTTTCGTGACGCCTGCTACGCAGGCGTAACACGAAAATGGGTAACGTCCTTGTTAACTGACATTCACCAGCCCCAGAAATCGCTTCGAATCAAAGCCTTAGAAACGATCTCTTCCAATCTGGACGGCTCATACGACCGCCTACGTGTCCCATGCTCGATGATGCTCGCAGAATCCCAGGGCTCCGCCTTCAATTGGCTGCCGGTCATTAATCCCACAACTCGATTCACGAGTCAACTTCGCCTCCAAATCGCAGACGCTCAGTAACGCTCGCAGAACCCAGGGGATCCGTCCTCCATTGGTTTCCGATCATTCACCCCCTTAACTGGATTCACGAATCGGGAGGCTTCGCTTTCCACTCGCTGATGCTCCGTTTGCTAATACTTTCGTGCCGCTTGCTACGCAGGAATAATATTCAAATGGATACGTCCTTGTTAACTGACATTCACGTCCTAGAACTCGCTTCGCTAGCTCTTACAATATGGACGGCGCATGCGACCTCTTACGTGTCCCATACTCGTTGACCCTCGCAGAATCGCTGACGCTCACTAAATCCCGGGGCTCACTGAATCCCGGGGCTCCGTCCTCCATAGGATGCCGCTCATTCGGATGGCTCACACGATCTCCTATGTGTCCAATACTCGCTGACGGTAGCAGGATCCTGGGGTTCGCCCTCCATTGGATGCCGCTCATTCTATGGCTCACGTGATCGCCAACGTATCCCATACTTTCTGACGCTCGCAGAATCACGAGACTCTGCCCTCCATTGGCTACCGCTCATTAATCCTTTATCTCGAATCAAGAGTCGGGAGGCTTTGCCTTCAAATCGCTGACGCTCACTTACGCTCGCAGAATCCCGGGGCTCCGTCCTTCATTGGATGCTGCTCGTTCGGACTGCTCACACGATCGCCTATGGGTCCCATACTCGCTTACGCTCACAGAATCCCGAGGCTCCGCCCTCCACTGTCTACCGGTCATTAACACCGTATCTCGATTCAGGAGTCGGGAGACCACTCATTAATCGCAACTCGATGCAGGTGTGATGTCCACGTAGGGGCTTCGTCTGATAATTAGTTGACTCTCACCAACTCCCTTAACTTCGCTAATGTCAAGGGAGGTGAAGGAGATCCCCCCTAACAATGTCACCAAGCTCAACCCCAAAATCGTTACGCACGCCAACTAAGAATATCGCTTCGTTAGTTGGAAGGCTTCGTCGTCTTCTTCCTTGTGCTCGCTGAACCTGCATCACGAATCCTTTCTTGTCGCTTGCTATTAAGAACAATAGCTAACTGTATTAGGAAGAAACGGACAAATTTCATAAATGTAGGTTTTGTTGCTTGTTCTTTATGCAGTTTCGTAATACGTGTTACGCTTTCAGTATAGAGATATTTACAACAATAAAACATTTAATTATTGTGCAATATAACAATGACATCCTGATATTCATGGCAACAATGGTTCCGAAACGCTCTGTTTATTTGTCGGAATAAACGATTAGTGATATGATTATCAACATTTCACATTTTCTAAAGTACACTACCAACGTTGTAGTCATTTATAGAAATAAAGATCTAGAAATAAAGATTTTAATGCTTCAATAACTTAGTTCTCGCTCATTTTGTAACGTTTCTGCCAAAAAACAATCAGAGAGAAGCTAGCAATCACCTAGACCAATTAAATCATAGCCCGTAGAGAAAGAAAATTTTCATTTCAGAAGTGCATATAAAATTGAATAACACATTAACTAAGCAGAAATTTAAACAACAAAGATCAATCATGCTTAAAGCATTGATTATGAAACATTTTCCAACATCAATGCAATTTTATTTAAATATCTCTAAAATGCAATACATTCCTCGGAAATAGTTTAAAACTTATCACAATACTACATTAATTTATTATATTTGAAAACTTAAACCTTCATCGAAAAAAAGGAACTTCATTCTAATGACTGCATTGAAATATAAATTGCCTGATTTAAACGTCTCTAAAATGCGATACATTCCTCGGTAATATTTTTAAAATTATCATAATAGTACGATAATTTATTATATTTGAAAACTTCATCGAAAACAACTGAAATTCATTAAATGACGTCATAGAAAAAATAACACGCCTGGCTCTCTCTATAAAAGTAGCATTTCATTCATAAATAATTCCCCATTCATGTCATTCATCACAATACTATAATAATTTATTTTATTTAAAAATTAAGACCATGGAGCTACAAGTAATTAAACTCTATGCGTAAAACTTCATCGAAAAAAATCTCCCTTCTCTTAGTAAAATCAATGAATATTTCATTCATATCAGCAATGCAGACTCCATGAACTAAATGATTTTGTGTAAAAGAAATACAGCAATTCTAAAACAACTCATTCTACATATTTTGCTGTTTACATTTTACATAGATACAGGCTTCGTAGTAGAAATAATCAAATTTGGATGAGCATTTAAACTCAAATATATTGTAATTGCGTTGTTTCAGTATGTAGATGCACAGAACTTAAGCAAAAATAAAGCGGTTTTAAGACGGATACAACACTCAATATGAATTAAAAAGAACTTTAAAAATCGCGATTTTGAGACAAAATGGATGCCATATTTCATTTTGAAGTGGGTCACGTGATCTTTCATATTATGGTCATGTGATCGCTTCATATAAGAGGTGCAATTATTATTTTAATTTTTATTTAAAAAAGTACTAAATATATTTTTCTGAATTTTTTTATATATTTTATGGAACTATTTGAATATTACCTAAAATTTTCGAAGCAATTTGTGAATTCCACATCCGCTTAAAAAATGTTTAAAAAATTAGGTCCCATAGGGTTCGTTGTATTTCATTTTTTCAACCACGGTTCAATCCAAAACTAATTGGGTGATATTATTCATTTATATTCCCATAAGTCCTACAGACCGTCTGAACAGCATACTAAAATTTCATTTTGATTAAGTCATTTTTACAGCAGTTATCTTGCTAACGGATAGACAGACAGACAGACAGAATGAACAAAGTCATAAACACTTTTCAACTTTGTTGTAAAGTGTTAAAAAGGGCTCCCTCCTGCAAAAATTCAAATATGTAGGTACAAGTCAACAAAAATTGGATGTCTTACTATTGTTCGACTGTCCAGGACGCGAACTCGCACCTCAAAAACTCTTCCTTTGACTTTGACATTAAATAAATTTCTAAACTAAATAACGTTTCCTAAACGGTTTAAATCAGTGTGTTCCCTTAATATTTCTTTACAAATCTACCAACTTTCATAATTTTATATGCTATAGATTTTGCGGTACGTCACATAGAAACTTGAGAAACGCGAAATTTGTCAAACAGTCGCTGCGGCAGCTGCTTTTTTTTAATATAGAGCGATACAAACGGGATCAGGATGTTTTATTCAAACCTGCAAATTTAGAGCTACGAATCTGGTATTCTATCGCAAATTTGGCAACTTTTCTTAAACGTTGCCAAATTGACGAAAATGTTGCCAAATTGATAAAAACGACTCAAATCAATGAAATAAATGTATTTTGTTTTGTTAAAAGAGAGTATAGAAATGATGTTTCGTTAGCGTATTTCTGTCAATCTAACCGTCCTACTTAGTAACACATTCAGCGAATTTTTAAAATGTTACCAAATTGATAAAAATGCTTGTAAATCCATAAACATATCTTGAAAGAGATAAAATTGCGCTAAATAAATGAAATTAATTGTGTTTTGTTAGGGGATAGTATTGTGATGATCTTTCGTCAATTTGTCGCCAAGTGGGACTGTTCAGTTCTATAGTCCCACTTGGCGATAAATTTGGCGATTTTTTAAAATGTCGCCAAACCTTCCATAGAGATGGCAGCATTATTCAGACGATATTTTGTCCACCAAGTTATTGAAGCAAATGATATCATGTCGCTTAGCAACGGATTTAAATCCAATGTGTTTATGTTGCAGAAGATTTTTATTAAATCTTTTCCAGTTTAAATAATGTAGATATGTATATAAAATAAATTCCATTTCTATTGCAGTTTGACTGGATAATATCAATAACGGTCTTCAGATTTAAATATTAATATTATTGATATTTTCGGGGATTATTGATTCAGAAATTAATGATATTTTCAGTTATTATGCCATTGTTTTATTGCGGTAAAAATTGTTGAAACTCATATATTGTACGTTGTACGAGTAATCTTCTACAAATGCACGGGTATATATATCTTCTAATCTACGAGAATATAAGTTGTATATGTATATTGGCATATATTGGAATCAATTATGGACTTCTGGTGTAAAGATTACGGGGATTATTGATATTTTCAATTTATTGCGTCAACTGTTTTATTTCGACAAAGATTTTTGAGACTCATATTGCAATAAGGGTAATCTTCTACTAACACTCGGACATATCTTCTAATCTACGACATTGTAAATAGTACGTGTACTTCCCATACAATTTTAGCACCTTTATTTTGGCGTATATTGGAATCAATTACTACCTCCAGGTTTAAAGATTACGGGTTTATTAATATTTTCAATTTATACATGCAATCTACTAATACAAGTTATATCTTCTAATATTCGCGTATATAAGTAGTACAGATTCCATTCAATTTTAACGCTTTTATTTTGTATATATAGATTCAATTCCATATTTTTTGTAAATTTGCTTACAAAAGGGGCCAGGATGTTTTATTCTTCAGATCTGCCCGTAAAGATAATTTTGTATAGCGAGAACAGATATTCTTAAACTTCTTTTTAGGAGCATTAAATTAAATATTTTAACAGAATATTTTGTTTAAAAATGTCATTTAGTATACTATAGGGATTTGCGCATGATTGTGAATTTTAAGTTTCTTTATACTATTATCTACTCCGTAAGGTATGTTGCTTGTTATAATAAAGATTAGTTTGATTCAATCCATTGCATTCCTATGTTATTTTCCTAGGACCGAAATTTCAAAGTTTGAGTTGAGTCCTTATTGACATAACTAAATAAAAAGTACCTTGCATATACAGGGTGTATATAAACTGATGGTTAGAAATGTAAGTGGTTATAGAACTCACCAAAACAAACAACTTTCACAATACAACGTGGGATCGGAAAGCAACCAGCGAGAGGGCGCTTTCTCTGAAGTGGAAGAAACGACGGGTCAAAATGGAGAAAACAATAAATCCGCATGCTACACGTTCCAGACGCCACCAGCAAAGGTTCTCCGTGAATGCGTAGGCAAGGATTATCCACGACCAATTAATTGGCCCGTATCAGTTTCCAGATTGCCTAGACGGACAGAAGTACCTCATCTTCCTCCAGCAGGTGTAGCCAGATTTACTACGTGTTGTACCAGCAAATCATCGAGTGATTTTGTGGTTCCAGCACGACGGAGCGCCAGCACATTACACCAGGATTGTGTGGAACTACCTGGACATTGAATTTCCGAACAGATGGATTGTTAGTGGTGATTATTCCGTCTCGTGTCCTCCCAGATCTCCCGAACTGTCCTGACTGGATATTTTCCTCTGGGGACAGGTAAAAAGCACCGTTTACGAGACGCCTATCGAGTCACCAGAGGACCTTGTCGCCCGAATTAGCGTCGTAGCTTCATACATTCGTGAAATACTAGGAATCTTCCAAAGTGTACGCTATTCACTCCGTCGCCGCTGTGACGCCTGTCTCGCAGTTGGTGGTTGTTCATTTGAGCATTTGTTCTAAAGATTTTGTCAATAAATTTCCATTATTCGTCTTCATTGTAATCGTCTTCACTTCACTCCATTTTGACGTTTCATCCACTCCCAGAGAAAGAGCCCTCTAGCGGCTCGCCGGTTACTTTCCGACCCCACATTATATTGTGAAAATTGTTTGTTTTGGTGAGTTCTATAACTCTTTACAGTTCTGACCATCAGTTTATATACACCCGGTATAGTAGATTAGAGTATTTACGAATAATATGTTCAGAAGTAACTTTACAACGTCTCTTTAAAAATAGGGTAGTTTGGGCATAAAATTTGACCTCTGCCTATGTTTCTATGACAACAAAATGTTTCACAATTTTTGTTTTGTAATTCGAATTTTTGTAAATATATCATTATATATGCTATTCTGATCATATTTACATTAAGGGTAATAAGCACGATTTAACACCAACAAGGATTATTAGTGAGTTCTATAGGATTAACACGGAGGTTCTCTAAAGTTTTTTGGGAACAATAGATCTCTGATATTTGATAAACGTTAGGAGGATTTTTGTAGAAGACAAAATCTTGATATCCGACTGCTGTTAAGGGGACGGTGGACGTTGAAATTTTTTTTACTTATTTATTGACTTAGAAACCTGAAAATTTGTATAAATATTCCTCTTAACATTACTATATACAATACCATTAATTTTTTTTTCAATTTTGTATTTTTTTTTTAATTTAATTTTTTTAACGAAAATTTGAAAATGCTCCTTGCGTGCCATTTGTTCACATTTTTGATTAATTTTACACTATGATCACTCGAAAACACATTATGAACAAATTTGGGTATTTATTTTTAAATCCCTTAGAAAGTTAATTTTTTAAAAATATTTTTCTGCATTGAAACTTAATTTTCATCATTTAATTAGACTCTTATTCACTTTTAATTACCTTAATAAAGTCCAATTATAAAATGCATACCCAGTTTCATTAAAAAGTATAAGAGGTGTCTTTTCTTGTCGAATTTCATGCATCTCAGACAAAAATTAAGACGCATGGAGCATTTTAAAAATGTAAAACCTTTGAAAATTCTGTTTCGAAAAAAAAGAATGCATTCAACCTTTTGCTTACGGGTGGGACAGCGTCCAGCCCAAACGAAGAACCTCCCCAAAAGACAGGTATTTGACATACCCTATCCCAAATACCTGTCTTTTGGGGAGGTTCTTCGTTTGGGATGGACGCTGTCCCACCCGTAAGCAAATGTTAAATGTGTAAAATAATGTTATATATTAAATCGTTTTTTAGTCGAATTTTGCTCATTTCAATGTCCACCGTCCCCTTAACATCTTATGATTATAAATAAAACTATAGCTTTATTTATAATCAGCAAGTAAAAGCAGCAGTGTGTTATCAAATCTATGTCTTCTGAAATATCCCCTAACGTTCAACAAATATCATAGAGGTATGACTCCCAAAAAGCTTTAGAGTCCCTATGTTAATCCTATCGGAGCTCCTTACTTATCGTTGCACCAGCAGAACCAACTATGACATGGTAAATCCATGATTCAACATTTCGGGGGTGCGATCTAAAGTTAACGAATTTATTTTAGGGACCGACCCTTTGGATGGTCACTTGCACTCAAAAACAGGAAACGCGCTGAACCTTGTGAAGATCGCATTTTACCGAAACATGCAACTGTGCCCGAGTTGGACGGGATCATAGGGCTGGCGGGCCTTTGAATTAGCGGTCGAAAGGATATCGGTTCGCAGGGGCTTGAAAAATAGGATTTTGGCCTTATGGGTCTAAAAAGCCAATGATGTTACTTTTGGGTCAAGGGGTTACGACCCAGAAACCAATGATAGGGTTTGCAGTTTCTCAGAGGCGTGTTTTAAAATCTTGGAGAGCGAGACAGTTTCAGAAATTTAAAAAAGGAGTGGAGATAATGATTTGGGACCAACTAGAAAACAGCTTGTTTGGAGGAGCTGGTGCTCTGAAAGGATGAAAGACACGACGGCAAGTGATGTTGATGAGTTGCCCATTTGGGACCTTTTCCTAATATGTACACTTTTTATCTCTCTCCCTGATTTATGATTATTTAAAATAATATTAGGTTGGTTATTCTTAACTTGTGGTTACTATCTGTTCCAATTTAGTCTGTGAGACTCTATGCAATATTGTTTTTTGAAAAGTGGTATATACTCCTTTTTTGAATATGTATAGTATTGTTTTAAATGAATTTGTGTAAATATTTTGTGTAAATGAATTAATGTTTTTTTTGTTATTATACACACGGCCTTATTCTAGTCGCGCTCTTACCGGGCGTCTGCTAAAAGAGGTATATACCTCAGGACACTGACCTCATTACCCTACTGACGAATCAATAAAATTCATTGATTTCTTCCGATTTTATTGAAAAATTACAGTGTCTAAAATTGCAAAGTGATGTAGTAGATGTTCTCAGAGCGTGTGAAGCACAAACTCATCCAAAAGTTAGTAATAGCTTTAGCAGTGAACTCAAGTTTTCTGTATCAAAGTATTGTCACAAGCACTCTAATTTGCTAGACTAAATGGACTTCAGCGAATGTCATTATTCTCTGCATATAGATATGGTTTTAACAACTGCAATATTTCTTCCACAGGAACTTCACTTTTGAAGGTCTGTTGGATGAATTTGTCCATCGTCTGTCATAGAAAAAGTTCTTGTGACTTAATTGCTTTGATTTTTTCAGGACCTTTTTTACTTTGGAATTCACTTTTCGTCTGGTGAAAGCGTACTTCACTGAGATAAACAGTATTTCTAGCAGTTCGAAGAGGTTTAAAAAGGAGAATCCGAGCCACACGCCACTGTAACCTCCCATGTAGCTGAAAAACTCTATATCCTGAAATAGAATGTAAGTTATTTTGATTATAAATAATCTGGTATATAAAGAGAAAATTCCAATACAAGATTTTAACTTAAATAATACTTAAATAATAATTTCTTGCAGTAAACACCACTTTTAATATTTCGAAGAACAGTTATTTCCAATAAACATTTCTAATTGTCGTATCACATTTCTTGTAATGTGCCTAATTACATTTCTAACATTTATAATAGTATGGCAATAAAGTCCATTATATACTACCCGACTCAGAAAATGTAACACTATGAAAGAGTGAATAGATTGTGATGATAAGGGCCACACTGGAAAAGATGGCATATATAAATAAGTGGTGTTAATTTCAGAAGGATAATGCAATAAAGTAAAGACATAGACAGGGTGATCAGTAGGAAGCACGGCCACATCTGGAGGCGATACAAGCAGCAACCCTTCTAGGAACAGATGCAATGAGCATGCGGATAGTGTCTTGAGGGATGGATGATCATATGCCTTCAACCATCCTACACAGGTCGTCTTGTGTTTGAGGAGGGGGAAGGGCAACTAGAAGACGGCCAATCACGTCCCATACATGCTCGATGGGTGAGAAATATCCAGACAGCGGAGACAAAGGAGGCACCTGGATACCTTTCACGGCTTATCTGCTGATGGCTGCCGTGTGTGGTCGTGCGTTATCTTGCTGAACAACTACATTTTGCTACCCCTGAAGGTAGGGCAGTGCAACCGGTCGTAGCACCTCATCCACATATCATCGTGCCGCCATTGTGCCTCTGCTATGAAACAGAGGTGACCGGCTATCGAAGCAGATGGTACCCAAAGCAGGATTCTCACACGGCGACTGTCATTAAACAAACTGAACCGAAACTCATTGCTGGATACTACCCTGTCCCATTCAGTCGTAGAAGAGGTTCGGACTAGACACCATTGCAATCTCTCACGCCGGTGTCTTGTCGTTAATAGCAATCTTTTTAAAGGACGGTTTGAGGACAAGCCGCTTTCGGCTAATAGTCGAGAGAGAGAGTTCTCGCTGATATTTGAACACACGGTGAACCCTGCACATTCTGCAAAATATCGACAGTCGTCGTTTGTGGGGCCACCATCGCATATTTTTAAATGCGTCGATCAACGCGTGCTGACGTACGTCTGGATGGACCTGTACCACTGCGAGAATTGACATGTCCTTTTTAAATCATCTTCTCCAAATCCTTTGCACAGCGGACGCATCTACGCGTGTTTCAGCTGCGATACACCGATACGTCCACCCAGCCGTTCGTAGGCCCAAAATGAATTAATCCCCTCGCATGATTGTCCAAATGTTAAATCGGATTTTGTCGTCGTCAGCCAGGTATCTCTTTAACAACACGTGTCTTCTCAAATGAAAATCAGCTTGGAAGACCGGTTTCAGTTGGCGACAGAGTGTCGAAAGCCAAGGCCAACCGACTCATCCGAAGACATAGAGTAACAAGATGGAAGGTCGGAGTCGGCGACAGAGTGTAACAACTGTTGGCTCATCTGCCGTTTTCACCCCTTTTATTCCATGCTGTAATCACGTGACCTGCTTGCATTTTAGATCATTTGCATACATCGGCTAGCTGTGCTTGTCTCGCAATTTGCATAATTATGCGGCCAAAGCTTCATGGTGTTGTATTTTCTATGGGTAGCATATGCATGTGAATAGCAATTGCTAGTATTTAGTAAGTCCTTTGTTCAATGTAATTGTGAGACCAGAAATAGATCTCACATTTGATGAGACAGTTTTATGTACAAATTTATGGTGGCCAAAACGGCGAATATGAAAATAGTCCAAGACAGCCTTGAAGGTATGTGTTCATCAATAATCAAAGGTCATAGACACATTTTAAATAGTGACCCGAGAACGAGACAAGACAATTATGATTTTTTTGACTTAAGAAGGACGTGAGCAGATTTGTAGCGATACTTACATGACTTGGAACAGATATTTTGTAAAATATGACTTGAGAGAGAGATACTAATACGACTGAAGATAACTTGGAGACGATGACTGGATTTGGTGAACTCAGACTTGTAGAAGATCCCGTAGAGGTTCCAAAATAATGGAGATATATTATTGTGTGAGTGCAATCAACGAGAGGAGTACGAGAAGGAGCCACACACCAAAGAGTTATGGCGAGTACAAACGACTGATGCCAGCATTTTGATATATGAGAATAGTCCAAGACAGCCTTGAAGGTATGTGTTCATCAATAATTAAAGGTCATAGACATATTTTAAATAGTTTTATCCATACTGGTCTCACATGTCTCACATGTTCCCATCGCTTAAATAATATAATTAATTTTGGTAATGAATTTAATAAGTATTGATGTTGTTAATAAACGTGTTATTGTTAAAGTTTAAATGGTACAGTCAATATGTGAGTATTATAATAATTAATAATTCCATTACAGGACTCACACGAAAAATAAATAATTGGTGGGTTTATAGCGGCATAACTAGCAATGTACGATTTCAATAATAAGTCCACTAATATGAGAATTTACGGCAATGTTAAGATAAGATGATTAATTATAATTAATGTTAATTATAAAGTTAAGCTTATAATTAATTTTCGGTTCCCACAGTAATACCTTTTCAAATATTGTTAAAATATCTTTTATTGTTTCTACATTCTTATTTTTAACACTTTACAACAAAGTTGAAAAGTGTTTATGACTTTGTTCATTCTGTCTGTCTGTCTGTCCGTTAGCACGATAACTGCCGTAAAAATGACTTAATCAAAATGAAATTTTTGTATGTTGTTCAGACGGTCTGTAGGATCTATGGGAATATAAATGAATAATATCACCCAATTAGTTTTGGATTGAACCCGGGATGAAAAAATGAAATACATTGAGCCCTATGGGACCTAATTTTTCAAACATTTTTTAAGCGGATTTAAAATTCACAAATTGTTTCGAAAACTTTTGGTAATATTCAAGTTGTTACATAAAATATATAAAAAAAAATTCAGCGAAATATATTCAGTAGTTTTTTAAATAAAAATTAAAATATTAATAACACCTCTTATATGAAGCGATCACTTGAACATGATATGAAAAGATCACGTGACCCACTTCAAAATGATATATGGCATCCCTCTTGTCTCAAATTCGTGATTTTTAAAGTTCTTTTAATTCATATTGAGTGTTGTATCCGTCCTAAAACCACTTTATTTTTGCATAAATTTTGTGCATCTACATACTGAAACAACGCAATTACAATATATTTGAGTTTAACTGCTCATCCAAATTTGATTATTTCTACAACGAAGCCTTCTTTACCCCTATGTAAAATGTAAACAGCAAAATATGTAGGATGACTTGTATTAAAATTGCTGTATTTCTTTAACACAAAATCATTTAGTTCATGGAGTCTGCATAGATTGATTTTATAAAGAGAAGGACGATTTTTTTCGATGAAGTTTTACGCATAGAGTTTAATTACTTGTAGCATGGTCTTAATTTTTAAATAAAATAAATTATTATAGTATTGTGATGAATGACATGAATGGGAAATTATTTATGAATGAAATGCTGCTTTTATAGAGAGAGAGCCAGGAGTGTTATTTTTTCTATGACGTCATTTGAAAGAATTTCAGTTGTTTTCGATGAAGTTTTCAAATATAATAAATTATCGTAGTATTATGATAATTCTAATATTATTACCGAGGAATGTATCACATTTTAGAGATGTTTAAACCATGCAATTTATATTTCAATGCCGTCATTTGAATGAAGCTTATTTTTTTCGATGAAGGTTTAAGTTTTCAAATATAATAAATTAATGTGGTATTGTGATAAGTTTTAAAATATTACCGAGGAATGTATTGCATTTTAGACATGTTTAAAAAAATTGCATTGAAGTTAGAAAGTGTTTCATAATCAATGCTTTAAGCATAATTGATCTTTCTTGTTTTTGTATTATTGGGATGTTTTGGGGGGCGCAAAATTGCCTATCTGTACATGTTTACAAGGTTATTTATTAATGAGAAAGATCAACCATGAATAAAGCATTGATTATGAAACACTTTCCAACTGAAATGCAATTTTATTTAAACATCTCTAAAATGCGATACATTCAGCGCTGATATATTTTAAATTATCACAGTGTGACAGTAATTTATTGTATTTAAAAACTTAAAACTTCATGGGAAAAAGGGAACTTTATTCAAATGACGTCATCGAAATATAAATCATCTAGCTGGCTCTCAATGTAAAAGCAATGAATATTCCATTCATATCACTTATATTCCATACAGACAACGGTCCGAACGGACAGACAGACGGAGTGAACAAAGTCATAAACACCTTTCAACTTTGTTGGAAAATGTTAGAGAGACAGTTAGGAAATTGAAAATATCTGCATTTTTGGCTTCTTTTCCATGGTTTCTAAAATATTTTAATCTCGTATTTATATTTTATGCATTTTCTGGTCCATTGGTATTTATCTCTTGAATATTGTGCATCATTATGACATATTATATTACTTGTTTTCTCATTTCAATATTTGAAAGGAGATTGTTTTTCCTTCGCATTTTAATCTATTGCTCTTAAAATCTGTTATTTACCTCTTCAGGCATAATAAGTAATTCCCAGATCAGTTTGTATCTTAACGATTTACTTTCCATTATTTTTTCAGTTTAAATTTTAATAGTATAGTGATCTATCTATCTATCTGACTATCTGCCTGTCTGCCTTGTTCTTCAGGGATAATAAGTAACACTCAGAGTAACTTGTATTTTAACCACTTAATTCTAATGGTGATCTGTCTGTCTGTCTGTTCATCCATACATCTATCCATCTCTCTCTCTCTTATATATATATATGTATATATATATGCATATATATATATATATATACATATATATACATATACATAATATATATATATATATATATATATATATATATATTGTCAAAAAGAAAAGAGGTATGGATGGAAACAATATACCAAAAGATGGCCGGGGGGAGTTGTAACCCCCCCACCCCGGTTAAGCATGCTTTACGTCGCGACAACACTCCCGGAGAGCCGGTACATTGCAAAAAGGAATACGAATGTATCAAATTGTAAGATGTAAATATACATCATACAGAAACAAATATAAGATATAATTGTCGAGATCCAGCCCTATCGAAATTCATCTACAGTAAATGTTTGAAATATGTTAAAAAGTGTGTGAATAATGTTTGAAACATGTTCACAAGTATAAATTAACAAAATTACAAAGCTTCCACTTAAAGAAGAATTTAAATATTGACACATAATAGAACAATAATAACAAAGTCTATTTCTAAAACCATATACCTGAATGACAAACAATAGCATATTACATGCAGATGTACATCCCATATTGTGTCATACAAGACCATGCAAATTTGCTATAACGTATTATACATTATACCCTATTCAAGAGGTCCCATATCAGTTTTACCTGTGACAATCCAGTATGTTTATTGCCAACAGTTTTATTTAAATATAAACGGTAACTTTCGGTTACAGTTATTTTATAAAACTTGTAGATAATGTCACTTAAAAAATTCTTGGGAAAACCCTGTGAGATGGTGTTTTGTAGGAAACGATAATCGCATAAATATCGATCTTCCATTTTACTGTTTATTCTTTGACTACGTATTAATTGTCCCAGTATAATATTTCTAAAAACATTTTTGTGCATACACGAGTTCCAGTTTATGATATAATTGATTTTGAAGTGGAAGTCGTTGCGTTTATCGTACAAACAGAAACCAGTAGAACCTCCTGGTTGCTTGTATATCGTTATATCCAGAAAATTAAGACTTTTGTTGACATTATATGGAGTTTCAGTTAGTTTTAAATGTTGTGGATAGAAAGTAAAATCCATCTGATATTCTTCACATGTATATGCTACCAAAATGTCATCAACGTAGCGAATGAACAGAATTTCGTTTAATATATGTGTTCCATCTTCATATTTATTCAGATATATATCAGCAAGTATTGATGAACAACCACCCCCCATGGGTATTCCATGTAATTGTTTAAAATAAGATGTACCATCAAACAGTACAGTTTCGAACAAAACCATTTCCACCAATGTTTTAAATTTATATTTGTCAATAATCGACTGCAGATTGTATTTTTCGTATATCTCCATGACAATAAGGTATAAGTCCTTGATGTTTATATTTGAAAACAAATCATTAAAATCAAAACTTTTATAATACAAATTTTCATTAATTACATTTATTTTTTTAATAGCTTCTATACTATTACTAATAAAATATGCACCCTTATTTTTAATCTTAATCATTACTATTTTTAAAATAGATAAGAGTTTTTTGTTAGCTGTTGTCAAATATGATTGAAAACCATTAGTAATGGGACGAAATTTAACAGGATCTTTATGAAGTTTAGGTATTAAAGTAATATACGGAAAACGGATTTGCCCCATTCTGTATCCCAATTTAATGTATTTTGATTTAATGCGATTCTCAATTTCTGACTTAGATTGCTGTAAAGGTAGGTATACGCATGGATCGTGATAACTTTTGTATAATAACTGTTTATAAAGTAAAACACAAGTAAATGCATAATTTGTCGTTATCTTGTCGACGTATGTTATTACAAATTTTTTGTGTAAAGATGACAATGCATCTTTGCTATATCTATGTATTATAGTAGGGGTTACAGCATTATGATATTTTAACTTAAATGCCTTCCGAATTGCACAACTCCATTCTTCGAAGGTTTCAATAGGGATACTGTATTTCACTGCCATTTTATAAACAAATGCATTGATATTAGTTTCAAAAGATTTGTCTATCGATCGATAGTCATGCATTCTGTATTTAGTACCTAGTTCAAATATAGGTTTAAGTATTGATCCGGACAGTATTTCCAAGTCTCCTGTGATTACGTGACCAAATTTTTCGTTAACATAAGGTGTATACCGCTGACAATCACATTCAATAACGTTATCTTTAATACCTTTGCATACAGTATTATAATTAAAAAGGCTTCTACAAAGAGGTTTAGCATATTTATATGCAATTTTTATATTAATATTGACAGGTAATTTAAATTGATTTTTACTTAAAATATTTGAAAAATTTACATTATTGAATTTTTTATTTTTGTATGTAATTATTAGATATTCTTGATTTACTTTAATAGTTTTATTATCTTGTAAAGAAATATTTAATCTTTTGGCACGTAATTTTATAAGATCAATAAAAATAGCAGGAAGTGGTGAATCATTCACGAAACGATGTTTAAAATCAATTTCTGAACAGTATTTCCACAGATCCACAAGATAACGTTTTCTAATACCATAAGTGAAGTTTTTAATCCATGAATGTGGAACATCGTTCATTTCTGTAATATTTTTTACAAAAGACACGAGTTCAGTAATAGCATCATTAAGTTTCAGCTTTATCTTTCTTCCAGCCCTTTTATGACGTCTAGAAATACCATTTCTCACTGTATTGTCATAATTCTCTATTACAACTGAAGAAACAGGATTTTGTATATATTCAAAGTTATATTTCACGTTATATAACATAGAATTTAATCCATATGGATAAATAGTATTATGTTTTTGTATATAATAATTTTCCCACCAAAGGCGATCTTTCAAGTCTACTACTATATCCATAATAGTAACCTGCATGGCTTCAACACCATGTACGCCAAAATGCCTTATTTCAATTGATGTCTCATTGGCAGGATTTTTTTGAAATTTATAAATTTGACTGCGATGCAAGTTGACTCTAATATTGAGACTATTTTTGGTCTGTCCTATGTACTGAGATCCACATTTAGTACATTTAATACAATATACGCTGTTGTATACCTTACAAAATACGTAATAATTACGATCATTGCTCATTATTTGGGGGTCTGCCATTGGGCATAATTTACATAGTGAAGAACTACATCTTCTATATTTGAAAACAAATTGATTATGTATTTTTGCAATTTTGCAATCTTTATTCTGATCACACGAATTTACGTTTCTGTTTGTACGATAAACGCAACGACTTCCACTTCAAAATCAATTATATCATAAACTGGAACTCGTGTATGCACAAAAATGTTTTTAGAAATATTATACTGGGACAATTAATACGTAGTCAAAGAATAAACAGTAAAATGGAAGATCGATATTTATGCGATTATCGTTTCCTACAAAACACCATCTCACAGGGTTTTCCCAAGAATTTTTTAAGTGACATTATCTACAAGTTTTATAAAATAACTGTAACCGAAAGTTACCGTTTATATTTAAATAAAACTGTTGGCAATAAACATACTGGATTGTCACAGGTAAAGCGTGTGATAACTGATATGGGACCTCTTGAATAGGGTATAATGTATAATACGTTATAGCAAATTTGCATGGTCTTGTATGACACAATATGGGATGTACATCTGCATGTAATATGCTATTGTTTGTCATTCAGGTATATGGTTTTAGAAATAGACTTTGTTATTATTGTTCTATTATGTGTCAATATTTAAATTCTTCTTTAAGTGGAAGCTTTGTAATTTTGTTAGTTTATACTTGTGAACATGTTTCAAACATTATTCACACACTTTTTAACATATTTCAAACATTTACTGTAGATGAATTTCGATAGGGCTGGATCTCGACAATTATATCTTATATTTGTTTCTGTATGATGTATATTTACATCTTACAATTTGATACATTCGTATTCCTTTTTGCAATGTACCGGCTCTCCGGGAGTGTTGTCGCGACGTAAAGCATGCTTAACCGGGGTGGGGGGGTCACAACTCCCCCCGGCCATCTTTTGGTATATTGTTTCCATCCATACCTCTTTTCTTTTTGACAATATTTTAATCCTCTTTTTAGTGCAGCTTTGCGCCTTTTAAGTGTGATTTCAGATGATTTTGTAATGTAGTATTTCACGGTGTTTTAATATTATATATATATATATATATATATATATATATCCAAAAGGAAATGTCCAAATCTGAAAATCAAATATGATACAAGAAATAAGAAAAAGAAAAGTTCCTTTTGGATATATATATTGTTCCTTGTTGCGAAGCAGCGTGGCGCTTTACTTCATTGTAACTTCGTGTATATGTTTTATGGATTTTGGTTAAAGTTTAGAATAAATAAGATTTTTTTTTCCCGCTAAAAATAGATGGTTTTAGGATTTGTTATTAAAAATCTGTATTGAAATTTGTCAAAAATTTGATGTATATATATATATATTTTTTTTTAAAATAGTATAGTGATCCACGAAAATCAACGGTCTCACAATAAGCAACACCTGAATAACGTTAATTTTTGAATAACTCCATTTTTCCTGTCGTCGGTTTAAACGGTTGGTGTGGTCAAACGGTTTACCCGTACACCAAATTTCAAATATCTGTCTCACTTCAGACTTGGAATTTCTCATTTATTCAGCTAAGTAAACATTTAAGTGTTGGCATCCCTAAATTCGCCAGTAATAGAAAGCTGAAATTATACACTTTATTTCTATCCAACGATTTGTTTTTGCACCAATTTAAAAGTCTCCCTCTCATTGCAAAGTCTGTTCTACTATCATTTCACATTTTGAACGTTTTGCTGTGTAGCATCCTCCCCCCTTCACATAAATGTTCGAAAACTCGATTTTCCATTAACCTTACGATTGACTTATGTTTCAAATTTTAAATTTATATCTCATTTAAAATAAAGTGTTTCACTATTATTCCTCAAATAGAAAATTTTGATGTGCGGCACTCCTAAATAAGTAAATAGTAGAAAACTGAAATTCTTTACTTTCTTCCTTTCGAACTATCTACTCTCACACACAATTCATAATATCTGATTGTAAAGTATGTTTTCTATCATTTCACCTTTAGAATGTTTTAGTATGGAGCACCCCCCCCCCTTTACCAAACAGTTTTGAAGGAATCGACAGTTTCCGTGTACTTCATTGAAAATGTGCTGTGTAAAAAAATTATGTCTCCATCTCACTTAAATGAAGACGTTTATCATTTATTTAGCAAATCAAACATTTTGGTGTGCCAAATGCTTAAATAGCAAATATTGAGAAACTAAAATTGCGCACTTTCTTTTTTTCGAACTATGTAGCCATACATCAAATGTGATATCTCTTTCTCATCACGAAGTTTGCTTTTCTATCGTTTCACATTTCGAACGTTTTGAGGTGGAGCATCCTCTCTACAGAACATTTATGAAAAATTCGATTTTTCCCAGAGGGTTTTATTGAACCATGGACCTGTGTAATAAATTGCAAGATTCCATCTCACTTAAAATAGGCTTTCGTCATTTATTCGACAAATCGAACATTTTAGCATGCAGCGCCCCTAAAGTACCAATTTATGAAAAACTAAAATTGTGCACTTTCTTCTTTTTCAACTATCTACCCTTATATCAAATTTAAAGTCTCTATATCATCGGGAAGTATGTTTTTATATCATTTTACCTTTCGAATATTTTTGTGTGGAGCACCCACCCCCTTAAATGAAATGTTTAAAAACTCTGTTCTGCTTGGCTCTTTTGTTAAAAGATTGGCCTATGTACCAAATTTCCAGCCTCTGTCACATATTAAATTATGCGTTTCTCATTCATTCAGCAAATCGGATATTTTGGTGTACCGAACCACCTAAAATTACAAATATTGGAAAACTGAAATTGTACGCATTCCTTTTTCCAAACTATCTACCCGTACTCCAAATTTGAAACCTCTATCACATCCCGAAGCATGTTTTCCTTTATCAATTCACCTTTTGAACGTTTTTGTGGGGAGTACCAACCCCCTAAAATGAACAGTTTTGAAAAACTCTATTCTTCTTGGGGTTTTTATCAGATGATTGGCCCATATTCCAAATATCAAGCCTCTATCCCATTTTAAAGGATGCGTTTCTCATTTATTCCGAAAATCGAACATTTTGATGTGCGGAACCCCTTAAAGTAGAAAATATTGGAAAACTGAAATTGTATACTTTCTTCCTTCCAAACTATCTAGCTGTATTCCAAATTTGAAATCTCTCTTCCATCGAACATTTTCGAAAAATTCTATTCGTCTTAGGTGTTTTCATCAAAAGATTAGCCCATATACCACATTTTAAGTCTCTCTCAAACTTTAAAAGAGTCGTTTCTCATTTATTCTGCAAATAAAGCATTTTGTGTGGCGCCCCCTAAAGTAGAAAATATTAGAAATATGAAATTACACACTTTCTTCCATTTGAACGAATTACCCAAGCACCAAATTTGAAGTCTCTATCTTATTGCAAATCATGCTTTTCCATCATTTCACTTTTCGAACGTTTTGGTGTGGAGCATCCCCTCGGCAGAACGTTTTCGAAAAATTCAATTTTTCCTTGGTTTTTATCGAGCGATCACCCGTATGCCAAATAGCAAGTCTATATCTATTTGAGAAGTGCCTAGAAATAGTAATTGTTGTGATATAACTGCTTAAGTATAATTTAAAATAATAATTAAAGATAAAAATTTAAATAATTAAAATTGAAATAAAAATAATATTTAATAATTATAAAAATAATTAACTAATAAATAATGGTGTTGTGATTTGTCACAACAGTAATATATATATATATATATATATACATCTCCCTCACTCTCTCTCACTATATATATATGCATATATAGATGTATTTATATATATATATATATATATATATATATATATATATATATATATAGATTTAAGAAAAACATATATTTCTTCAACTAAAAGTAATATAAAAAGTAGATTTTTAAAATACACACTTACATCGTACATAGGTTTGTGTTCATATATTTTCCTCTCCATATTTTCATAGAATATCCTTACACAAGTCAAATTCACCCTGAAACAGAATTTTTTCATTAAAATAAATTTAAAAAATCTGATGGGGGCAACACATGACTTTCTTTATATAATGCATTCATTTCACTCCTTTTACAGACAATAAATAATGTATATTCGTCACCAAAATTTTGTCAAGCGTTACGGACTGAAAAATAGGTTATTCTTATAGTAGATACTTTTATTCTTTCTAATACATTGAATTTTCGTCAATTAGTAGTAATTTTCATTGATTTAACGTCATTTTTATCAATTTGGCAATATTTTCGTTAATTTAGTTGTGAAGTTGGCGATATTCCGCCAAATTCGTCGATAAAATCTCACCAATCGTTATTAACAGAGAAACAAGTTATTCTTAAAGCAGGTAAATGGCTATTGGCGTTCAAATGCAAAAGTTTTACCAAAAGTATGTTTTATTATGAATAAAACTAGCTAAATCCACGAGAATGATGTCACCAAATTTATCGCATAATATTACATATGAAAGGTGAAAATATTTCATAATGGTTAACATTTTTTAATGTGAATTTTTTACACATTTATTTGAAAAATGTGAAATATTTCAAGAACGATTCATGTAAACATTCTAAATTTTATGTCAATCTTTTTTTTTAAAGAAAAATTACATAAGAAATAACTTTCTGCATAACTTTATTTTGATTATTTTGATTTTTCGATGATTTTTTCAAAATTTCACTCGAAAATTTAGTGGGGTTCTGAACATTAGATTGCGTTTAAAAACAATAGGCTTCCAGTATTCATGGATTGTAATTTTTGTATCAAATTTCATTCGAATCGCTCGATTCGTTCGTGAGATATCGTCTCCACAGTCTCACTGACACACGCACACACACACACACACGCGCACACACACACACACACACACACACACACACAGAAATACACACATACTTCACACACATACTTCGACCGGCCGTCCAACTAGTTACTCTAAGTCCTCTGGACGAGTCGGACGGTCTGGGTCTTCAACACACATACTTCGAGCGCACACACATACTTTCTCTCTCTCTCTCTCTCACACACACACACAGGCATAACTTCAAAAACATTTGTTTCATATTCAGGGATGCTTAAAACGTGCTCTCCCGTCGAAAACTCGAATTCGAATTTTCGACCCCGTCGCAATACGTGCCCCTTTCATATAATATACTATGTATATAATTAAAGTAGAAATATAATTGGTTTCTCATTTTGGATTAATCTATCCCATTACAATCTTTTCAACTATGTTTGTTTGTAATAATATTTGTATGCATGGCTTGTCAATTCTGAAGCTACATAAACTCCCGGGTTTTATATATTTATTACTTTCCTTATATACATATTAGAATATAAAATCTGATGTGGGCAGCACATGGCTGTCCTTATAAAATGCAATGAATTTACTTCGTGAAAAGTGCTTAAAAAATTCACGGCACAGTGTTTGTAACGTTAAATTGCATATTTTGCTCTTTTCCGGATGACACCATGTAAAACTATGTCGTAACAATTAACTTATATTTTGCGTAATTTTAAATTAACAATTATCAATATTGATAGCATCCTCAATAAGCGATATAGTCCATATATTAAAATATTTTAATAATAAATTCGTCAATTAGGCGTCATTTATGCATTCATTCATATGCATTCATTCCGTTATATGCTCATCATATGCATTCATTCCGTCATATGCCAATCATAAGCATTCATTCCGTCATATGCCAATCATATGCATTCATTTCGTAATATACCCATCATATGCATTCATTCCGTCATATGCCCATCATATGCATTCATTCCGCCATATGCCAATCATATGCATTCATTCCGTGATATACCCAACATATGCATTCATTCCGTCATATGCCAATTATATGCATTCATTCCGTCATATGCCAATCATATGCATTCATTCCGTGATATACCCATCATATGCATTCATTCCGTCATATGCCCATCACATGCATTTATTTCGTCATATACCCATCATACGACGGAATTAAAAACTTGCAAAACATTGCATCCCACTTCGAAACATTTTTATTAATTTGGCGACATTCTTATCAATTTGGTAACATTTTTAAGAATTTGGCAACAGTTTGTTCAATTTAGCGACATTTTTATCAATTTGATAACATTTTTATCAATTTAGCAACCGTTTTAAAAAAGAGCCGCCAAGTTTGCGATATGCCGCCAAAATTCGTCTCCAGAATTCCAAAAAGCGTTACAGACGGAGAAATAGGTTATTCTTATGTTCTTCATAGAATATTGAATTTTCATCAATTAGTTGTCATTTTAATTGATTTAGCGTCATTCTTTTTGGCGACATTTTTTATTAATCTGATGACATGTTTATCAATTTGGCGACATTTGAAAACTCGTCAAGTTGACAGTATTCCGCTAAATTTGTCCCAAAATTTTGTCAAGCATTATGGTCTGAGAAATAGGTTATTTTTATAGTAGATAAACGACTAATGGCATCCAAATACAAAGCTCTTATCCAAAGTTTCTCTTAAATTAGATTCTTATATACTTTCCAAGATAATGAGTTTTCATCAATTAGTCTTTCATTGATTTAGAGTCATTTTTATCAATTTCGAGATATTTTTTTCAATTTGTCGATATTTTCGTCAATTTGGCTATATTTAAAAACTCAGTAAAATTGTAGTATCAAGTCAGTTCTCTCACCTGCTTTACTAAATAAATATGTTATTTCATTTTCACACTATAACAGCCGAGTTGCAGCTGTAATTATGAGTGCATAGAGTAATTAATAGAAATGTAATAAAGTTAATCTTGCAAATTAAGTCAAAAGACTATCAAGACTGATTAAAAAAGTGATATTATTGAAGATAATTTACGGTCTTCGTATCTTCTCCTTGTTGCAAGATATCGTAAAGTAGCTACCAACCTCTTGTGCGGTGGTATCGTTTATCTCACAACAGTGTCTTTCTTCCCAATTAATGGGGTAACTAACGGAGTCCAAAATAGGTTTCTTCATCCATACGTAAATAATTGTGACAATTTTTGAGTACGAATTTGAACTTATTTAGCAAGTTCATACATGAAAACCATTTTCTTCTCTTCAGCAAATTTTTACACCATACATGATGCTTTTCCCCCCGGGGCGGGCCACCCTGAGATGGTGGTTACGGATGTTGGCTCTGTAGCCTTGATCCTCCGACTCTGGGGGGCATATTTATTGGGTTACCTGGTAGACGATGAACAAACTGTTCGTCGAACCAGCGAGTCTATCAGGCCCCGACTCTTCCGGGTGTCCGTGACCACTGGACTGCGCCTATTCATGGCCTGGGCCAAGGTCCGGACGGTGGCTGGGGTCGAGCTTGGCGGGTGTTCTTCGGGTCCCTGCCCGGTGAATGATCGAGTCGAGAACGTGGCTCTCGGCTGCGACTTTGTCGGAAGCGGATTTTGTACTGTGCTTCCTCCCCTCGTAGTCGGCAAAAACCAATAGGTTGTCGCGGGAGGTTGACCGAACCATACATGATGCTTTATGTTACGTCTATGGCATTAACTTTGAGCTAATAACAGACAGACTATTGCCAAAGCATCACCTGCTGACGTCATGGCTACCCTACAGAAAAGAGAAAAAACCTATAGTGTGGGACACTAGTTTTTCAGGTATACTTGAGTAGCTATACCTATTTAAGTATGCCTGTACGTGTTTAACTGGCTCGAAACATGTCCTATGTCAGCTAATTAAACATTCGGTCACGTAATTATCAACTTGCGCGCTTAACAGTGTGTTTATTATTGAAATTTATTTTCACACATGGATTTTATAAACATGTGCAAGACGAGAAACAGCTTATATATTCTCATTCTGAAATTTCTAGTAACTCACACTGGGAGAGCGCAAGATCTATAGAGTCAGGACCGTTCAAATCTGTTGAGAACGGAAGTTCCTTATTAGTATGAATGAATATTTAACTTATCCACACAGGACAACTCTTAAAAAATTATCTTCTTAAACTAGATTCTCAGCAGCTATTTTTTTAAAGCTACGAAAAAGCTGAATGTTGGAAAATGGCGTAGCTCACATAAACACAGCACTGAACACTTGAAAGAGCTAACCATACCAAAGTGATTTCAGATGTTTGTTTCGGTTCTCTTTGAGTGCGGTAGAACAAACTGATTAATAATTTGACATAAATTATCTGTGCTTAAGTTCTACCGTCTTAAATGTCGGGGTTATGTCCATTTAGAAACACACTGTAATTACACTGTGCTAATTTATATAACTTAGTTTCAACATGGAGAAATCTAATGCATCCTCTACTCTTGAGCGCTACTGCATACCAATTTAACATTAAACACTACAATAATATAACCTGCCATTTAGGATCTAGGAAATTCTTCATTTCTTCAAACTTCACCTGAAACATAAAACAGAATGTTATATAGATAATTTCTAAATGAACGACAGTTCTGAATTTTGTTATAGTTTACAGTCTGATAAATTTATTTGTTAAGTCGCAAACGAATTTCGTTCTTATTGATCGTCCCTTATACACTATAAAATATTCTGTAAGCTTTGGTCATTTTTTCAGCTACTTTGCTGATAATTTCAGAAAATTGATAAAGAAAGTCGCGATTGCAGGCGTTTATGAAAATTCCAGTTTTATTTCAGAAATATTCAGCTAATTATCGTCTGCCGAAGCGTTAATTTTGCATTTTAATATATATATATATTATCATAACTATCATGAAACTTACTCCCCATTACGGACATCTGATTTCCTTTAAACTTTCAGAAACATGTATGCAAATGTTTTACAGCGTACGCTTGGCTCATTATGTGTTTAACACCTGAGCATGCATTATTTATAGCTTGTACGATACGTGTAGCATACATTAGCAGCCATTTTAATGTATGTAAGTTATGAACTACCTGTGGATGCCTCCCCCACTGGGTTCTGGTCTAAATTGGGTGGTACTTCCCGACCGTCCAAACAGTTATCTTACACCTTTCTGGTAGGTCGGACGGGTTTCAACAATAACATAGAACGGTCACTGGCCTTCCTTTTTGCTGTTCCATGACTTCGGATGAGTCGGTCGGCCTGGGCTTTCGACATAGAACGGTCAGGGGCGCGGTAGCCCAGTGGTTAGCGCGCTGGAGTTGCACTCGGTTCGATTCCCTCTGCTGCCAAAATTGGCGTTGTGTTCCCGCGGAGTACGATCACGTTAAACATCTGAGTTCGTAAGTCCTTCCGAGAGGTTGACGGTAGGAGAAGGAGGATACGGTCCCTGTGGATGTCTTTCCCACTGGGTTCCGGTCTAAATTAGGTGACTCTTCCCAGCCGTCCAAACAGTTACTTTACACCTTTCTGGTACTTCCCGGTCGTCCAAATAGTTGCTCAAGTCCTCTGGATGAGTCGGACGGCCTGGGTTTTCTACACCTTTCTGGTAGGTCGGACGGTCTGGGTCTCAACAACAACATAGAACGATTTATACCAGATGTCTGCAATATATTGCTAGCTTGAGTATTTGTGCTCCTCAATTTTAGTCTCTTGGTAATGAAGTTGTGATATTTGGCTTATCCTCAATTTAAAAATTTTATTTGTAGAAATTACGTTTTAATTCCTATATTATTTAAATCGATGATTGATAATGCACGTCAGCTTATTACTCATAATATCTTTAAAAATCTAAATCTTTATAGCCCGAATTTAGCCATAGCACTTCGTAAACTCTAAGCTAAATTTTCTTTGAACTTGGAGTTGGCTGTGTGGTGCATGAACTAAGCTTGCTAGTTACGACGCAGGTCAGCAAAATTGTTGTATATAAAACGCTGTCATGCTGATAATGTATTTATCAGCTATCCTCTGCTGATGAGCATTAAAAAGTGCAAAATTAGTCCACTGATGCTGGCTCTGCTGTAATGAAAGCGCTTTCCCACATTAATTAGAAAAACTATGCATGGACATTTTTTTTTACGAAAATACACATTAGTGCTAGTGAACTTTTTTGAAACAGTGCTGGTGTTCCTTGGAAAGCTTTAAAACAACTTCTTGGTGCTCTCCGGAAAAATGCGAAATACTGTTGATGCTCACTGGAAGGACTCAACATAGTACACTGAATTAAAAATTAATCGAGGATTCCAACTCTACACACTACATTTTATTATAACTTATACATTTTATTATGATGGGCACCAGGTCATCATATCATCTAAGAAGCCGGTTATGCTGCCAAAAATGTCTTCGATAAAGGAAAACTTGAGCAACGTATATAAGCACAAATAACACAATAATTGCTTATATACGTTATCTTTAAGTTATCTTAATCTAAGTTTTCCTTATATTTTATATAAAGTGTATTTTACTTATTGATGTCTTAGATTAATCTATAAACAGTTTAATACGGTATTGTAAAAATTTGCCACTTAGAGAACTGTTAAAACTTGAAATACAGATGTTTCAAACCTTTCATTACATGTCGAGATTAGAGGTCGTATAGCGTCCAGTCGCCACAGGCACATGTAATCTCCAGTTCAAAATTAAAGGTGCATTTATATGGTTACGCAAGACCAAATAAAAATTATTTCTGTTAATGTTAATATGAGCTAGTGGAAGAAAATGCTGTAATAATCTTCTTGGGGTTATCTGGAGTGTCTAGAGTTTTATATACAGACAGGGTTAAAATACTGCCATTAAATGTAGATGGCTCAACATAAATATTTTAGTACTTCGACCAGAAAAAACTCTATTACATATTTTTCTTTGTTGTTTAAGAGTTTTCGGCTTCCTTGTCATTTCAACATCTATTCCTTGCTGAAGAGGAAAGAAATTACATTTTGGTTTAAGGGATTACGAAGGTATGACCAGGTGAGCAGTTTTTGCTGGTCTGCTTGCTAATTTTATTACGTTATTCTGGCAAGGAAAAAATAGTGCAATATGAAAAGTTGAAAGTTTGTTATGTGACCATCACTTACCACTTGAGATTTTTGCAATATATTCTTCCCGACGCTCACTTCAAAGTGAATGTCCCTGGAAAAGATAAATGTAAGATGGAATCTGATGTATTTTCAAATTAATTACTTTAGAGTGATAGTTTTAAGTTTTAAATTGCAAGCGTTGGGATCCCTCTGTGATCTTACTCTTTCCAAAAACGTCAATATGTTGATAATTTTATTGCATGATATTTAAATTTAACTTTCATTTTGATTTAATAAATTTAAAACGGCTAATATTAAGATTTCAGACACATATTTCAGATAACATTTACAGAAGACTAATTAGAAAAAAAAAAGTCTGCAAGAAAGTATATTATTCAACAATAAAGGTTTTCATAATTTAAAGTCTGTGGGATTAATTAGATGGTAAACTGAACATTATAACTTGTTTTAACCTAAGTCTGAAGCCATTAGGAATCCAAAAACTTCTTCAATTTGAAATGTATGTTGCCAGACTCGCAACATATATTTTCAACTCACGCAAGTCTGCAATTCGAGAAACGCAGTGATGAAAGACAGGGTCGTATTTAAGGGTAAAAGGGGGGTTCAGGAGGTTCAAACCTCCAAATTTAAAAGTTTCAAAATGCTTCCTAAATACCCATGTGATAACAAAACAGCGAAACAAAAATTTACTCAATCCCCATTTAGTTTGTCGTTATGGAATGAGACCCTTGACGGGAAAACCCCCTCCTGAACCCTCCCTTTACCCTTAAATACGACCCTGTCTTTCATCACTGCGTTTCTCGAATGCAGACATGCGTGAGTTGAAAATATATGTCGCGAGTCTGGCAAAATACATTTCAAACTGAAGAAGTCTTTGGATTCCTAATGGCTTCAGACTTAGGTTAAAACAAGTTATAGCGTTCAATTTACCATCTAATTAAATTGAGTCCCTTGAAGAGAAAAACAACTCGTTTTTGTCTTCAATAGAAAATAATTAAAACAGGAATAAGGAGCTTTTAGAAACTAAACAGATAATTCAAAAAGTACTTCAGCTACTCGTGACATTTTAAATACGACTTTCGCATTCATTGGAGAATCCAAAGAGGTGCTCCATCTACTAGTGATATTGTAAACACAGCTTTTTCACTTATTGGATAACTAAAAGAAGTGTTCTAGATACTTATGACATTTTAAATACAGTTTTCACACTTATTGAAGAAACCAAATAACTGCTCCAGATACTTTTTAAATACAGCTTTCGCACTCACTGGAGAATCCAAAGAAGTGCTCCAGCTACTCGTGGCATTTTAAATAGTGTTCGCACTCATTGGAGAATCTAAAGAAGTTTCCTGGCTACTCGTGACATTTTAAATACAGTTCTTGTACTCACTGAAGAACCTAAAGAAGTGCTCCAGTTACTCATGATATTTTAAATGCAGCTTGCACACTCATTGGAGAACCCAAAGAACTGCTCCAGCTACTTTTTAAATGTAACTTTTGCACTCATTGGAGAACCCAAAGAAGTGCTCCAGCTATTCGTGAAATTTTAAATACAGTGTTCGCGCTCAGTATAAAACCCAAAGAAGTTCTCCGGCTTCTCGTGATATTTTATATTCAGTTTTCGCACTCATTGGAGAACCTAAAGAAGTGCTCCAGCGACACCTGATATTTTAAATACAGCTTACACACTCATTGAAGAACCCGAAGAAGTGCTTTGTGACATTTAAAATACAGCTTTTGCAGTCACTAAGGAACACAGATTACTATACTAAAATATTGAAATTATAACCACTATATTCGAAAACTAAGATCTCGAACGAAAATGTAATTATATACATTCTATTCAAAAGAAAAGCTTACTTTCATATCACTTTTGATTTATGAGATATAAGCATTACAGACTTGAAAAATGAAATATTTTCAAGTCTTTTTACATTTTTATATTCTTCAAATTGAAGAGATTGAAGTAGTAGATTGAAATAATTGAAGTATAATTTTTTTTGTTAATAAACTATAAAAGCTGTATTTAAAGCAAAATATAGATTTAGAAAATAAATTTTCTAATAAATATTTTTGTCGCTTTATATTTATATCAATCTTTTACTATTTCGAAGATATTTTGAGAGAAAGAAAAAACAAAATAGCAGCATTAAAAAAAGAAAGAAATCACTGGCTCCGACAGATACATTTTTAAGTTAAAAAGTATTCAAAACAGTAAAAAATTGAAATTATTTTTATATATTTCTAACCTGAACCTTATTTTCGACAAAACAAGGGATATTATTATTTACATTTTTATTTCTTAGCTTTGACGATATAATCTTCTAAAATGTTTATATTTTTCGTAAAGCCTCAATTTCCGCCACAGATACACCAAGCATAGATGTTATTCAGGTTAATATCACCATTAGGGTTTCAAAATAATATTTTTAGCGAATTACAGTATAGGAATTAGTAAGTCTGATACAAGTATGAAATCCACCATTTAGAACGAATTGTTGAGATCCACAAGTATAGATATTATTCAGTTTAACATCACCATCAGGGTTTCTGTATAATATTTTTAGGCAAAGTCTGTATAGATAGTAATTCGTAAGTCTGATACAAATATGAAATTCACCATTCAGAACGAATTATTGAGATTCCCACTATATTTGTTTCATAGAAAACAACACACCTAAAATTTTAACTTCTCTTGTTGAGCGTCAGTAAATTTTCTGCTCTATCCGCGCTTTGTTAACTTTCGCGGCACATATATTTCGCCAAAATTCTGCTAAAACAGTTGCGAAATATTTTCTGAAAGATAAAATACAATGCTTAGATTATATTAAAACTAAATTTAATGCCCCAAAAAACATAGAATATATTTTTTATTTTAATCCAAAATATTTTTGGTGCTGCCATCGGTTGTCGTAATTTAATTCATACCGATTATTTTTATTTTTTAATGAACATTTTTAAATATCTGTTCCTTCTTATACAGTGTTAAATACAACAACAGATCATATATAATAATGCCACAATCACGGAAAGGTAATTTATCATTCTATAAATTTGAGAGTGTACATCACTGAGGACTACAGTTTTGTCTTCAAGTTCCTTTGTCTTCAAGTCCAAGTACGTTTCCGTGATTGTGGCATTATATATGATCTGTTGTATTTAATAGCGTATTAGAAGGAATAGACATTTAAATATGTCCATTAAAAAAAATAGTTGGTATGAATTAAATTACGACAACAAATGGCAGCACCAAAAATATTTTAAATTAAAATAAAACATATATTCTATGTTTTATTTGGTATTAAATTTAGTTTTAATATAATCTAAGCATTGTATTTTATCTATAAGAAAATATTTCGCAACTGTTTGAGCAGAATTTCGGCGAAATATGTGTGCAGCGAAAGTTAACAAAGCACGGAAAGGACAGAAAATTTACGGATGTTCACCCTTAAAGGCCAATAAAAATTAAGAAAGAATCAATAAAAAATTTTACAAGCATATCTTTACAAACATTATATGTAGCAACAATACTCCAAAACAATTACCCATCAATGAATAAATTCGTTATAAATTAAAAATAACTCACTCGCATGGTATTCCACAAAGAGATCGGCAATATTCTTTTGTATTTTCCTCGACTTTTTTTGCGCATTGGTTCTTACCTAAAAAAGAGTAACATAAAATATTTAAATATAACCGTAGTGGGAGGATCTACTGGAAATTACCATACAATAATATACTAATATCGCTTTTGGTTGTATGTCTATGTATTTACACATGCATGTATCTATAATTATATTTATACGTCCTGGAGTTATCTCCAGGAGCCTTTTTCTTTCGGGTTTTAATGGAATGCCTAGAATTTTTTACTTTCCTTATATACATAATGTATAAGGAAAGTATTGTGACGGGGTCGAAAATTCGAAGTCGAGTTTTCGACGGGAGAGCACGTTTCAAGCATCCCTGATAACGAATCAGACATTTTTGACGTGATATCTGTGCGTGTGCGTGAAAGTATGTGTGTGTGTGTGCGTGTGTGTGTGTCAGTGAGTCTGTGGAGACGATAACTGACGAACGAATGGACCGATTCGAACAAAAATCGGTACAAAAATCACAATCTATAAACATTGGAAGCCTATTGTTTTCATACGCAATCGAATGTTCAGAATCTCCTAAATTTTCGAGTGAAATTTTGAAAAAATTGTCAAAAAATCAAAACCGCTAATAAAGTTACGCAAATAGACATTTCTTATGTAATTTTTCATTAGAAAACCATTGACATAAATTTTAGAACGTTAACATGAACCGTTCTCGAGATATTGCACATTTTTCAAAATAATTATCAAAAAGTCATATAAAATAAAAAAAAAATATTTCCTATTGAGAAACGTGTTCACTTTTCATATATAATATCGTACGATAAATTTGGTGACATCATTCTTGTGGATCTAGTTCGTTCCATTCATGAAAAAAAAATACTTTGAGTAATACTTTTGTATTTTAACGCCAATAGTCATTTATCTGCTGTAAGAATAACTCATTTCTCTTGACGACGATTTTGACGACGAATTTGGTGGAATGTCGCCAACTTGGCGACTTTTTTCAATGTTGCTGCATTAATGGAAAACTCGCCAAATGAATAAAAGTGACGCTAAATCAATGAAAATGGCGACTCATCGATGAAAATTCAATATCTTGGAAAGAATATAAATATCTACTATAATAATAATCTATTTTTTTACTTTGAAAGTAGTAAATTTGTTGCATTATATAAAGAAAGTCATGTGCTGCCCACATCAGATTGCTGCCCACATCAGATCAATTATCTTTAAAATTTATATGAAGGCTTTAGACAATGCTCATAGTTAAAGATTAGTTATGCGAGGTTTTATACCTGTAGAGACTGAGAAGTACAATTTTCATTAGCTGATTTTTCTATAAGTCATTACAGAAAATTCTGCACCTTCCCATCTATTTAGAAAATTACATAAGGAATAATCTAAATAGTTTTCCTTTGGCGTAATTAAATTTTAGTAGAAGCGCGAGGCATAGTGATATATGAATTGGAAAGATGGGTTTTATTTTGAAAAGGGGACAATTTGGAAGGGAGGTTAAGAATTATTTATCATGCATATGTCAAATTTCATAACAATGTCTACATATTTAGTTACCAAGACTACAATAATAAAAAATAATATTTTCAAAAAGTACAACAAAGCACACCTACTTAGTAACGGCAAGACAAAAAAAATCTGATGTGGGCAGCACATGACTTTCCTTATATAATGCAACGAATTTACTACTTTTAAACAAAATGTTGTTCTTATAGTAGATACTTATACTCTTTCCAAGATATTGAATTTTCTTCCATGAGTAGTCATTTTCATTCATTCAGCGTCATTTTCATCCATTTGGCGAGATTTTCTTTAATTTGGCAACAATTTAAACTATCGCCAAATTGGCGAAATTCCGCTAAATTCGTCGCCAAAATCTCGCCAAGCGTTACGGAAGGTCAAACAAGTTATTCTTACAGCAGATAAATGACTATTGGCGTTCTGATGCGAAAGTACTACTCAAAGTATCTTTTCTTGTGAATGGAACGAGTTACATCCATGAGAATGATGTCACCAAATTTATGGCATTATATTACATATGCAAAGTGAACATGTTTCCTAAAAGTTAATATTTTTTTTAATTTATGGTATTTTTTGATAAATTTATTTCAAAACTGTGCAATATCTCGAGAACAGTTTATGCTAGCATTCTAAAGTTTATATCAATCGTTTTCTAAGGAAAAATTACATAAGAAATGTCTATTTGTGTAACTTTATTAAAAGTTTTGATTTTTTGATGATTTTTTCAAAATTTCACTCGAAAATTTAGGAAGGTTCTAAATATTCGATTGTATTTTAAAACAATAGGTTTCCAGTAGCCACGGATGGTGATTTTTGTACCGAATTTAATTCGAATCGTTCCATTCATTCGTGAGATATCGTCTCTACAGACTCACACACACACACACACACAGACATCATCTAGAAAATGTTCAATTCGGGATCAGTTGAAACGTGCTCTCCCGCCGAAAACTCGAATTCGAATTTTCGACACCGTCACAGTACTTTTTCCTTATGCATTGCGTATATAAGGAAAGTAATAACATTTTAAGAACTACAACAAAGCAGACACATTTAGTTACGGCAAGACTAAAATAATAAACAAAAGTCATATCAACCTTTAGTAACTGTAGATGTGTTCCATTGAAGTCTGTCGGCAAACATACTTATGTTTCGCAAAATGTAGCCACAGTCTTTTAACTGAAAATATCCAGAGCATCCTACAGTACATATCTGAAAGAAAAAAAAATATATTAAAACTTGTTGCGGTGCCCTCAGCTTCCGGCCACTATTTAGCTGTCACTTTTTGGTTGTTACTTTTTCATGCTCCTACTTTTTAATGATTTCCTTCAGGCATTATTTTAGCAGTCAGAGCTAACTTTAAATATTGATTGCACTGACAATACAGATGTATACGAGTGCCTGTACATATCCTCACGACAGACAGCATGATTGCTCAATATAAAGGTATACAATTGACTGTGTCCTAATTATACACTGGTGCGTTGTGTCGCGAACGTTTTGGTATACTCGACAGAGAAGACAAAGTTTTGAAATCAAACACATTTATTAAACATGAAATAACAAGGCAGTTGATCGAAAACAGTGGAGTACAAGCATTTCTCGCAATAACTCAGAGTTACACTCGGTAGGGTGACCATTAAGAACACCCCTGGAGGAAGAGGAACCAAGAGAATACACATATTTTCTTATACATAAAATAAACACAATATTCCTCATATTATACTTGACATTTATATATCACATTTGTATACTTTGAACATATACGACATTTTCATATAACATCATCAATGACTTGATACTCACGAGGATTTGACAATTAACACTCTATTCGTTAGGTGGAAGACTAAATATATATAAAACTTTACCTCGTCTCTTTTAAATATAACATTTACAATTCTGTACCATGGGAAAGGATATCAGGATGGACTCTCGGCATAAACTCATCGAGATTCTTGCGCAGAACAAAATCCATAATGGTCGGGAAACTTGACTACACAACATCATGCTGGCGGAATTCGACATCTTGGTTGGTTACGGAGATTGGTTGATTCGTACCTTAGGACACAAGGAGGAGTCAGGCAAATACAAATCGCTGTAAAATGAGCTTTCCCTCTAGCCCTATTAGCGATTCAAGCCGACCAGTGAAAGAACCATTTTCTCTTTTTTGAAGACTCATTATTCCATTACTACCAGGCTGATTCATTTAAAAACACGAGTGACTCATCTCTGAACCGAGCCAAACGACTCTACGCACAACTTGTCGAACTATGTTACATATTTTAATCACATCCTTCCACTTTCAAAATTAATCCACCTTTTCTTAAAATTCGCGATCATACGCGAATCAAACACACACGTCTACATTTTTCCACGACTCCTTCCACTCTGCTTCCAAAATCCTTTTCAAACGCGCGCGTGCGCAAAACCTGCAAGTTCCCAACTAGCGACTGAGAAGCGAAAATACAAAACTATTACTATTTTTCTGGAACATAAACACTTTTGCGATTTTAGAGTTCACTTCCCTTAAAAGTCAATGTAATTGAAAACATGTAGAAAAGACATTTACATTTCGAAATTGACACTTTCAATCACACAGAAATAAAACAATACTTTAATATACAATTTTAACACAGAGGTGTGAAAGCCTTATCACACTCCTTCGGGGCCCGGGAGAAAAATTTCCTGCAAAGCGGGGAATTTTTCCACACAATACTAGGAAAATACCTGCATTAAGTTCCCAATGACATATGTTCCATTGAGAGGAATTTAGTGTAAATTTTGAGCGATGTACATGTACATCAAAGAAAAAAAACAAAAACAAACAAGATCATGACCAGCATAATAACCAAAATCCAAGAGTGGCCTAAAGTTTGACTCGTGAGTCAAAAAAAAATAAGTCTCAATACAAGCATAGACCTTTACAAGACAACACCAAATTAACAAGACACAAATGATGAAATTGCCCCTTTTAAAATTTAAACACTAATACATTTTCTGGTGAGTACCACAGAGACATGAAAATTTAATTTACTCAACTCACAAAAAGTTTAACTAAACAAAAAGTTTTCTTTCTTCAAAAATTTTACAATTAAAATTCTATAAATTTACTTTTCACAGAAATCAATTTATTAACTATTATCCAACCTTGCCAACAAATTACTTTAAAAGACATTTAAAAAAAAATTACTAATTTAGAAAATGAGACAAATTTTCAAACCAAGAATGTTGATCAGGCACCCAGGCAAGAAACAAGTCCATTAGAAAGATGCAAACCTAGAGGTGGCGGTACCCCCAACCAATAAGTCAACAAACACCAAATGACAAAAAAAAATTTCTAAAATTTACTAGACCTTTAAATTAAAAAAAATCATTCACACATTCATAAAATAAAACAGAGATAAAAATTATCAGTTATCCTTAAAAATCCTTACCAAAACTCTAATCCATCAAGTACTTAATTATCTTAAAATTACTTTAAAACATTACTGCTTATCATTAAAGTAAAGCAAAAAAAAATTATTATTTAAGTATTTAGAATTTTAAAACACTACTTCAACCTGATTAACATGGCACTCACATTCAGAAAGCTGCACTGGCACAGAACTTGCAGTACAGAACATTCAGCTGACTGACACATAAAGCAAATTACACAGAAGTTCAGAAATATTGGATCCATTTTAACATAGCATACAGTTTTGCAAAACATTTTGTGAAACAATTGAAAATATAATATTATGAAACATAATTGTCCATCTCACAACAATATCAGTCTTTTTTTTTTTTTTTTTTTTTTTTGAAAATGTGAGAATTTCATAATCTAAACATTTTACTTTACTTTTGAGCCAATTGCTCTCTTGACATATTGCCTTAATTGACAAGTAACTTTAATGAATAAATTGGCCTCTTGGGCGCAAGTCATACTTGTGTGAATTAGGAACATTTTGAGTTTTAACCCTATTTTGATGGTTTAGAAAATATCTACTTTTAAATTGTCTTGTTTCTTGAGTTGAAGAATTATCAATGTTATCATTATATGTGCTAGAAATCAATTCACTACGTCTAGGAGGTAAAGGAGTTAATCTATTAACGTGGACCAATTGCTGATTACATGGATTGTTTTTGTGTTGAATGACAAAGTTAACTTCAGTTGTTTGCTTGATAACTTCAAAAGGACCATGATTTAAAGAACTGAGTTTTTTTGATTGGCCTGGCCGAATATGAGGTGTGTAAAGATAGACCAAGTCACCAACTTTAATCTTAGGCATTTTAGCAGATTTATGTTGTTGAAGTTGTTGTGATTCCTGAGCTTCCTCAAGGTTTTTCTTAACAGTTACAAAGGTCTTTTTTAAGCGAACCTGTAAGTCATCTGAATAATCATGAGTAGATTTGTAAACTGGATATTTTACACCTGTTAAAAGAGCATCAGGTAGCACAGGGTCTCGACCAAAGACAAGATGTGCTGGGGACTCGCCTGTTGAGGCATGGACTGACGTTCTATGAGCCATTAAAGCAAATTGAATCATCCGATCCCAATCGCCCTTATCAGAATAGACCAGATTCTTTAAGGATCTAACTAACGTACCGTTCAGTCTTTCGACTAGCCCGTCTGACTGGGGATGGTACGCTGAAGTATTATGTTTTTTTATGCCTAATTTCTTGTATAGATTGTTGGCAGCTTCAGAAATGAAGTTACTACCTTGATCCGTAATTAAGTGAGCAGGAATTCCATGAATACTTATAAATCTCTCTAAACAAGCGAGAATATCCTCAGTTTTAACTGTAGCAAGTGGATAAGCCTCTGGCCATCTAGTGAAGTAATCTGTAATGACAAGAATGTATTTCATCCCAGAATTCGAGATAGGTAGTGGGCCGACTACATCCATAGCCACACGTTCAAAAGGATAAGTTGTAATAGGAAATTTCTGTATTGGAGCCTTGTTGTTACGAAAACCTCTGTTTTTTACACAAGTTGTGCACGACTTCACATAATTTTCAGTCTGAGCATGCATGTCTGGCCAATAATAGTTAACTGAAATTTTTGCCAGAGTTCTTTGAAAACCACAATGTGCAGCAACAGGAGAATCATGGCAAAGCCATAGAATTTCTGAGACTAAGTCTTGAGGAATAACTACTCTCTCATTATATTGCTGTCTCTGCTTTGGATTTTTGTGTATGCAATGTAACATATCATTTTTCATGAAAAATGAAAGTTTTTGTGGGTATGGTTTTACACCTTTTTCCAGAAGATTTTTGATTTTTATACATCTAGGATCTTTCAATTGACCAATAGCTATCCTAGTTACCAGAGAAGCTTCCACAGTAGTCTGTACTTGATCTTGAGAATTTTCAACGATTGCATTTATGTTTTCACTACTATCATTATTCTGTACCACTACTTTTCCAGAAATTTTCGTAGGGACAGATTCTACAATACTTTTAGGAACAGTTTGTTTCTGAGTGTTTTGAGATTTCTTTGAAGAAGACTCATCAATACATCTCGAAAAATAGTCAGCTACAACATTATGTTTCCCCGGTTTATGAATGATTTCATAATCAAAAGCCTGCAATGAAACGATCCAGCGAGCTATGCGCGAAGTAGGATCTCTTAATTTGAAAATGAACGATAAGGATGCTTGATCACAGTAAATTTTGAAATGTTTGCCTAAGAGATAGTGCTTAAATTGCTGGGTAGCCCAAACCACAGCCAAAGCTTCTTTCTCGACTACACTGTAATTCACGTCAGCACCTTGTAATTTTCGACTAGCAAAGGAAACTGGGTGAGATAACCCATTTTCATCCAATTGCGAAAGAACTGATCCCAAAGCGTAATTAGAGGCATCTGTATGCAAAGTAAAGGGCAAATTAAAATTTGGTAATTTTAAAATTGGTTCTTGAATAAGCTTGTTCTTAAGTATTTCAAAAGCTTCCTGAGCCTCCTGACTCCACACAAACTTTTTCTGCTTTGATTTTAAAAGATTAGTTAGTGGAAGAGTAATCTTTGCATAATCTGGTACAAACTTCCTATAAAAGCCTGTCAAACCCAAAAATTGTCTGATATTCTTGACACAGGTGGGTACTTTAAATTTTTGCACTAAATCAATGTTATGAGGGTCTGGCTGAACTTTTCCCTCAGACACTCTGAAACCTAAGTACTTTATTGTCTTTCTGAAAAAGAAGCATTTTGATGGCTTTAACCTAAGACCATGTTGAGATAATTTAATAAAAACTTCTTCTAATTTCATCATATGTTCTTCAAAAGTTTTTGATGAGATGATAACATCATCTATGTATATTCCTGATAACCCTGCCAGTACAAGAGACATTAATCTCTGAAAAGACGCTGGTGCGTTTTTTAGACCAAAAGGGGTCCTACACCATTCGTAGTGACCGGTGGGCGTGGAAAAAGCTGTTTTGTGTGAATCCTGTGGATTCAAATGCAATTGGTAGAATCCTGAAGTTAAGTCCAAAGTTGAGAAAAATGTAGCACCTGCTAAATTATCAATCAATTCACTAATGTTAGGAATTGGAAAATTTTCTGTAATAGTAAGTTTGTTTAACTTGCGAAAATCACAACATAATCTATAAGAACCATCCGGTTTCCTTACAAACAGTACTGGCGTATTGTAAGGTGAAAAACTAGGTTTAATTATTTTAGCTTCTAATAATTCTGTGACTTGTCTATTGAGTTCCCCTTGTAAATGATGTGGAACTTTATATGGTTTCTGATAAACAGGAACGGATGTTTCCAAATTTATCTCATGTAATATGGTTTTACAACCAGACAACTCAGCAACATTCTTTGCAAAAACTTGTCTATATTTATTCAACAAAGTTGATAATTTATGTTTTTGATCTTTTTGGAGATGACTCAGGTCAAAATCTCCTCCCCAACTTTCAAAAGGCTCCAAAGGTTCACTGGAGTCCAACTCTCCCTCACTCACTACATTAACTTCAACCTCCTCAGACACCTGAATTTCCTGAACATGAGCCACTTTTCTACCCTTATTCAAATGATAAGGTTTTTCCTCTGGGTTAGCAACACGAACCCAAATAATTCCATCCTTAGGAGCTCTATATACAGCTCTAGCAATGAAGATGTGGTCATTTTTCTCTGATTCCAGAAGCAAGGTGGAATTTTCCGGAAACCCTTCTGAAAGTTTGATTTTAATAAATGATTCAGATAAAGGAGGAATTATACATTTTTGTGAATTTTTCACAATAATTGGCTCTTTAATTTTTGTATTTAGAGTTTCTTTTACTCTATATAAGTTATTAACAGTTTTAATGTTTAAGTTCTTATGCTGTGCCACTTCTTCAGTACCACCTCTAACATGATTTTGCTTTTCCCCCATATGCAAAGTAACATTCTGTGCATTTACTACCAAATCTCTAAAAGATTTGCTTCCATTTTCCAAATCGTTAATATGTACCTCTTCACTACCCAAATGTGGCACTACATTATTTTCCGAAAAATTTCTGCTCACATACTCTTCCCGAATGACCTGAGACTCATTCACTACCGGTGCTAGATCTGCTTTGCATTTGGCACATGCATTCGTATGGAACTCTTTCGGTTTACAGTCCTCTACCACACGAACATTTTTTTCACTACTCATCTGCGAGTCAGACACAGCAATACGCTTTGCGACACTACTTAGGTTTGAGTCTGCCCTTTCCGACTCATTTGCCGGTTCATGATTTGAAATCGAAAGTAAATTATTCGTACATTGATAACCAACAAAAGGAATGGAAAAGTTTGAAAACTTAAAACAGAAGTGATTATAATCTATAATAGCATTATGTTTATGTAAAAACTTGTTACCAAGGATTACATTATATGAAATAGGAGCTGGTGATTTTAACACAAAAAATTCGGTAGGGAATCTTTCTTTTCCCAAATTTAGTGAAATAGTGGCTAAACATTCAACTTTAGTATCTTGTGAACTAAAGCTACGCAAAATTGTTGGTTTGTATGTTAGCAACATATGTGCAATGGGTACAGTATTTAAAGCTTCCTCATACACTAAATTAATTGAACTACCCGTATCAATCAATATTGACACTTCACTGCTCACTAATTTTCCTTTTATAATAGAAGAAGATGACAAAGAATTTGTAATATTATGACAAATATTATTTTCCTCAAAATGTGATGTTTGCCTATCAAAAGTTTTTCTATTATAATAATTGTGCATGGGATATCTACTCTGATTCCCAGAAGAATGATTTTTGGAATTTTGCAAAGATTTATATGACTCCTTATTTTTATAATTTTGCGTTCCTTGCTTTCTATACTTCCACTCATTTGCAGACATTTGCCCTCTGTGTCTTTCACCCTGGTGATACCTAGTTCCAGGACTGGTATAAATTTTCCTACATTTTATACCGTACACATCTCTTTTTTGAAAAACCTTTTTCCAACACTGTTCTTGAACGTGACCTAATTTACCACATTTGTCACACTTTGGACGCGGTGAACGCTTTTCGTTAACTTTATCTGAATTAAACTTAAATTTTTCTATTTTACCCCTAAGAAATTCAATGTCCCTTTCCTGTTCTAACACTTTTCTTTTTAAATCTGACATACTTTCACTTTGATCTGGTGTGAGAACATATTTTTCTGGTGTGAGAACACCTTTTTTTGTAAGTACCGGATTAGTCAAGTACATAGCATTATTTTCATTTAAAATAGATTCCTCAAGAATTGCAAGTTTTCTAGCCGAATAAAAATCTCTAGGGTTTTGTGACAACACCAATCTTTTTAGTTCCGGATATAAACCATTAATAAATGAAGTTTTTAAAAGTGTTTGCCTGATTTTATTCTCACTTTCGGAATCTACATCTTCCGGAACAACCTTAAATGAAGCAGCTTCGATTCTCATCGAAAACTGTTTAACCGACTCATTTGGTCTCTGTGTAAAGTTCACGAGTGAAATTATGTTTTTAGTAACATTTTCGGTCACTTCAAAATGATCTTTCAAAATGTGAATAATTTCCTGCAAATTTTTACAATTTCTGTGCTTTGGATTCTCTTCAATCAATCTATTTGCTTCCCCCTCTAAATTCAATCTCAAACAAACTAATTTGTCACACTCACTCCAGTTTGCATGAGTGGCTACTAAATTTAACTTTTCCAAAAACTGTGACAACGAAAGCTCTGAATTTCCCGAGAATTTTGGAATATGATGTGTGAACTTAGGTGTGAAAATATGGAATGATTTTAACATGTTATCATTTACCGATGAAGCACTGTTTTGATTTGGCAAAGTGCCAGAAGAAGAATTCAGACATACCGGCGATTTATCTGATATATTTTCCTCATTAGATTTAGCTTTGTGGCTAACATTTTTAACTTTACTTCTAGAATTAACAGTATCCGACTCAGTAGCAATATCAAGCGACAAATTCAAGGAGGAATTTAATTTTTTACTTGAATTTTTACTCATCTTACCGACATTTACTTTTTTGTTTCTAGTAATTGGAGCCATTTTGCATAACAATATAGTTTAACACAATATGCAATTGCAATGTTCTTAAACAGTATTTACAATAAAACCAGTTTTTATCAAATCAAATGACATAAATATGCAAACAAATCAATTTTTTTTATCAAATGGCACATATCAAATTCCAAGAACACTCGTTTTTGAGAATACCGAAAGCAGAACATGGAACTCTGTTTACTTAAGAAAACACTCATTTTAGCACAACGGTAATTTTTAACCTTCAAAATTTCAATTCTTAAGAAAATTTTTAAAAATTTTAATTCTCTCAGCTCTTCCCCACTCACCGAGAAAAGTAACGGCACCAATTCTGTCGCGAACGTTTTGGTATACTCGACAGAGAAGACAAAGTTTTGAAATCAAACACATTTATTAAACATGAAATAACAAGGCAGTTGATCGAAAACAGTGGAGTACAAGCATTTCTCGCAATAACTCAGAGTTACACTCGGTAGGGTGACCATTAAGAACACCCCTGGAGGAAGAGGAACCAAGAGAATACACATATTTTCTTATACATAAAATAAACACAATATTCCTCATATTATACTTGACATTTATATATCACATTTGTATACTTTGAACATATACGACATTTTCATATAACATCATCAATGACTTGATACTCACGAGGATTTGACAATTAACACTCTATTCGTTAGGTGGAAGACTAAATATATATAAAACTTTACCTCGTCTCTTTTAAATATAACATTTACAATTCTGTACCATGGGAAAGGATATCAGGATGGACTCTCGGCATAAACTCATCGAGATTCTTGCGCAGAACAAAATCCATAATGGTCGGGAAACTTGACTACACAACATCATGCTGGCGGAATTCGACATCTTGGTTGGTTACGGAGATTGGTTGATTCGTACCTTAGGACACAAGGAGGAGTCAGGCAAATACAAATCGCTGTAAAATGAGCTTTCCCTCTAGCCCTATTAGCGATTCAAGCCGACCAGTGAAAGAACCATTTTCTCTTTTTTGAAGACTCATTATTCCATTACTACCAGGCTGATTCATTTAAAAACACGAGTGACTCATCTCTGAACCGAGCCAAACGACTCTACGCACAACTTGTCGAACTATGTTACATATTTTAATCACATCCTTCCACTTTCAAAATTAATCCACCTTTTCTTAAAATTCGCGATCATACGCGAATCAAACACACACGTCTACATTTTTCCACGACTCCTTCCACTCTGCTTCCAAAATCCTTTTCAAACGCGCGCGTGCGCAAAACCTGCAAGTTCCCAACTAGCGACTGAGAAGCGAAAATACAAAACTATTACTATTTTTCTGGAACATAAACACTTTTGCGATTTTAGAGTTCACTTCCCTTAAAAGTCAATGTAATTGAAAACATGTAGAAAAGACATTTACATTTCGAAATTGACACTTTCAATCACACAGAAATAAAACAATACTTTAATATACAATTTTAACACAGAGGTGTGAAAGCCTTATCACAGTTGGACGCTGTTCGCCAGTTCAAAATTTAAGTAACTGCTTCAAAGTCCCCTTCCCCTTCAACTAATTATTCTGATACGAAATCCTCTAGTTCTTCGCTACTGATAAAGATTATATAAGAAAAAAAATCTTAATTCGATTAGTTATTTTCCGACTTTCAGAATTTTTGTACAGATCGTTTGTAGTAATATGAATTTATAAAATGTGAGCACCGTAGAATTTTGTCGATCCACCCGCTCAAATGCAACTAAAAATCGCTAAAAATGTAGGAGGCAGCGCTTCCTCGGAAATTTTTGCTGAAAACAGCAAGTAGAATTCCGTCGATCCCGTTCAATGAAATGCTATGGAAAAAATTCTGATATGGGCAACACATAACTTTCCTTATATAATGCAATGAATTTACTACTTTTACAGTTTAAAAAATGTTATTCTTAGGAGTAGATACTTATATTCTTTCTAAGATATTGAATTTTTTTCAATTAGTCGTCATTTTCATTGATTTAGCGTTATTTTTATCAATTTGGCGAGATTTTTGTTAATTTGGCAACAATTAAAAATGTCGCCAAGTTGGCGACATTCCGCCAAATTCGTCGCCAAAATCTCGCCATGGGTTATGGACGGAAAAATAAGTTATTCTTACAGCAGAGAAATGACTATTGATGTTCAAATACAAAAGTATTACTCAAAGTATCTTTTTTCATGAATGGAACGAGCTAGATCCACGAAAATGATGTCACCCAATTTATCGAATGGTATTACATATGAGAAGTGAACATGTTTCTCAATAGGAAATATTTTTGTTTTATTTTATATGACTTTTTGATAATTTTTTTGAAAAATGTGCAATATCCGTGTTTTTTCGAAATTTTTCAGCTTTTTGAAATTAGAAAAAAAGATGGAGGAGGGGGCGGGGCTTTACTAGGGAGGACGACAGATCGGCAGAATTCTACAGTATGAAATAATTATTTATTTATCGTAACTGAAGTTTCGTGTTATTTAATGTTTATTTTTTTAAGAAAATCGTTTAAAAATTAGATGAGGGGGGGGGGGCTTTCAAAATAATTTTCGGAACGCTTCATTTCTTCTTGAGATTTCGCGTTAAGATTTGAAAAAAAAGCTCACCCTGGACGGTTGGTGAAATTTTTCAGTCGCCCATGGAAGCTGTTGGAAATCGGTGCAGTTGGTCTTGTAAGGAAATGGCAGCAATGTTGTTCTACTCTGAAAAGAACACATAATATAATCTTCATGGATACAAATTTTTGATATGGATAACAACTATGGTTGCGATATTTCTGGCTGAAATCAGAGCGTTACGGAAAGTGTAAGCACTTAGGACACTTATATCTTAGAACCTAATAGGAAAAAATCTGATGTGCGCAACACATGACTTTCCTTAGATAATGCAATAAATTTACTACTTTATCAGTAAAAACAATAGGTTATGATATGTGGGTCACCACACGTCAGGTATTGACGCTACATGGACCGATCTCGTAAAGTGGAGTAAATAAAGAAATACATAATACCAGTAGTTAAAATGAAGAGGCTTAATTTTAAACAATAACAAAGAATTTATTTCATTAAGATAAAACCTTATTTAATATTTGATAAGGTCAACAATTCCACAATGAATGTGTAATAATTCCAGAACTCGTAATAACTCATTTAATTTTACAATCATGCAACAAACCATTATAATTAACACACCGTGTCATTCCTACTTTACCTATAGGATAAAATGTCTCACATACAATATTTCAATTCATATACTGAAAAATCTCTTTTATCAATATCTGCCTTACGTGTGACATACATTTCACACTTGCATAATTAAATTCAATAAACCCTTTTATCACTCCTAACGCTATTCTTAATCAATAGAGAGAGCGAGGGAGAGAGCATACTGAACAATTGACCTTCGTGCAAAAATACATGTAAAGAAATTGCCTACCTCGGACATCGCCGTCGACCCGAACTTGTCATCGGCAGGAGGAAACGGACTTCTCCGATGGGCTGCGTGTCTTACCGTCGCGCTCTTGCGACCACCTTTCAGCACTGTCCAAATTCAACTCTCCTCTCGATTTTCAAATTTTAAAAGTTTAAGTCTCTCTTCATCTCTCCCCTCTCTCTTAGGCCCCCAGACTCTCATTGGTTCCGTAAATATATAACTCCGCCTACCGGCTATCTAACTGGCCGAAGCCCCCCTTGAAATATCAGATATTTGAGTATTGTCTTTTGGTGCAGAAAGTTCTCACGGACATTTCCCCATGTCCATCTGGAAATTAATTGACCTCTCGGGTCAGGGAGTTCAACCCCTTCCGTCTGATATAGCACCAAGTGCTGACGTGAATACGAGAAGCACCCTTTTTCATTCTCGAACTACGTCCGGTCCAGCTGTGTCCAAGGGAACGTTATATGAATTGTCTCGCTGTATGAGGGACCATCTTCTTAGATCCACTTCCACTTTCAAAATAGCAATGTTATATTGGGAATTGAAAATTACAATATAACAGGTTATTCTTATAGTAGATATATTCTTTCTAAGATATTGAATTTTCGTCAATCAGTCGTCATTTTCACTGATTTAGCCTTATTTTTATCCATCTGGCGAGTGTGTCCTTAATTTAGCAACATTTTCAAAAGTCGCCAAGTTGGCGACATTTCACCAAATTTTGTCGTAAAAATCTCGCCAAGCGTTATGGACGAAGAAATAAGTTATTCTTATAGCAGATAAATTACTATTGGCGTTCAAATACAAAAGTATTACTCAAAGTATCTTTTTTCATGAACGAAACGAGCTAGATCCACGAAAATGATGTCACCCAATTTATCGAATGGTATTACATATGAGAAGTGAAATGTTTCTCAATAGGAAATATTTTTGTTTTATTTTATATGACTTTTTGATAATTTTTTTGAAAAATGTGCAATATCTCGAGAACAGTTCATGTTAGCGTTTTAAAATTTATGTCAATCAATTTCTAATAAAAAATTACGTAAGAAATGTTTATTTGCGTAACTTTATTAGCGGTTTTGATTTTTTGACGATTTTTTCACAATGTCACTCGAAAATTTAAGGGTTTCTGAACATTCGATTACGTATAAAAATAATAGGCTTCCAGTGTTTACGGGTTGTGATTTTTGTACCAATTTCGTTCGAATCGGTCCATTCGTTCGTCAGTTATCATCTCCATAGACTCATTGACACTCACACACACATACTTTCACACACACACATACTTTCACACACACACAAACACACACAGACATCACTTAAAAAATGTTTGATTTGTGATCAGGGATGCTTGAAACGTGCTCTCCCGTCGAAAACTCGAATTTTCGACCCCGTCACAATACTTTCCTTATACATTATGTATATAAGGAAAGTAAAAATGGTGACAATCGTTTTATAGGAAATGGGGTTCTATTGATGAATATATAAAAATTATTGCAATATTTGAATACTTTGAACTTTTTTCTAAGAAAACTAAAAAGTTTTTGTACGAACAAGTTTTCTTACGAAACATCTACTAAACTATGAAAGATAGATATAAAACAGTATGCAACAGAAATGTTCCGAAGGAAATTCAGTATCTAAATTTATGTTTAACTTTCCTTATATACATATCATGTACTAGCAGCATACCCGTTCTTCGTACGGAGTATATAATATAAAGAAACTTATAATTCGGAATCATGTGCAAAGTCTGCTAAAACATTAAATTTATTGTTCCTAATGAGAAGTTTAAGAATATCTATTCTCACTATGCAAAATTATCTTCACTGGCAGATCTGAAGAATAAAACATCCTGGTCCCTTTTGTAAGCAAATTTACAAAAAAAAAAAAAGGAATTGAATCAATATAAGCAACACCGTATTACTTATATTGTCGCAGATTAGAAAGAAGTTAGTAGAAGATTAGTAGAAGATTAGCGTTAGTAGAAGATTAGCCATATTACAATATGAATCTCAAAAATCTTTGCCAAAATAATAGAGATGACGTAATAAATTAAAAATATCAATAATCCCAGTATTTTTTATAACAGAAGGTCGTAATTGAATCCAATATATGCCAATATATATCGAAATATATGCTAATATACATGTACTATTTATACTCTCGTAGATTAGAAGATATACCCGTGTATTTGTAGACGATTACTCTTACAACGTACAATATATGAGTTTAAACATTTTTTGTCATAATAAAACAATTGCATAATAACTTCAAAATATCAATAATCCCTGAATCAATAATCCCCGAAAATATCAATAATAATATCGTTTAAACCTGAAGACCGTAATTTATATTATCCAGTCAAAAATGCTATAAGAAAAATCAAATCGTTCTTTTCTAAAATATATTTTTATATCCATTTATTTATTATTCAAATCGAAAAAATAATAATTAAAATTAACAGACAGATGTAATTTAATTGCGTTTCTGAGCAACATGATATAAGATAGAATCTTCCTCATAAACTGCGAAATTAAATAGCCATTTTGATTCCGTTATACTTTTCATTGTTCAGTAAAAACTTGTGAGAAATGAACCATGGAGATAGATTTCCCATTTAAATCATGTTTCAAACAATTCATGCTTTCAGAAAGTGACTACATAGCGCAAAAAATCTCCCATCAAACTCACAGATAAAGTTTTAATTAACTTTCAAACGATTTTCCAGCTTTTCGTTTGGATAAAACACAGTGTTAGAGAGTAGAACTCTTAGGAACAAGTTTCTTTTTTCATTAATATCTCGACAACCCCTAGATTTGGATACTCGAAACTGGGGCTAGTTTAATGGGGGGAGGGAAGCTATTTCAAGGCTATCTACAAAATTTCATCATATTCGATTCAGTCGTTCTCCCGTGATGATGAGGCAAACACAAATTTCGTTTTTTACTAATATCTCGAGAACCACTGATCGTAGTAACTCCAAACATGGACTAAATTTTAAGTAGGACTATTTCCAGGCCACCCACAAAATATTTCATCAAATTCGGTTCAGCCGTTCTCCCGTGATGACGGAACAAACAGACAGACAGACAGACATGCAGACAGATTTTCAATTTTATTTATATAGATTTAAATGATCAGATAAAATGTGTAAAAAAATTCTTAGCAAAAATATGACGGGTACTTTTTTTTAATAAAAATTTAAATAATAATTACACTTATGACATACTAGCAGCATTGCCGTTCTTCGTACGGAGTATATAATATAAAGAAATTTATAATTCGCAATCATGTGCAAATTCTGTTAAAATATTAAATTTTATGCTGCTAAAGAGAAGTTTAATACCTGTTCTCACTATGAAAATTATCTTCACGGGCAGATCTGAAGAATAAAATATCCTGGTTCCTTTTTTAAGCAAATTTACAAAAAAAACAAATCTGATGTGGGCAACACATAACCTTCCTTATATAATGCAATAAATTTACTACTTGTGCAGTTAAAAAAAATGTTATTATCATAGTAGATACTTATATTCCTTCCAAGATATTGAATTTTCTTCAATTAGTCGTAATTTTCATTGATTCAGCGTCATTTTTATTAATTTGGCGAGATTTTTGTTAATTTGGCAACAATTAAAAATGTCGTCAGGCGGCATTCCGCCAAATTCGTCTCAAAATCTCGCCAAGGTTACGGACGGAGAAATAAGTTATTCTTACAGCAGATAAATGACTATTGGTGTTCAAATACAAAAGTATTACTCAAAGTATCTTTTTTCATGAATGGAACGAGCTAGATCCACGAGAATAATGTCACTCAATTTATCGCATGGTATTACATATAAAAAGTGAACATGTTTCTCAATAGGAAATTTTTTTTTTATTTTATATGACTTTTTGATAATTTTTTCGAAAAATGTGCAATATCTCGAGAACGGTTCATGTTAGCGTTCTAAAATTTATGCCAATCGTTTTCTAATGAAAAATTACATCAGAAATGTCTATTTCCGCAACTTTATTAGTGGTTTTGATTTTTTTCAAAATTTCATTCGAAAATTTAATGGGTTCTGAACATTCGATTGCGTATAAAAACAATAGGCTTCCAGTGTGGAAGCAGGATTGTGATTTTTGTACCAAATTTCGTTCGAATCGGTCCATTCGTTCGTCAGTTATCGTCTCCACAGTCTCACTGACACACACCCACACACACATACTTTCACACAAACACACACACACACACACACACACATAGACATCACTTCAAAACGTTCCCCGTCACAATAATAACATTATGTATATAAGGAATGTGAAAAGAGAATTGATTTAATATATGCAACTCCGTACTACTTATATTGTCACAGACTTGAAAGTATGCCAGTGTGTTAGTAGAAGTTTACCCGTATTACAATATGAGTCTAAAAAATCTTTGCCAAAATAAAAGAGATGACGTAATAAATTGAAAATATCAATAATCCCCTTACTCTTTATACCAGAAGGTCGAAATTGATTCCAATATATGCCAATATACCTGTACTACTTCTCGTAGTATTCTCGCAGTATTCTCGTAGTATTCTCGTAGATTAGAAGATATACCCGTGTATTTGTAGAAGATTACTCGTACAACGTACAATATATGAGTTTAAACAATTTTTCTCATAATAAAACAATTACATAATAACATGAAAATATCAAAAATCCCAGAATCAATAATCCCCGAAAATATCAATAATAATAGCGTTTAAACATGAAGACCGTAATTGATAGTATCCAGTCAAATATGCTATAAGAAAAATCAAATCGTTCTTTTCTAAAATATATTTTTATATCCATTTATTTATTATTCAAATCGAAAAAATGATAATTAAAATTAACAGATAGATTTAATTTAATTGCGTTGCTGGGCAACATGATATCAGATAGTATCTATGATAGTATCTATGATAGTATCAGATAGTATCAGATAGTATCTAATTTGATGACATCATTCTCGTGGATCTAGCTAGTTTCATTCATGAGAAAAGACTGTTTAGGTAATACTTTTGCATTTGGAAGCCAATAGTCATTTATCTGTTACAAGAATAACTCATTTCTCCCTCCATAACTCTGAGCGATACTTTGGCGGAATGTCGCCAACTGGATGACTTTTTAATTGTTACCAAATTAACGAAAATATCGCCAAATTGATAAAAATGACGCTAAATCAATGAAAATGAAAACTCGATGATGAAAGTTCAATATCTTGGAAAGAACATAAGCATAGACTATACGAATAACCCATTTCTTCGTCCGTCCGTAACGCTTGGCGAGAAATTTAGTCACCAATTTAAAGACTCTTTTAAATGTTGCTGAAATGATAAAAATATCGACAAATTGCTAAAAATTACGCCAAATGGGAAGTAATGTTTTGCAAAGTCTGATTTATGTCATAGCACGGCATACCTTCTAGTATGTAAGAAATACTCTTCTCTCCGTTTGTCTGTAACACTTGGTGATGCATTTGGTAAACTTAGCAAAGTATTGCAAACTTAGCGATATTTCATCCCAGATTGACAAAAATATCGTCAAAACTGCAAAAATGACGTTAAATTAATGAAAATGATGTTAAATTAAGGAAAATGATGTTAAATTACACCTAATTGATGAAGTAATTAAAATATGTTAATATATGGACTATATCGCTTATTGAGGATGCTATCAACGTTGATGATTAGATTTTATTCAGAGTTGTGAGACACATAAGTTAATTGAGTATTTTGAAACAGTTTTACATATTGACATCCGGAAAAATAACCAAATGTACAATTCAATGATAAAAATCTGATGTGGGCAGCACATGACTTTCTTTATATATTGCAATGAATGTACTACTTTACAGTAAAAAAATAGATTATTTTTATAGTAGATATTTATATTCTTTCCAAGATATTGAATTTTCATCAATGAGTCGTCATTTTCATTGATTTAGCGTCACTTTTATTCATTTGGCGAGTTTTCCATTAATGAAGCAACATTGAAAAAGTCGCCAAGTTGGCGACATTCCACCAAATTCGTCGTCAAAATCGTCGTCAAGAGAAATGAGTTATTCTTACAGCAGATTCTTCTTTCCAAGATATTGAATTTTCGTCAATGAGTCGTCATTTTCCATGCCGTCATCATCAATGAGTCGTCATTGATTTAGCGTCATTTTTATCCATTTGGCGAGTTTTTCGTTAATTTAGCAACATTTAAAAAAGTCGCTAAGTTGACGATAATCTCGCCAAGAGTTATGGACGAAGAAATAAGTTATTCTTACAGCAGATAAATGACTATTGGCGTTCAAATACAAATATATTACTCAAAGTATCTTTTTTCATGAATGGAACGAGCTAGATCTACGATAATAATGTCACCCAATTTATCGCATGGTATTACATATGAAAAGTGAACATGTTTCTCAATAGCAAATATTTTTTTTATTTTATATGACTTTTTGTTATTTTGAAAAGATACTTTGAGTAATACTTTTGTAAAAATCGAAAAGATTTTGAACAATTTTCGTAAAAATTTTGAAAAAATCGTCAAAAAATCAAAATACTAATAAAGTTACGCAAATAGACATTTCTTGTGTAATTTTTCATTAGAAAACGATTGACATAAATTTTAGAACGTTAACATGAACTGTTCTCGAGATATTGCTCATTTTTTAAAAAAACTATCAAACAGTCATATAAAGTAAAAAATATATATTTCCTATTGAGAAACATGTTCACTTTTCATATGTCATACCATGCAATAAATTTGGTGACATCATTCTCGTGGATCTAGCTCGTTCCGTTCATGAGAAAAGATACTTCCAGTAATACTTCTGTATTTGAACGCCAATAGTCATTTATCTGCTATAAGAATAACTTATTTCTCCGTCAGTAAAGCTTGGCGAGCTTTTGGCGACAAATTTGGCGGAATATCGCCAATTTGGCGACTTTTTGAAAGGTTGTCAAATTTATGAAAATCTCACCAAATGGGTTAAAATGACGCTAAATCAATGAAAATGACGACTAATTGTCGAAAAGTCAATATCTTGGAAAGAATATAAGTATCTACTATAAGAAAAACCTATTTTTTTACTGTAAAAGTAGTAAATGCATTGCATTACATAAGGAAAGTCATGTGTTGCCCACATCAGATTTTTTTTAACTGCAAAACTAGTAAATCCATTGCATCACATAAGGAAAGTCATGTGCTGCCCACATTCGCTTTTTTTACAAAGCTTTTATAGTTTTCAAGGTTTGTTAAGTTCTGGAAGATTGAATATTTACCGTTTTCCAAGTTTTTAACGCTTATATCTCCGAAAACTAAAACTGCAAACTATGCATTATAAGAAGTAACTTGTAGCTCTGTTTTGAAAGCTCTAAAAAGATTAGATTTTTTTTCGGGTTATTAATTTTTTAAGTTATTATTTCGATATTTTAATATTTCGAACTATTTTGAAAATGTTATTCTAACTTCGGTATTTCAATATTTTAAACTATATAGGAAATGTCTAAAGAAAGCAAACTATGCACAAAAAGATGTGATATTCAAGGAAAACCATTTCTGCTCCATCGGATTAGATCTACTGCTAATTTTTACTTTCTTTATATACATAATGTATAAGGAAAGTATTGTGACGGGGTCGAAAATTCGAATTCGAGTTTTCGACGGGAGAGCACGTTTCAAGCATCTCTGATCACGAATCAAACATTTTTGAAGTGATGTCTGTGTGTGTGTGTCTGTCTGTGTGCGTGTGTGTGAAAATATGTGTGTGTGTGTGTTTGTGTTTAATCATTTATCTGCTATAAAAATAACTTATTTTTCCGTCAGTAAAACTTGGCGAGATTTAGGCGACGTATTTGGTGAAATGTTGCCAACTTGGCGACTTTTTGAAATGTTTTCAAATTAACGAAAATCTCTCAAAATGGATTAAAATGACGCCAAATCAATGAAAATGACGACTAATTGTCGACAATTCAATATCTTGGAAAGAATATAATTATCTACTATAAGAAAAATCTATTTTTTTACTGTAAAAGTAGTAAATTCATTGCATAATATAAGGAAAGTCATGTGTTGGCCACATCAGATTTTTTTTTTAATTTCTTATCCTTAATATCGCAATTATGTACATATAATTCTTTTTCGAGATTTTGTTTTTCGAGATTTTGTTTTTCGAGATTTCGGATTTAACATAGGAACTATGAACGTTTAATTTTTACAATATTCGTTTAAACATGAGGTGCTGATTTTTGGAGAAAAGTTCGATAATTTCCGTATTAGATACACTTGTATCATGCTCGTTATTAAAAGTGAAAAAAAAAATCAGAAATCATGCTTTAGTTATTACTTTCCTTATATACATTATGTATAAGGAAAGTATTGTGACGGGGTCGAAAATTTGAATTCGAGTTTTCGACGGGAGAGCACATTTCAAGCATCCCTGATCACGAATAAAACATTTTTGATGTGATGTTTGTGTATGTGTGTGTGTGTGAAAGTATGTGTGTGTGTGTGAAAGTATGTGTGTGTGTGTGAAAGTGTGTGTGTGTGCGTGTGTGTCAGTGAGTGTGTGGAAATGATAACTGACGAAAGGATGGACCGACTCGAACGAAATTTGGTACAAAAATCACAATCCGTAAATACTGGAAGCCTATTGCTTTTATACGCAATCGAATGTTCAGAACCTCCCTAAATTTTCGAATGAAATTTTGAAAAAAATCGTCAAAAAATCAAAGCTACTAATAAATTTTCGCAAATAGACATTTATGTAATTTTTCATTAGAAAACGATTGACATTAATTTTAGAATGATAACATGTACCGTTCTCGAGATATTGCACATTTTTCAAAAAAATTATAAAAAAGTTATATAAAATAAAAAAAAATAATTCCTATTGAGAGACGTGTTTACTTTTCATATGTAATACCATGCGATAAATTTGGCGACATCATTCTCGTGGATCTAACTCGTTCCATTCATGAAAAAAGATACTTTGAGTAATAATTTTGTATTTGAACGCCAATAGTCATTTATCTGCTATAAGAATAACTTATTTCGCCGTCCATAAATCTTGGCGAGATTTTGGCGACGAATTTGGTGGAATGTCACCAACTTGGCGACTTTTTTAATGTTGCTAAATTAACGAAAAACTCCCCAAATGGATAAAAATGACGCTAAATCAATGAAAATGAAGACTCATTGACGAAAATTCAATATCTTGGACACAATATAAATATCTATTATAATAATATTTTTTTATTAATTTTTTATTATTTTTTATTTTTTAAAAGTAGAAAATTCATTGCATTATATCAGGAAATTCATGTACTGCCCACATTAGATCTTTTCTTTAATATTTGATACCTATGTTTATTATCATCCAGATTTCATAATTAACAAATCTGATGTGGGCAACACATGACTTTCTTTATATAATGTAATGAATTTACTGCTTTTACAGTAAAAAAAATAGGTTTTTCTTATAGTAGATACTAATATTCTTTCCAAGATATTGAATTTTCGACAATTAGTCATTATTTTCATTGATTTAGCGTCATTTTTACCCATTTGGCTGGATTATCGTTAATTTGGCAACATTTCAAAAAGTCGGCAAGTTGGCGATATTCTGCCAAATTCGTCGCCAAAATCTCGCTAAGCGTTATGGACGAAGAAATAAGTTGTTCTTACAGCAGATAAATAAATATTGGCGTTCAAATACAAAAGTATCACTCAAAGTATCTTTTTTCATGAATGGAACGAGCTAGATCCACGAGAATGATGTCACTCAATTTATCGCATGTTATTACATATGAAAAGTGAACATGTTTCTCAATAGGAAATGTATTTTTTTTCATTTTATATGACTTTTTGATAATTTTTTTGAAAAATATGCAATATCTCGAGAACGGTTCATGTTAGCGTTCTAAAATTTATGTCAATCGTTTTCTAATGAAAAATTACATAAGAAATGTCTATTTGCGTAACTTTATTAGTGATTTTGATTTTTTGACGATTTTTTCAAAATTTTATTCGAAAATTTAGGGGGGTTCTGTACATTCGATTACGTATAAAAACAATAGGCTTCCAGTGTTTACAGATTGTGATTTTTGTACCAAATTTCGTTCAAATCGGTCCATTCGTTCGTCATTTATCGTCTCCACAGGCTCACTGACACACACACACACACACACACACACACACATACTTTCACACACACACACACACACACACACACATACTTTCACACACACACACACACAGACATCACTTCAAAAATGCTTGATTCGTGATCAGGGATGCTTAAAACGTGCTCTCTCGTCGAAAACTCGAATTCGAATTTTCGACCCCGTCACAATACTTTCCTTATACATTATGTATATAAGGAAAGTAATTACTTTTTTATTACTTTTTAACGTGTTTCGTAAGAATTCTTTAAACGTTTCTTTCGTTGTTAACGAGAATTATAATGAGGATAACGATGATAACGAAGATTAAATTTGTATTAATGTAATGCTTGTCTTAATGTAAACTATAGTATGTGATACCATTTTCATCCAAAACATAATTAGATTATCACTTACCCTGTATAATATATACTGCAATCATAGTTCCGGGAATTATCATTATATTCCATTGGAAATAATACTGTGAAAATCTTAACATTCAAGTATTTTGATATTTATTCATGAAAATTACTAAAAAACTTATCCAGTTATAATAGTTTAAATTTTTGAACATAAAGAACTAAACTGGTTCTGCTTTATTCCTACGATTCAGTGGAATAAAAAATTTTATTTTTATATCGCATTTTTAAACTATAAAAATCAAATTGCAAATCAATAAACTACTAACATGATATTGAAACTGTATTTAATATTTTATTCTTTTTGTTTCCATACAGCTGTGAAACCGTCTATTTACTGTAGAGGTGGCTTTATACTGAGGCAACTGGTAACAACTTAGTCACCTGCAGCAAACAAACGTTGGTTGCCAACTTGATTATTGATAACAACCGTTGCAGTATGCTTGCAACCCATTTGTATTCTTCAATTTTCGAGCCAGTTTGTGCAAAATGTCGATGCAGACATTTGCTGTTGGGGTTTTAATCTTTTTCCTATTTGGAATTTCTTTCTTTGGCGTTTCAACCTCTAGAAGAAAGTGCAGTTCATCTACTCATCCACAGCTGATCCGGAATTTTTATATATATATGTGATAAAGGGTGCTCTTAAAATTTTCACTTTGTCTTTGACTTAATTTGCCGAGAAATCACATTGCAAAATTAGTTCTTCCCATTCTCAAACCTTTTCGATTGTATTTGTCGTTCGAGTCCCTCAAATCCCGCTAAATACGTTCTATGCGGTACTTTTTACAAGTAATTTTGTCTCCTCTGTGAACCAAATCATGCGATTAAGCAATTGAACTAATCTACGGGAGGTAGCTAGGAGGTAGCTAGAACTATATTTATTGCCAATAATTCAGAACCGGAGACTGATAAACCTTGCTGAGATTTAAGAAATTTCCTAAGTTATACTTTCTTCAGTGATAGAGACCCTCTCCCCTACAGGTAGAATTACTCTTCAGTAGATTGCCGGTAAAGTAAACTGTGTTTCAAAAAGGCCTAGAGCAACCACCATATTGATATCGAAAGCCGCAGGCGACGATGTTTTCAGAAAGTAAGCAACCTGCAGCCTTCAGCAATGCGACCACACCGCATACGACGAAATCGTCTGTGATTGCCTCTGGTAAAGCCCCCTTCACTCATTTAACTACTTGCATAACTTCGCAATCTACAGATGTCTGCCTCAATCAGATGTATTGTCCTCCTTTATTGTTCTCTTTTATTTATGTAATTGCGATATATGTAATATGATACATGGTATATGTAATATGATACATGGTATATGTAATATGATACATGGTATATGTAATATGATACATGGTATATGTAATATGATACATGGTATAATATATGTAATTATGATGCATAATATGTATATAGATGTATAATATATGTAATTATGATGCATAGCTTATTCAATTATTGAACATTATATGTATTTTCTATACTGGCAGTCTACTATATTGGTTGTCTACTGAAGAGTTATTCCGTTGGTAGTGGGGTCTTTGTCACTAAAGGAATTATGACTTAAGAAATCTCCATTAAACATCGAAATGGTTTATCAGCCTTCTGTTCTGAACTATCAACGGTACAGTTCTAGCTATTGTCCCAGATGATGAAATAATTATTATTACTATATTTACCGATTCCATGATAACGGCACTGGCTCAAGACAAGTTCTCATGGCACAGATAATCTGTTTGGAAGAATCGTCATTAATTTTGGAAGATTAAGTATTGGCAGCAGAGTCGAAATTCAATGGATAACCTCACATGTTGGAGTTTCGGGAAATAAAAAATCTGGTGTTTTAGCTAAAACAGATGAGGACTGCCCTGACATATATTTTAAAAGTAAGGCGATCTTGTAGGAAGATTATACCTCTAATATAAGAAGAGATATCATGAGAAAATAGTTGGCTTGGATGGCTTTGGGTATAGAGGATGTACGTGCACTGGAGAACTATGGATCTGCATCTTTCTAAGAAAATTTTCACTGCACTCTTCAGAATAGGAATAGGTCATTTTAAATCCATGGCTTTCTACATTAATCTGGATCAGTTATTTATGTGTAATAGAATAGTGAGGATGCCTTCTAGAATATATTGTATCTTGCATCGAGGTTATTTTATTATAATTTTAAGGAATCCGTTAAAGTTCCAAGAATCCTCCATTTACACGGTGTGCATGATCCTGCCGAAATAGACAAAATATAAGAAAGGAATAAATGAATGATCCGTGCTCTATATTGTTTTAAGACAAAATATATATGTATATGCACAAATAGACATATATTCCATTAAAAAATGTTAAATTTGGGTTTATGACTGTCCGAAATTCTTAAATGTATCAAATATTTGAATTTGAAATTTCAATCCCATGACATTTTCTTTATAATATTTTATACCTGAAACTAGCAAAGTAAAAAAAAAGAACAATACCTGCTGCACAGCAAAGTCATAAGAAAAACCAGATTCCACCTGTATGGAATCTGTTGAGAGGTCCGGAAAGTCGATGTCTGCATGAATTACAACACTTAGTCCTCGGTTGATATCTTCCGTATATTCTTCTGATTCCGTATCCAACAGCAAAGTCAGATCTAAATGTTTGAGAATTCATAATGTAATAATTCACTTTAGTAGATTTAGTCCTATTTTGTATTTTGAATCATATCATCGATCCAAAATACCCAGATGAAGCATAACGTCCTTTGAACATGCACTAACAAAGTGGTACTCCAAGATATGCTTTTATAAGTGGCACTGTTCTCTTGAAGTACCACTTTTTAATACAAAGTTTTTGGTCAATGAAATATATAATTTATAAATTATATATTTAAATTTTTTTATTGCGCCTCATTTGACAATGGGGGAAAAAGCAAAGATAAATTCTTGACCTTTTTAACACTTTACAACATAGTTGAAATGGGTTTATGACTTTGTTCATTCTGTCTTTCCGTTCGCACGATAACTGCCGTAAAAATGACTTTATCAAAAAGAAAACTTTAGTATGTTGTTGAGATGGTCTGCTGGATATATGGGAATGTAAATGAATAACATTACCAAATTAGGTTTGGATTGAACCCGGGTTAAAAAATGAAATAGATTTAACCCAATGGGATCTAATTCTTTAAACATTTTTGAATCAAAGTTAAAATTCACAAATTGCTTCGAAAATTTTAGGAAATATTCAAATAATCCCATAAAATATAACAAAAAATTCAGTAAAATATGTTCATTAGTTTTTTAAATAAAAAATAAAACAATAATTACACTCATATTATATGACGAGATCGCATGACCCACTTCAAAATAAAATATGGCATCCATCTTTTTTTCCCCGTGTCAAAATCGTTATTTTTAAAGGTTTTTTAAATTTATATTTAGTGTTGCATCCATCCTAAAACCACTTTAATTTTGCGTACCTTCTGTGTACCTGTATTCTGCGCCAACGCAATTACAATATTTTTTAGTTTAAATGATCATCACACTTTTCATCATTTCTACAATAAAACCTAATTTTAATGGATGAAGAATGTAAAGAAGTGATCGTAAGATGAGTTGTATACGAATTGCTGTATTTTTTTCACGCAAAATTATTTATCTCTGGAGTTTGAAATAAAAATGGTATAATGAAATATTCAATGCTTTCACACAGAGAGCCAGACGATTTATATTTCGATGACGTCCTGTGAATGAAGTTCATGTTTTTCGATGAAGTTTTACGTTTTCAAATATAATAAATTATTGCAGTGCTGTGATACTTTAAAATATATCAGAGCTGAATGTATCGCATTTTAGAGATCTTTAAATAAAATTGCATTTCAGTTGGAAAGTGTTTCGTAATCAATGCTTTATGCATGATTGATCTTTCTTGTTTTATATGTATTTTTTAAGGATCACCTTTTCAAAATTCACAACAATATTTTTCTCATTTTTGCAAAATGGATATTCCTGTAAAGCTTATCAATTCTGTAAATTTGTCAGTCCAATCCAATATATTTCTTCAATTGTAATCTTTTTCGACCTTAATGTTGGACTAGCCGGATCTTGGATGTCTCTTGAATGGTGGGGGTAATCTTTCCCGGCCTTACAACTAACTGCTCCAAACTTGTAAGGTAATTCCCACGGTTTGGGTTCTTTATCATAAACCTTTCCCAGATTACCATGAACCTTGTCCATAAACCCTGTCTAGATTACCATAAACCTTGTCCATAAACCCTGTCCAGATTCTTTACCTTAAAGTCCAGACTTAAACTAGAGCCTTTCAAGAACATTTGGGACTTGTTAGAAAAACACATCCGATAACACATACCATTGAACGATCTGCTTACGATCTGCTTGTTCAACGACTTGCATTCTCTTGATGCATTCCAACACCTTCTAGAATCCGTGCCTACCCGCATACGTGATGTAATCCTGCATAAAGGCTGTCCAATAAAATATTAAAGCTGGGATTCTAAACCAGTGGTCGGTGTGGGTATTTTATGTAACCCAACACGTCATTATTTTTATTAAATAATGCTTTCTGTCTGATTTCTAAACTTGTTATACACGGACATTTGACGCCCATAACAAGTCTCTTGTCAGTATCGTCATATATATATATATATATATATATATATATATATATATATATATATATATATATATATATATATATATATATATATATATATATAAATATAAATATAATATTATATATATATATATATAATATTATATATATATATATATATATATATATATATATATATATATATATATATATATATATATATATATATATATATATATATATATATATATATATATATATATATATATAATTTCTAAAAGGAATACCTAATTCACAGAAAAGCAAAAGATGAATGTGAAAAACGAAAAGTATCACAAGTGGCTGGGGGGAGTTGTGACCCCAACTCTGGTTAAGCAATGCTTTAAGACATAGCAACACTCCCGGAAGCCGATACTTATTCGTAGAATGGCCTTATTACCATCAACAACCGAACAGAAAAAACCTTTAGCAAAAATTCAAAATCTCTAGATGGAAGACACATGGAAAAACTTTCCAAGTCACTCAATGTGCTTACATATGAACGTGCCTATAAAAAACCCGTCTATAAAAAATTCCAAAATTCTTACCAAAGTTGTCCAAAAATTATAGAATTATGACATGTACAACAACAAGAATATAGGTACCGGCAACATCGAGGCGAAAGCAGCGATGGCCCGGTCGTCTGGTTTAGGGGGAACGAGTCGACCGACAGCATGCAACCCTAGAGTTAACACTATCACGAATTATTTTAGATCACAAGACAAAGGAGTGGGGATAAACCAAAAAACCGTAAATTTAAAAGCAAATCCATTGAAATGCAATGTTAAAAGGAAAAAAGGTTAAGTCTGTATAACCATATTGAGGAATTCAAATTTACAAAATGTCAATCCAACAGATTCAAATTATGTCCACAGGCCAATAAAACTCAAATTTGTAATAATGGATCTTTTCTACCTTTCTGTAAGGTTTTTAATTGCATATACGTTATAAAATGCAGGACGTGCAATAGAGAATATATTGGACAAACGAAAAACAAGTAAAATATAAGAATAAATTTACATCGCAGTTTAATGTATAAATATCAGAAATATAGTGATATGGAAACGACTATGGAAATCAAACATTTTGCGAAACATGGCATTGAGGCCATGGAAATCTCTACCACAGATTTGGTGATAAATCTTAAACAGAGTCTATGGAGGGAGAAGAAACACATCAAAATGAGAAACTCATTATACCCGTATGGTCCTAATACAGTGGGTTTTAGAGTACACTACAACAATGAATACTATGGAAAATTGAATACTGATACAGTGGTACAAAATTATGGTAATTACAAACGAAAACAGAGAGAAGGTAGAAACCGGAAAATTAGTTATGAAAATACTGAAAACCAACTCAGAGTTTTAGTAAAAGATAATGTGACAAATCCTGGAATTCCACGTAAATGGGTCAAAAACTTTATCTTTGGTATAAGACCTAAATTTCTCAGGAAAATATGGTTTTTCTGCAATGGAGATTCATATGTAAAGGAATATGGGAAAGAGACAGTTTTACAAGCTATACTGTGTGATTATATAAAAGTAAGAGCTAATTCATTGAGTCTGAAATTAAATGATGGTACAAGAAAACATATATACAAATATCTTATAGTGAAATACAAAAATAAGGCTTTCGACAGGGTTCCTTTTAATTGGATTTTGAAGGACTATAAGGGATGTTTACCTATTAGTAACTGCAAGATTGGAATTTCATTTAGCTACTTAAAACCAATATGTAGAAATTTTTTTAACTATAACGGCATCTGCCAAAAATTGAATTTGGAAGTGAAAGGTCAATGTAATTGTCATAAATCTAGATTTTCAGACAGCGATCACGGACAAGTGATCACGGGTGATTTCAGTGTCATCAATACAAATATAAGGACCATCTTCGAAAAGGGCGCAAAATTTAGATTTCAGGAATATGATCATGCCGTACTATCAGTTAGTCAGGATTTGAATAAATTCATCTATAATACAGCTGTTGATTATAATATACCTACTGAAGTATTCAAGGAATGGAAAAGCAAAGTAATGAATAAAATGTATTACTGGTGTAACAGGTATAGGGGGCATGGCGAAATCTTGGAGTATAGCAAAAAAGAAATGGAAGCTTTACAAAGTAATTTTGTTATCATTTATGTTGACAAGGTCACGGCTAATTATGCATTTACTTGTAGAAAATACTACAACGAGCTACTACAAAATAGTTATAATGACAAGAAGATGTATCTACACGTTAATCAATCAAAAATTGAAATTGGAAATAGAGTTAAGGCAATGTATAAACAATCCGGAATTGGAATCGGAAACATTAAATTCCCTTATCTCACGCTCATTCCTGAACTGCATAAGAGTCCCATTAAATGTCGACCTGTAACAATACGATGTAGATCTTACTTAACCAATGCAAACAAAAGGTTACTAATGGTGCTCAGGCCTGTTATTGCAGGATTTAAAAAACAGGGATCTTATTTTATTAAAAATAGTTTTGAAGCAATTAATAAGTTAAAGAGCATACCGCATAATGTGGTGTTGAAGACCCAGACCGTCCGACTCGTCCAGAGGACTAAGAGCAGCTATTTGGACTGCCGGGAAGCGCATAATGTGGTGTCGAAAGCCCAGACCACTCGGCTCGTCCAAGGACTTAGAGCAGCAAGATGAGTGGCCGCACACTGTGGCATAATGTGGTGTTGAAGACCCAGACCGTCCGACTCGTCCGGAGGACTAAGAGCACCTATTTGGACGGCCGGGAAGGCATAATGTGGTGTTGAAGACCCAGACCGTCCGACTCGTCCAGAGGACTTAGAGTAACTAGTTGGACGGCCGGGAAGGGCATAATGTGGTGTTGAAGACCGTCCGACTCGTCCAGAGGACTTAGAGTAACTAGTTGGAGGCATAATGTGGTGTTGATTGTTGTTGAAACCCAGACCGTCCGACCTACCAGAAAGGTGTAAGGTAACTGTGCATAATGTGGTGTTGAAGGCCCAGACCACACGACCAACCCAGGGGGTTTATGGTATCAAGTTGTGTGGTCGGGAGACACATGGCATAATGTGGCATAATGGCATAATGTGGTGTGTAAAAGTTTTGATTTCAGCGACATTGATATAAATTATTTGTTTAAAATTGTGATGGAATTATACTATACGCATGATTTACAATTTTTGATGTCGCTGACTAGGTACACAGCACTGGTGAAACTGATCCTTTTCGAAACAGTACTTTACAACGGAATAGGCTATTACAAGCAGATCAAAAGCATCCCTATGGAAGGAAGTTGTTCTTCGGTTCTAGCATGCATCTATCTAGATAAGTATGAAACAGGAACCCATATATTAAATGAAATGGTCTACATGCGATACATGGATGATGTGATTTTATGTTGTAATGATGCAGATTTCAAAATGGATTTTAGTTTTTATCCACAAACTTTAAACCTAATAGAAACTCCTTGCAATTCAGATGGAAGTTTAAATTATTCAAATTTATGTATAGATAAAGTTAATAATAAAACGTTTTTCAAAATTTTTGATAAAAGAAAAAATTTTCAATTTAAAATAAACTTCATTACACCTTGGTCCAATAATTTACATAAAAATGTTTTTCGTAATATTATCATTAACCAATTGACTAGAATTAAACGTTTGAATAGTAGGGAAAGTGATCAAAATCATCACGATACAGAGTTTAGAAATGAAGCAGTAAAACACGGTTACCCTATGGGCATTGTAATCAAAATACTTTCAGAATTCACTGGGTTAACTGTAACTGAATGTAAAGACAAATATTTAAACAGTTGAAACGGAGTCATTAGAAAGGGACGACTCACGAGTAACAAGAATGGATGGTGGTGAAATGGACTACAAGTTGGAGTTTTACATATCGGACAGTTTTGGTAAGAATTTTGGAATTTGTAGAGACGGGTTTTTTATAGGCACGCTCATATGTAAGCACATTGAGTGACTTGGAAAGTTTTATCATGTGTCTTTCGCCTAGAGATTTTGAATTTTTGCTAAAGGTTTTTGCTGTTCGGTTGTTGGTGGTAATAAGGCCATTCTACGAATAAGTATCGGCTTCCGGGAGTGTTGCCATGGCTTAAAGCATTGCTTAACCGGAAAGTGGGGGTCACAACTCCCCCCGGCCACTTGTGATACTTTTCGTTTTTCACATTCATCTTTTGCTTTTCTGTGAATTAGGTATTCTTTTTAGATATTATATATGTAAATATGTACAAGGGCAGCATAGCGCCATGTTTGCATATTTTACGTATGGGAATTTTTTTCATGAAGCTATCTCAGACTTACTTTACATTTGTAAATTATATATATATATATATACATGCATATATATATATATATATATATATATATATATATATATATATATATATATATATATATATATATATATATATATATATATATAATAGTATATTTATATACAGGGTGTGCCATAAACATTGACATCAGCTTTTATCCTTAATATTGATCTTAGACATATATAATAAATTACAAAGTTGTGTAAAAAAAGATTCAGAATTTTATGAAATCCATAAAAATTTTCAAGGGATTAAATTTGAAGAAATACAAATCTAAATATTTATACGGCTCCCGTACAAAAGCATTTCCAATAAGTAAAATGCGCCCCATACTCTAATAAGGTGATGTATAAATTTTTAGCATTTTATCATAAAAAGTCCCAGAGATATGTTTAAACAAAGTTAGTGACGGATAAATCATAAATGAAAATGTAAATGTTTACAGCAAGATTGCAATGACGCTTCAGAAGCGCTGCTTGTCCCAGCCGCTGTTTCAGTTGCTAGGTTTTCAATTTCAGATGTCACAGCACTGACACGGGAGTCTGTTAACGATGGTCTTCCACTTCGTGGACGATCCTCCAAACATCCAGTTTCTTGAAAGCGTGTGATCAGCTTTAGTAACCCAGAACAGGTGATAGGATCTTTTCCTTTCTTTAGATTTTTCCTCAATTGGAATTTTCGCAAAGCATTTGATGCTGATTCTCCCCTCGCGTAATATAGCTTCTCTAACAAGGCTTTCTTGATCAGAGCTAACGTTCTCGCAAAACCTTCTTCTTTACACCATTTACTTATGAATCAAATGTAGAATCTACAGAGCACTACAACTCTTTTATAACAGTCTAATTTACATACTTCTGGAAGATGTATTTGGGAAAGCGCCACCTATAGGTGATTTTTTAAACTACAAAAATTTTTCACGTCAACCCTTCCCCCCATTCTGATAATAATTATGTTACAAACCGTATCGCAATGCGATGATTTTTCGATGTTTAATGAATTTTTAATATTTATACGGACTTTTGAAAGACCCTGTATATATATATATATATATGCAAGCATCGACTTTAATAAATAGACTAATACACTTAATTGAAAAAAATTATTTGATTCTGATTCAAGGATACTTAAACTGTGTATAAATTCAAAATCCATGAGATGAATTTTGTACACTATCACAAAGCTTTTCATTTGCATATACTATATAATGAAATGAAACTACGATAAAACTACGATAAACTACTACATCATGCTAATAATTGCACTAAGGTAAAATATTTCAGATGTCAAAAACGGTTTATGAATAATACACTTACCATTTACAGACTGCCAGAAGTCAGCTTCAATCGCTAACAGGTACCCATTATTGTCTTCTCTCGTCAGAAAAGTAAAGCAGTTCCCAAAATCTGGGTCGAAAATTGGTATAAAACGCCTCCATAGAAATAATAAATAGAAATCAATTAAAATTTCGTAAATTTACTATGGAATCTTTGATTACTTTATGCATGGCGCTTCACTGGGTAGTCCTCCCCATTGAACTAACTATATCTGTCTTATCACTCTACATAGAAAACTGGCATTTGGGTTTACAAATGACCTTGACTTTGGAAAATGTGTGGTAGTTTCTTTCCTGAAAATGCGATGACTGATTATGATATCCCTTCGCTAGATATCTGGGTATCGTTTTTCTAACCAGGGTCAATGCAATTTCCATGTGTCGTTGAACGAGCGTTCAGGATTGCTCCGTATACTGTTGCGGAGTGGGGGTTTATTCTGAAAATTTATTAGATAACAGTCTATGAGGGTAACACAGCGCGAATTCCTGGTTATGTTTGGTAAAAAAGAAGCTCATTAGGGGTACTACCTAGTGAAACACTTTTTGGAATAAAATAAGAATGTTATATGATGTATGCTAAAGGCACTCTCGTAAAATCTATAAAATATGTTAACAAAGTTTCTTGAAATATTTTGTAGGTGGAATTTAAGAAACAAAATTACCCCATATTTAAGAAATTGATAAAATTTTCCTCGCAACAAAATGAACATAATATAAAAACTGTTGTGTTAAGATAAAGAATAATAATATGGCGATAAATATTTACGTGTGGCAATAAATATTTATAAAAGGGCATTACAGCGTTTCTGGACTTGGCCGTGTTTCCTTAATTTCACATTTGCAAAAGAAATACAAACCTCATACCATGATGCTTAGTAACAAATTAAAGGTAGTTTAACTACTCTCTGGTAACAATTTAATCATCTTTAGTTAATTATTTCTATTAGTTATCAGATTTTATAGAAATTTGGAACATAACTCCCTTATATAGTATATACAGGGTGATTCAAAAGTTCGGAACAAAAGTAAAACGCTATAAAAAATATCTATAGGTCGGAGAGACATGCGGTTTGCAGATTAATATTCACCGTGTGTGTGTGTGGGGGGGGGGATTTTGTAGAGCATGAAAAAAGTTCAAAATCTCGACACTAGGGGGTGCTGCTGTAGATAAAGTCATGGAGGTGACGTATGAATCTCTCTCACGCAACGCAAAATTAGGATCAACATAAACATTATTGAACCTACCCCCCACGGCACGTCAAGTGATGGAGTTGCTAAGGTTAACGTTTGGCGCCGATCGTATACTGAGCAGGCATAGCACGCATGAATGGACTGCAGGATCTCCAGATCTCACATCCTGGGATTTCCGGTTGTGGGGCTACTTAAAATCACGGGGCTACCTAAAATCACGGGTCTATAGAGGAAATCCCCAGTCCTTACCAGCACTGAAAGACGTCTTATGGCAGGAGATAGCAGCCATTCCCGTTAATATGCTATTTCATGTTGCATCAGTCGTAATACCGCGACTGCACTCAGTACTGGAATGTGTTGGTGGACACATTGAACACTTGCAGCTGTAAATTATGCTGAAATGAAATATCTCATTTCACAATTATTACCTCGAGTTGTTTTCTTTGCAGCAGCAACCCCTAGTGTCGAGATTTTGAACTATTTTTTTTCATGCCATACAAAATCCACCACCATGATGAATATTAATCTTCAAAACGCATGTCTCTCTGACCCATAGATATTTTTTATAGCGTTTTACTTTTGCTTCAAACTTTTGAATCACCCTGTATATATATATATATATATATATATATATATATATATATATTTATATATAGATAACCTCGCCCTTAGTTCCCCAATATCCGTTAGAGGGAAGCACCTTCTGTAAAATTCACTTTAAATTATGTCGCGAATGGTAAATATTGTCATTACTTCACCGTTCTAATACTGATAGAGTAAGTGTTCACATTATGTCACCGGTCTAATGTTCACATGATTACTGTAACGAACCTCTCTCTCTGTTCATGCCAAGAAGACTGGGGAAAAGGTTATTCTCGTTCCGCCATCTTACTTCTTCGAGAGTTGTGCAGCGTGTCACGCAATTTGATACTGCGGGGATTAAGGGGCTGAAATTGGAGGAGAAGGGGCTGGTGGCTTGGTGGCTGAAGAACGAGGGACTTGCTTTTCAGACTATCATCTGAAAGGACGACGGGACTTTTGGAGTCCATGTATTATGATGTATGCATTGGAATCTGTGTACATATCTGTAAATATTTAGGGGAAAATGTAATGTTGTGTATGAAGAGGGTGCTAAAATTAGGGTGGTAAAATTAGGGTGAGCTATTAAGATTTAGGTAGTCTTCGGTTCTTATGGCAGTGATCAGGATGGCGCATTTATTGGAAGAAAAGAAAATTGATCTTTTGATGCTCTGTTATGGAATAGGTGAGACGGTGGATTCTGAGTGTGAGGTGGTGGAATTAAAATATATAATTTATGGGAGCAAGGAGTATGAGGAAGTGCTGATAAGAAATATATTGTATTCTATTAGGGAAGAGAGAGAAGAGAATGAAAGTGGGAGAAAACGGAATTGGAGTGGAATAGAAAGTTGAGACAGTTGGAGAGAAAGGAGCAGTAAGAGAGGGAAAGCGAGATCAAGAGGTTAATGTGGGAACTGGGAGTGAACTAGGATAAGAATAGTGAAACTCAAATTGAACGGAATACAACTACCCAGAACTTTGGCGGCCAAAATGGTAGAGCGGTGAAAAAAGTACATAAGAACACAGTGTTGTGCTTCGCATGTGAAAAGTTAGGACACTATAGGTATGAATGCCCAAAGGTAATTAATGCGTCTAACAGTAATTAATGCGCTTAACAGGGTTCGATCATTGAGAAGAAACAAAGGGCTAGTGGTGGTAGAAGCAAGTTGGCTTCCCTGCGAGCCCAATGCTATGATATGGGTTCGGTCAGTGAGAAGAAACAAAGGGCTGGGGGGGGGCAGAAGCAAGTTGGCTTCCCTGCGAGCCCAATGTTGTGACATGGGTTCGGTCAGTGAGAAGAAACAAAGCGCTGGTGGGGGTAGAAGCAAGTTAGCTTCCCTGCAAGACCAATGTTATGGTATGGGTTCGGTCAGTGAGAAAAAAAAGGACTGGTGGGGGTAGAAGCAAGTTTGCTTCCCTGTGAGACCAAGGTTACGGAGGGAATTGGTCAAGAGGGAAAAGGTGCGGTTATTCACGAGTGGAAAATAAGTTATTAGTGGGAAGATATGGGAGGACACTGAAGGTGATAAATAGTGAGGGTAGAAGCAAGTTTGCTTCCCTGCGAGACCAATGTTATGAAGGAAATTGGTCAAGAGAGGGAATGTGTAATTATTCACGAGCGGAAATGAAGTTAGTGGGGAAACTTGGGAGATTTGGAAGAAAACCGAAGATGAAATAACATGGTCAGTGGAAAGAATGGAAGAGTGGGTCCCGATTTGTGGGATCAGAAAGTGGATGCTGGATGATGAAAAGAAGTTGAGTTAAAATTTGTGGGGGTTACTAGAATGGACTCCCGGGTAGGTGAAAGGACGAATGGGGGACACTGGCTCTATAATGATATATTGTGTGTTCTTCGAATAAAGTTCTGAGTCAGTAACCTAAAATTTGAAATTATGGAAAATGTATGTGAATTGTAATGTGTTTAATATAATTAAGGATTGTTAGTAGTATAGTAAGGTGACCAGAAGTGAAAAATGATAAATCTACTGAATTAAGAATAATTTTGGTTTATAGTATGATTTTGTTTTAAGTGTAAACATTAGAAGGGGAAAATTGATAATTAGTGTTTTAAGAATAATTTTTGTGTTATGGTAATATACTTTTGTGTGTGAAATTTAAATTTTGATAATTATTGTGTAATGGTTCGATCCTGTCACTGGCTCATAGAGGAATTCTGGGTTGCAGAGAACGTGCCTTGTGTGCGGGAATTTCCACTATGGGAAGGGGGTGCAAGATATGGACTTTCCAGTCATCATTGGTCAACTGATGGACTGAAAAGTGGGGGGAAGGTGTCACGAACCTCTCTCTCTATCCATTCCAAGAGGACTGGGGAAAAGGTCATTCTCGTTCCGCCATCTTGCTTCTTCAAGAGTTGTGCAGTTGGTCACGCAATTTGATACTGCGAGGGTCAAGGAGCTGAAATTGAAGGGGAGAGGGATGGCGGCTGAAGAACGAGGGACTTGCCTTCTAGAATCTCATCTGAACGGACGATGGGACTCTTGGAGTCCATGTATTATGATGTATGAATTGGAATCTGTGTACATATCTGTAAATATTTAGGTGCAATAAATGTGCTAGTGTTAAATGAAGAAAGTGTTTTGCATAAGCATAGAGAAACGAACCGTCGGACGGGCTCAAGGCGATGAGCATTAGAAATAGAGCCCAGTTCGGCACAATTACGTTATCGGTTCAAAGTTCACATGGTAACGTCATTGGTCCAACTTTTACATGATGACGTCATCGGTTCAAAGTTCACTTCCTTTCACTCGCATCCACGATGACCTATGACGTAATCGCATTGCCCTTTTGCACCTCAAGCGTTAGCTGCAGAAACGGCTTTTCTTAGCTACTTTGGGATATCCAGCTGACTTGAACGTTTATGTATCTGAACTCAAGATATAAAAATGTAAACAATTTATGCTTGTTTTGTTAGAAATAAGGTGCATTTATAAATATATGAAGATAATCAATAATTTAATATTTTGAACTATATTTCTGGAAAAATGAAAGTAATTTGTTCGAGCAATTTTTGCTTCACTTTGTTTATTTTAACTAAAAATGTCTTCTAAACAATAACAGGTAGATATAAACAGAAGGCAACAAAAATGCTCAGCATGAAATCTAGGTTTTAGATCAATAATTTGTTTTTCAAAGGTGTAGTTTTTAAGAAATCATATTTTCAAGTTGAAGAAGCTTCTTCTTTTTCATCCCAAACCGTCCGACCTGCCCAAAAGTGTAAGGTATTTATTTGGGCGACCAGGAAGTGCCACCCAATTTAAACTGGAACCCAGTAATGGAGGCATCCACAGGGTCCGTACCCTCCTTTTTATACCACGAGCCTCTTAGGAGAACGTACGGACCAACATTCTCGTGCTTTGCATGAACAGGGATTCAGTTTGGGCTGTGATTTTAATGATTGCATCTATCTCAAAAACAAAAAGCTAGTTATAAATAGTAAGGATGTAAATTGTAGCTTTATAAAAGCCAGACAGAAATATATATAATTGGATTTGTGATTGGGTTTTCTATTCTAGAAATACCAGGTGTCTCATAAATTCGTAAATATTTTGAAAATTAATAAAAATTGAAGAAATTGGTATATTTGAATGTGGTTTGTGACAAATATGCTCATGAATAGGTTTTTTATGGTAGATAAAAAATTAGTTCAAATTTTCGTCGATAGGGGGTTCTGCACGCGTTCCAATCACAGTAAATATTCAAATCAGAGTCCTATAGAATGCAGGGTATACGACTAACAACTCATATCACATGTTTTCTGTTACTCGCTAAGACGTATGTTTTTGATTGGTGTAGCTTTGATTGTGCGTCCATTATGGTGGGTCGTTTATTCTTGGAACTGCAGTGTTGTTGTTGCTGAGAACCAGACCGTCCGATCAACCAGAAGGTAACTGTTTGGACGGTCGGGAAGAGCCACACAATTAAATCGGAACCCAGTGGGGGAGGCATTCACAGGGACCGTACCCTCCTTCCCCTACCACTAATCTCTTGGAAGGACTTATGGACCCACATGTTTAACGTGATCGTACTCCGCGTGAACACGATGGCAGTTTTGACAGCGGAGGGAATCGAACCCGGGCCTTCAAGAGCCGTGTCGAAAGCCCAGACCGACCGGCTTATCCGAAGACATAGAGCAGTAAGGTGGGCGGCCGGGAAAAGTCGAAGAGCCGTGTGCAAAAGCTGGCTGGAAGACGTGCTCAGTTAATGCAAAACGCTACTTGCAAATGCTGCATTAGCAGGTGATACCGTGCTTATTGGAACGTAATGTTCTAAGCACAGATAATATATAGCACACATTCATGCAAGACGGGGAACCTCCTCATATCTCATCTCCAATTAGCTGTTCCTGATCAGCACGTTTGGTGATGAACGACTAATCAGCCGTAACTGTAAGATTGGGTGGTCTTCTTGCTCAATTACCTAGTTAACTTTTGGCTCTGGGGTTACGTCAAGTCCCGATTGTACCGCAATAGCCCGTCTTTAACAGAGTTAAAGCTTGTCATTCGCCACTAAATTTCCGCATTCATCCGGCTATACTACATGCTTCAGTTAACGGTATTCTCAATCGCTAGCAAAGTGTAATTTCTCGTGCCGGCAGACACATAGATCAATTACTGCTGCACTATTTTTTTAACCTTTTCCTGAATGCGTATAAACATAGTTTTCCAAAGAATTTTGTGATTTGAATGCCTGCAGCGCCCCTGTCGAGGAAAATTTGAACTAATGGTTTTTTCAAAAAAAAAAAAAACTCTTCCCTCATGAGATCATGTTTGCCGCAAACCACATTCAAATGTAACAATTCCTTCAATTTTTATGAATTTTTAAATTATTTACGAATTTATGGGACGCCCGGTATAAAGCCAAGAATTTCAATATTTTATCGTTCAAAATCAAATATTACTTGGATATATTAGCGATCAAGATTTAAACATCAAGAATCCTAAATCTCTAAAGTAATTAGACTTTATGCAGACGATGTTCAACTTAAAACTTCCATCAAATCCTATAAAATCTGCTTCTCGCAGTCAAACTTGCATAAATTTAAAATTGCTCGCAATTTAAAAAGGTTGAGTTGTTTTAACTATGAATCATATTTTTGTTTCTATAGATATCATATTATCTGTTGCAAGTGAAAAATATCTGATGTGGGCAACACATGACTTTCTCTACAAACTCAAATTCATTTTATTTTTATTTTTTTAACAATTCATCAAACTGAGTTCAAAATAGCACGCAAAATTAATTGAAATTACATTAAATTGCGCATTTTATTCAAATTTTCGCTATCATTTAGTAACTGGAAGAATTTTCAAAGGCGGCGAAGTAAAAATACAAAACATCTGATGTGGGCAGAACATGATTTTCCCTCCTGACTCATTCACATTCTCTTTATTTCATTAAATTGCACAAAATAACGAACATAATTATTTCAAATTACTCAGTAATTGCACTTTAAATTCAATTTTCGTTTTTATTTGGTAACTGGACTCAGTCTCAAAGGTGGCGTAGCGAAAATACGAAAAAAATTAAAATATATCAAGAACGGCCAGTCCTATAGTAATACAATTTCTCTTATTCTTTTTACCGCCAAAAATTATGTATAAATCAAGCATTTGATTAATATACATGAGCATACGTAATCGCTTGTTTTAGATTTTGACGATTTTTAAGGGCTAGTTTGCAAAAAAAAAAAAAAGCGGGTTCCTTTTTTTCGAATCATAACAAACTCTAATCAATACCAGGGTACACCACAAGTGACTTATCTATCAAATTTTGTGAAATTTGGTCAATCAGTTTTTCAGTTAGAGTGGATACATACATTACACATGCACACACACAGACACACACAGACACATACACACACAGACACACACACACACACACACAAACACACACACACACAGACACACACATACACATGTAGATCCGTCAAAAACTTGAGTTACATATTTCGGTATGATTCCTCTACTTTCCCTATGCATTACCATTTATTGCAGGGAAAATGAAAATATATCGGGAACGACTAGCCCTAGAATTCTGGTGTTTGACTTATTTTTTTATCGTCAAAAAGGACACATGAAAGAAGCATTTAATTGGTACAAATGAGCATACGTAACCTTTTAATTTAGATATTGGCGAATTTTGCGGGCCATTTCTCAATAACAAAGGTAGGTTCTTTTTTCTCGAATCATACCAACATTTTACCAGCACCAGGGTTACCCACGAGTGACTTATCTAACAAATTTAATGAAATTCGGTCAATTAGTTTCTTAGTTAGAGTGGATACATACTATGCACAGACAGGCACACACACACACACAAACACACACACACATACAGACAAACATACGCACACATAGACGTCACGTTAAAAATAGAACTTTCGTCTTCTAGAGGTCCTTAAACGTATAGATCCGTCAAAACTCGAGCTGCGATTTTCGACATGATTCCAATACTTTCCCTATATAGACATTTACATCTTCCCCATATTTGAAATTACAAATACCCCCCCCCCCCTGCAATTCATTACCATGTATTGTAAGGTAAGTAATAGATGAGGCTGAAAACAACGAATAGTTTAATTTTTTAAGACGTTTTTCACGGTAAGCCAATTTGACTCTGCGGACAAGAGCCACCGCCGATGCTTATTCTCCAAAGTTAAACACACACACACACACAAAAAAAAAATCCAAGGGATCGGTCTAATTTGGTATATCGGAAATGTTTTACGTAATATAGCATATTTTTTTGTGTGGTAGTTTGTATCTTTCAGACATTTTCAAAATAGTTCAACATATTAACTTATTGAAATCATAGTCACTATACATTTAAAACTGAGAGCCTGATACAAAATCCAATTATATGATCTTATAGAGCCCACAAAGTGCTATAAATTACTCTTTATAATTATTATCCAGCTGTTTTAGTCTTCGAGATATAAGCATTATATACTTTGAAAAAAAATAATTTTCTTCAATTTATCTTCTTCAATTCAAGACGATTCCTCCTGTATAATAGTTTTGTAGAAATAAATGATTAAGCTAGAAACTAAATTCCCTACTGAATATTTATGTTACTTACTGTTTATAACTATCTTTCATAGTTTATAAGATATATAGAGTGAAAGCAAGTAAAGTGAAGCGAAAACTCGCTCGTTCAAAACCATTTTTTCGAAAATTAAGTTTTAAAATATTAAAATAATGAAATTATTTTTATGTATTCATAAATAGAACCCTATTTCCGACAAAACAAGTGAAAATCGTTTAAATTTCATTTATCGGGTTCTGAGGTGCAAGCAACCAAAGTGTTTATATTTTCATTAATTTTAAATAGAACCATATTTCCGAAAAAACAAGTAAAAGTTGTTTACATTTTCATTTTTTAGGTTCTAAGATATAAGCGGCCAAAGTGTTTATATTTTCACTAATTCATAAATAGAACCCTATTTCCGACAAAACAAGTAACAATTGTTTAAATTTTCATTTATCAGGTTCTGATATGCAAGCATCCAAAGTGTTTATATTTGCATTAAATCATAAATAGAACCATATTTAAGACAAAACAAGTAAAAGTTGTTTACATTTTCATATTTCAGATTTTGACATACACGTGCCCAATATATGTTTATATTTTTATGTATTCATAAATAGAACAATATTTCCTATGAAACAAGTAAAATTTGTTCACATTTTCATATATTAGGTTATGAGATATAAGCTTCCTAAGTGTTTATATTTTCATATATTCATAAATAGAACCCTATTTCCGACAAAGCAAGTTAAATTGTTTACATTTTTATTTATTAAGTTCCGACATACAAGCCTCCAAACAGTTTATATTTGTTGTAACGTTACGATTCCAGCCAGAGAAACCTCAGCCATAGATACTATTTATATCAAAAATTTATTAAAGTGATCAATTAAAAGAGAAATCATGAAAATCAGATTCAGATAATAGGGCATGCTTACTGTATACAATATGTTGTATTTAACTTCACTCGCATTCCTTTAAAGTAACAGCCCTTTATCATCTGCAGAGAATGCCCAAGTTCGGCCTTCGAATTACTCCTGTTACTCTCCAAGGCTTCTATATAGGCATCAAAAATTTCACGTTTCGAAAGGAACTGTAAAATAAATAATTCAAAGATGATTTTTCAGAAAACATCTAATTCGTTATTTGTAACAAGATTCACTAAAATAAAATTTTCTTTGTGGTAATCAATGTCATTATGTTGAAGAAACTTCTGCCCTATAACAGTGTGGGAATGCGATTTAATGTTATACTTTTAATATTAAATTCATTAAGATTGACATGACCGTTAACTCATACATAGTGGATTTATTATTTAATCGTACATTGCTAGTTGTGCCGCTATATAAAACCCTCCAATTATTTACTTTTCGTGCGATTCCTGAAAAGAAATTATTAATTATTATAATACTCATTGACTGCACCATTTAAACTTTAACAATAACACATTTGTTAACAACATCAATACTTATTAAATTCATTACAAAATTAATTCTATTATTTCGGCGATGGGAACATGTGAGACCAGTATGGATAAAACTATTTAAAATGTGTCTATGACCTTTGATTATTGATGAACAAATACCTTCAAGGCTGTCTTGGACTATTTTCATATATCAAAATGCTGGCATCAGTCGTTTGTACTAGCCATAACTCTTTGGTGTGTGGCTCCTTCTCGTACTCTGATTGCACTCACACATTAATATATCTCCCATTATTTTGGAACCTCTACGGGACACTCTACAAGTCTGAGTTCACCAAATCCAGTCATCGTCTCCAAGTTATCTTAAGTCGTATCGGTATCTCTCTCTCAAGTCATATTTTACAAGTTATCTGTTCCATGTTAGTATTTCTACAAATCTGCTCACGTCCTTCTTAAGTCAAAATATCATAATTGTATTTTCTCGTTCGGGTCACATTCTGTGGTTCCCTCGTTGGGGGGGGGGGTAACTCCCCCTTTTCTTCCATTTGGCGCATTGAGTTTGACGTAGCAATCCTATATTTTTATTGGTTACTCCTTTAACCAATGGAACCATTCCACATCTTGTAAGGCCCAGCTCAGCCCCTCTGTCATGGCCCTTTAAATGTATGGTCTTCTGACCTTTGGGTTCACGGGGTGATAAAATTCGGTGCCAGCCAGACTACAAGTATTTTTCGCCGTTTTGGCCACCACAAATTTGTATATAAAAGTGTCTCATCAAATGTGAGATCTATTTTTGGTCTCACATATCTCCCCTCGAAAAAAAAAATGTAAAGTTAGAAAAAAAACTGTTCGAATCTCAACTTTGTATATGACATTTTTCCCTTTGGGACAAAGTTCGTCCAGAATTGCAGTTCAAACACAGTCTTGCTGTAAACACAAAAGTTTTTAGCACACATCGTACACTAAATAAACATAAGTTATGCACTCATCAAATTATATCCGGTCAAGCTTTCAATTGAAGCAAAATTAAATTTTGATTATTTTAAAAGATTTTAAAAATATATGCACAATCACGTGAAATGTTACAGATCTAGTCATCTAACTCTTGATATTTTTACCACAATTCACATTTTTTGTACACATTACACAGTATATTATTTTTAACACAATTATTTTTCTCCTTAATCTAACATTTTTCATAATTAATAGCTTCATTACATAATACAATATTTTTGCTTAACCTTTAAACATTGGCACATATTATTAATACAACAAAGAAATCTTTCTTTTTTAATTCAACCATTGAAAATATACTTTTGACAGAATTCTGTAACTTTAACATTGCAATTGCATAAGGGGTTGACAACACATTGATCTGACATCTTCCCTTTAACCTTCTTGGCCCAGAATGTAAACAAAACACAGCTACTCTTGATATATGACAGCCAAATGATCAATTGACTTTCAAGAAGTTCATAAGAGGAACCCTTCTTTTCTAGCCTCGAGACCGGAAGTTCGTACCGGAAGCGGGGTTCAAACATTTTCTCCGGACGGACCGAAAAACGATACGACTGACTCTTTTTGAATCCTCTTCTTTAAGGGTGAGCGTCAGTAAATTTTCTGCCCTATCCGCGCTTTGTTAACTTTTGCGGCACACATATTTCGCCGAAATTCTGCTCAAACAGTTGCGAAATATTTTCTGAAAGATAAAATGCAATGCCTAAATTATATTAAAACTAAATTTAACGCCTCAAAAAACATAGAATATATATTTTATTTTAATCCAAAATATTTTTGGTGCTGCCATCTGTTGTCGTAATTTAATTCATACCGATTACTTTTATTTTTTAATGAACATTTTAAAATATCTATTCCTTCTAATACAGTGTTAAATACAACAACAGATCATATGTAATAATGCCACAATCACGGAAAGGTCATATATCATTCTATAAATTTCTGGATGGAATCTTCTGGAATCTGAATGTACATCACTGAGGACTGCAGTTTTGTCTTCAAGTCCAAGTTCAATTACGTTTCCGTGATTATGGCATTATATATGATCTGTTGCTGTATTTAATAGCGTATTAGAAGGAATAGACATTTAAAAATGTTCATTAAAAATAAAAATAGTCGGTATGAATTAAATTACGACAATAGATGGCAGCACCAAAAATATTTTAAATTCAAATAAAACATATATTCTATGTTTTATTGGGTATTAAATTTAGTTTTATTATAATCTAGGCATTGCATTTTATCTATCAGAAATTGTTTCGCAACTGTTTTAACAGAATTTCGGCGAAATATGTGTGCCGCGAAAGTTAACAAAGCGCGGATAAGGCAGAAAATTTACTGACGCTCATCCTTAATCTTTTTTTTTGCAACTGGCCGATTAGGAGCTAAGCGTCATCTCGACTTAACTCTCTGCAAATGACAATGTATTCTATCTACAGTGCTGATGAAAAACGTGCAGCGTGGATTTTTTTAAGCGGGCTGACAAGAACAGCTTTTGAATGGCGCGCGCTCCAAAGGCTTGTAACCAAGTATTGTAATCTTTTATTTATTCCACTCGGCGTATTATATGAACGTCGACTTAGTGTATTTTAAATATATATATATATATATCCTTATCATTTTATTTTAATGTTATTTTCGTGCAACCCACTTTCTATTACTGCAGATACACGTGGAATTTGAACAACCCCTTACTGCACTGCTTTTAACGTATTTTCTCTTTGTTTTCTCTTTAAAATCAAATTTAATAGCCCCCTATCTAAATTTTATTTATTTGGTTCCTTTGGGGTGACTTGTATTAAATATCAAAGTCATCGCTCTGGTGCCTTCTTATGACCTGAGTGAGTACCCCTTTTATACTGACTTCATTCAATATTTTGAAAATCATCTTACTGTATTACTATTTAAATTTTGTTTCACCTTTCTATTCCTTATTGAGATTATCTCTTATTAAAAATTTGTTTTTATTATCTTTCTATATGACTTTATGAATTTAAAAAAAAAATTTTTTTTTTTTAATTTTAAAATTTTTGACATATAATTTGTTTAATATATTTTTTTTGAACTCCTTGCCTAACACTTTCATAATTTTCAAATTTTATATATATATATATATATATATATATATATATATTTTAAAACTGAAATTTAATTTTCTTTTATCTGAAAACTTTTATTTTCAACGCTTCTTTAAAATGACTTCCGTTCATTATTCTACTTACTGGAATATTTATTTATATCTTTAACATCTTATGATTTTAAACCTTTTTTATATATTTGTTTATATATCCTTTTTTAAACGCGAATTTATTTACACACCGTACCTACCCGGCCGTCCAATTAGATGCTCATGTCCTTGCTGACGAGTCGGACGGTCTGGGTCTTCAACACACCGTACCTACCAAATTTATCATATTTATGTATTTCAATTTATTTTAATTCTTATAACATTGAATACTTGACATTTAAAACCATTTATAACGCGCGACTGTTGACGCGCTTGTTTACCACTGATTCACGTACATTATAATCTAATTATTACTTATTTTGACCTTTTAGTGACTGCGGCTAACACCTTCATCGTCGTAATACATATTATTTATTACATTACCACACATGACATTTATTGCATCCAAATTTATTTTTATTTATCATAACATTTTTCAACACCTTATTCAGAATATCTTTTTCACAATTTTTAATATTTAAAAATACCTAATCATCAATTTAAATGACATTACTAACAGAGTACTTTTTACTTTCCTTATATACATAATGTATCAGGAAAGTATTGTGACGGGGTCGAAAATTCGAATTCGAGTTTTCGACGGGAGAGCACGTTTCAAGCATCCCTGATCACGAATCAAACATTTTTAAAGTGATGTCTGTGTATGTGTGTGTGTGTGTGTGTGAAAGTATGTGTGTGTGTGTGTCAGTGGGTCTGTGGAGACGATAACTGACGAACGAATGGACCGATTCGAACCAAATTTGGTACAAAAATCACAATCTGTAAACACTGGAAGCCTATTGTTTTTATACGCAATCGAATGTTCAGAACCCCCCTAAATTTTCGAATGAAATTTTGAAAAAATCGTCAAAAAATCAAAACCAATAATAAAGTTACGTAAATAGACATTCCTTATGTAATTTTTCATTAGAAAACGATTGACATAAATTTTAGAACGCTAACATGAACCGTTCTCGAGATATTGCACATTTTTCAAAAAAATTATCAAAAAGTCAAATAAAATAGAAAAAAAAATATTTCCTATTGAGAAACATGTTCACTTTTCATATATAATATCATGCGATAAATTGGGTGACATCATTCTCGTGGATCTAGCTCGTTCCATTCATGAAAAAAGATACTTTGAGTAATACATTTGCATTTGAACGCCAATTTATCTGCTGTAAGAATAACTTATTTCTTCGTTCATAACGCTTGGCGAGATTTTGGCGACGAAATTGGCGGAATGTCGCCAACTTGGCGACTTTTTGAAATGTTGCCAAATTAACGAAAATCTCGCCAAATGGATAAAAATGACGCTAAATCAATGAAAATGACGACTAATTGTGGAAAATTCAATATCTAATAAGTTATATAATATATAAATATATATTAATAGTTATATAATATATGTCGAAAATTCAATATCTAATAAGTTATATATATATATATATATATATATATATATATATATATATATAACTTATTTCTTTGTCCATAACGCTTGGCGAGATTTTGGCGACAAAATTGGCGGAATGTCGCCAACTTGGCGACTTTTTGAAATGTTGCCAAATTAACGAAAATCTCGCCAAATGGATAAAAATGACGATAATCAATGAAAATGACGACTAATTGTCGAAAAGTCAATATCTTGGAAAGGATATTAGTATCTACTAGAAGAAAAACCTATTTATTTTACTGTAAAAGTAGTAAATTCATTTCATTATATAAGGAAAGTCATGTGTTGCCCACATCAGATTTTTATATATAAATATATATATTTAGAACGACCTTTTGTTTACAAATGCTTTTCAGTTACTACCGTATCTCATCGATAACTTTTAATGTTTTTATTTACATTCTCTACTGACATCTAAATTCTTTATTATTTAACATATTTATTCATTCCGTATTTATTTACTCACTGCATATTTATTTATATTCATTTCATGTGTATTTAACATGTATTTATTATCGTTTAATTTTCCTCATCAATACTTACATTTTATTTTCATATCCATACTTATTTACATTCTATATTCATATCCATAACTACTTATACACACATGATTATCGTAACCTTTTCTTACGTAACACAAATGCTTTATTTCGCACTCAATATTATTCAATTATTTTTTTATTTCAAACTTTTTTTTACACCTTCTGTGAATTTATTAATTTATTCACTTAAACAGAATTTTAACTAAATTTATTTCATTTATCCTGTTACTTTAGGATTAATTTAGTTATTTACTTTGCTTATACAATTTATATATTCATGAAACATTTATTCACCTAAACAAAATTTTAACTAAATTTAATTTCATTTATCCTGCCACTTTAGGATAAATTTAGTCATTTACTTTGCTTATGCAATTTATATTATACCTCAAACATTTATTTACCTACGCAATTTTCAATGCATGTTCACATTTGAAAATTCCTACACGAGATATCGTGTTCTCGATTGCTTTGATGCAACGGGCGATTTACAGCTACTTTAACTGTTCATAGTTTAACATTTTAAATTCAAATTGGTTTAAAATTTTCAATTATTTATGCCTTTGTTTATTTTTTGATATAAAATTTAGACCATCTATGACTAATATTTAATATTCTCACTTTCAGCTTATTTCCATTTTTTCACTTTATTTAAGCCTGTCATTCAATTTTTAAGCCTCAAGACTCTTCTGAAAGACTCATCTAAGCTACACCCTATTTTGATACTCAACTTATTTTGAAAAATCAAGCAACCTGACTGGATGCGACTGCACCACAAATGTCCTTGCATGGATTTGGATACAGAGCTTTCATTTGCCCAATTAGGTAATATTATTCTACCTTTCATTTTTGCAGAAATTATTTAAAAAATCACTCTCTGTATAATTTTCTTATCACATGTAACATTTTGACTTAACACTCTAAATTATATTATCATATAATATTGTTTTTGAAAAAGAACTATATGTACAATTATTATCAATTTTTGTAAAATTCATACTATGTTCATATTTAAACCTTTCTATGACTATTCATTTTTTCATTAGAAATTCATACCATTTTCATTCTTAAACAATTCATTCCTTATTGCTTTTTTTAAAAATTTCATATCATTATCCATTTCTTCATTTTTAAAATTTTTTCAATTCCAGATCATTTTTCTTTTAATTCATTTTTGATTTGTCGTTTTTATCTCTTTTTCATTTTAAAATTCTTTAAATACCAATTATCCCAAAATTTTGAATTGCAAAATATTTTTGATTTTACGAAAAAATTTGAATCAAACTTTCTTTCATTCTGTTCATGACTGTTACTTTCAATTCCCTTTGTGTTATAAATATGCATTCCATTTAGTAACTCTAATTTTTGCCTAACATACTCTTTATATTTGCTTTGACTTTCAATTATGTCTGAATCTACTTTTAGAATATCATTACCTTCATAATCATTGTGATTAATATCCCTTATTATATTATCATTTTCATTTTGAATACTTTTACTAGCATTACTTGAATTCTGCATTTTTTGAAGATTAATATTTTCAATATCATTATCCCAAACATCCATTATTTTATTTTCCTTTGAATTTTGCATATCGTTATCATGATTTTGATTTTCATTTTGATTTTCTTGGAAATTAACATTTTGAGTTTCATTATGCAAAACACCCATTATTCTATTTTCATGTAATTTTTGAGTTTTTTCATTATCATGACTTTAACTTTCCTTCTGAATTTCCTGAATATTAATATTTTGACTTTCATTTTCCAACACATCCCTTATTTTATTTTTAAGTGAATTTTGAGTATTTTCCACCGCATAATTTTTGTTTTGACTTTGAATTTCTCCAAACATTTTATTTTCATTTGCATTATGTACTCGTTGACATTTAACATTTTCATTTTGCATATTTTCATGATCAACATTTTCAAAATTTTTATCAACTTTTTGATTTTGCATATTTTTGACATCCGTATTTTCGCTTCTATGCTGCATATTTTCCTTTGTATTTTGAACATTTTCAATTTGTACACGTTGTACTGTATAATATTTTTTTTTATTGAATCTCAATTATTTCACCGTTACCGTTATATTTATTTTCACTTTGTACCTTTTGTGCTATATGACATTTTTTTGAGTGAATTTCATTTATTTCACTGTTTATATCAAATTTTTCATCAATTCTTCCGCACTTTGTACATTTTGTTTGATATAAGATTGGGTAGCGTGGATTTTAATTGGTTCATCTTTCATGCTATATTTATTTCTAATGGTCAATATATTTTTTTTCTCCAAGTTCTATTACTCGAAACGTTCCCTGAAATCTATCTTGTAGCATATTTGGTTTATTTTCCTCTTTCAAAAATACGGTATCTCCGATTTGCATTTCTTCATTAGTAATTATTTTGAAATTTTTAATCACTTCTACTCTCATATTTTTATTTAACGTAATTTGAACTTTCTTTTGATTACTTATCACAATATCAATTTTGTTATTTTTTATTACAGTTCGAATTGCAACAAATGGAAAGAGTAATTTTGCGTGTTTTGTGGGGATAAAGATCACCTCCTTATCCTGAATTTCCTAACTTACGTCGAATTTTTCTGCTGTCAACTGACTTGGTTGCAAAGAAATCCTGCGTGACATAGTTTACAGCAAGACTGTGTTGAACTGCAATTCTGGACGAACTTTGTCCCAAAGAGAAAAATGCCGATTACAAAGTTGAGATTCGAACAATTTTTTCGAACTTTACTGGTGTTTTTTTTATTTTTTTTATTTTTGTCCGATGGGAGATATGTAAGACCAGAAATGGATCTCACAAACATGGCGATGCATGACACCAATAAAGTTACTGAGAATTGATTATATCAAATCATATATTATAACAAATAGTTATAACAAAACTCATCACTCGAGATCCATAGTTTCGTGATCATTGTTTCTTTTCAACATAAGATGAACTATAAGGTGATAGTGAGCACAAAACTCAACAATTTCAGAAATGTCTTCGAAGCTGTATTTACCTCACAGCCGGTAATGGTGGAAGGAATGATTTTAGTTCCGTCGACCATTGACAAAGTGTTATGCACCAACGAAAACAGATTCAACAAGATAGATCGATCATGCATAAAGCATTGATTATGAAACACTTTCCAACTGCATCTCTAAAATGCTGTACATTCGGAGGTGATATTTTAAATATTATCATAATACTACAATAATTTATTATATTTGAAATTTTGAAACTTATCGAAAAAAAATGAAATTTATTCAAATGACGTCTTCGAAATATAAATTGCCTGGCTCTCTATATAAAAACTCTGTGAATATTTCATTCATAAACTTTTATTCCATTTCTTTGGTTCAGCGGTAATATTTTTAAAATTATTACAATACTACAATATTTATTTTACTTAACTTAAAACCACGGAGGTAAAAGTACTTTCTAACACCATACTTAAAACTTTATCGAAAAAGACAATACTATAAAATCGTCTGCTTCTCTGTAAAATCAATGAATATTTCATTCATATCAGCTATATTCGACTCCAGATCTACATAATTCTGCTTTAAAAAAATTCAGCAATTCTTATACAACTGATCTCACAACTTGATGTGTTTACATTCTACATACGTCAAAATTAGGCTTCGTTGTAGAAATAATCAAAGTTTGATGATCATTTAAACTCAAAAATATTGTAATTGCGTTTGCGCAGTATATAGATGCACAGAAATAGCGAAAAAATAAAGCGGTTTTTGGACGGATGCAACACTAAATATAAATTAAAAAGAAATTTAAAAATCACGATTTTGACACTTGGAAAAAAGATGGATGCCATATTTTATTTTAAAGTGGGTTACTTTATATAATATGGGTGCAATTATTATTTTCATTTTAATTTAAAAAAACTACCTAACATATTTTACTGAAATTTTTACTTTCCTTATATACATAATGTATAAGGAAAGTATTGTGACGGGGTCGAAAATTCGAATTCGAGTTTTCGACGGGAGAGCACGTTTCAAGCATCCCTGATCACGAATGAAACATTTTTGAAGTGATGTCTGTGTGTGTGTGTGTGTGTGTGTGTGAAAGTATGTGTGTGTGTGTGTGTGTCAGTGAGACTGTGGAGACGATAACTGACGAACGAATGGACCGATTCAAACCAAATTTGGTACAAAAATCACAATCCATAAACACTGGAAGCCTATTGTTTTTATACGTAATCGAATGTTCAGAACCCCCCTAAATTTTCGAATGAAATTTTGAAAAAATCGTCAAAAAATCAAAACCGCTAATAAAGTTACGCAAATAGACATTTCTTATGTAATTTTTCATTAGAAAACGATTGGCATAAATTTTAGAACGCTAACATGAACTGTTCTCGAGATATTGTACATTTTTCAAAAAAGTTATGAAAAAGTCTTATAAAAAAAAAAATCCTATTGAGAAACATGTTCACTTTTCATATGTAATACCATGCGATAAATTGAGTGACATCATTCTCGTGGATCCAGCTCGTTCCATTCATGAAAAAATATACTTTGAATAATACTTTTGTATTTGAACGCCAATAGTCATTTATCTGCTGTAAGAATAACCTTTTTCTTAGTTCATAACGCTTGGCGAGATTTTGGCGATGAATTTGGCGGAATGTCGCCAACTTGGCGACTTTTTGGAATGTTGCCAAATTAATAAAAATCTCGCCAAATGGATAAAAATTATGCTAAATCAATGAAAATGACGATTAATTGTCGAAAATTCAATATCTTGAAAGAATATTAGTATCTACTATAAGAAAAATCTATTTTTTTACTGTAAAAATAGTAAATTCATTACATTATATAAAGAAAGTCATGTGTTGCCCACATCAGATTTTTTTTATATATTTTATGGAATAATTTGAATGTTTCCTAAAATTTCTGATGCAATGTGTGAATTTTAAATTCACTTAAAAAATGTTTGAAAAATTAGGTCCTATAGGGTTTAATGCATTTTATATTTGCAATTCGGGTTCAATCCAAAACTACTTGGGTGATATTATTTATTTACATTCCCATATGTCCCACAGACAGTCGCAACAACATGCCGAAATTTCATTTTGATAAAGTCATTTTTATTCGTGTGAGTGGACAGACAGATAGAATGAATAAAGTCATAAATCACTTTTCAATTATGTTGTAAAAGTGTTAAAAACCAGTTGCATGTATGGTGGGAGATGATTCGTCATGCAATTTCTTGCTTTTATGAAGTGCTCTGTTATACAGCAAGAATCGCTTTACTGTTAATCTGAGAAATTTTTTTCTCTTAATCAATATCGTACTTTTTATTTCATCACTTTTTCTAAATATAGTGTTGCTAGCATGCTTCTAAATATAGTGTTTGGAAGTTGTATTAAATATGCAGCGGAAAGCTTGGTGATGCATGAAGAAAGAGGTTCAAACCAAACAAGTGCAGTTGGAGAAAGAAACTACTCGAAGATGAAATTGATAAAATATTATCTTCAATTAACAATGGGGCAGCAGCAACTACAATTACTTTCACCTCTTTCAATCAGAAATAAATATCTGTATGGCAAATGACATTCGACGACATATTTTCTAAGTTTGAGCATAAAAATGTTGCAAGTTGAACATTAAAACATTAAACTTAATGTACCTACTACACTTTTGTGCCTGTGATTGTATCAGTGAGACAATTGAGAAAATAAGGGACTTAAATTATATATATTTTTGTTCTTGTTTTCAAGTATCTAAATAATGTTTTAAATTAAAATTTGCAGTTTTTTTTATTTTGAATTTTTCATATTTTTGTTTGTTTATGTATTTATTTATTCAAGTTAAATGTCGTAGAACTTAAGAGGTGTGTAGGCCGCAGTGCTTAATGCATAAAATGACTTTGTTTAGAATAACATTTAGAAAAGCATACTTCATGACAGTTAATCTTTCATGAAATGTGCCGCTCTCTAAAATAGGAAAATAGATTTATCAGTTATGAGCGCTAATAGTCATCTCCCTGGATGGTTAATACATCGCAAGGACGAAAACACGAAACAAAACGCGAACGCTTTCTATGATGACAAATTCTAGTGTAGGCTCATAAACTTCAAAAGATATCTGGGTGTGATGACAAATTATTAAAACATATTCTATAGAATGTATATGATGAAATTATAGAAATTGTAACATCATTTTGTGAATATTTGAATGGACAATTAAGTCGAAATTCTAAGTAATACAATAGTCAAATTGCCACCGGGAATTGACAGTTCCGTTTAAACAACATAAAAGTGCCGTGAATGAGTTCCTGGAAGATCACCATCCCAGCGATATGAATCCAGAAACTAATCACAACAACTAAAACTATATGCGTCATTACATGTGTAATAAGACTGTCCAACAACCTAACCAATATGGCATTTGGTACCTAAAGCAGTGCTGTTAACAGAGTTTTGTGTTTTTAGGCAGCAAACGCGAGGGCCTGTCTGCTACTCTTTATTTTACAAGTTATTGACCTTTTCATACACTGTTTATGCTGCCCAAGCTTCTGGAGTCCTTATGCTTCTTCTCTGTTAGCGACCCTGGCTTGATTACTAATGGGTGCAACCAAAACATAACAAAGATTTGATCAAAAACATAGAATAAAAACCTCCTGAGAGATTGCTGAATATATTCTGAAAGAGAAGAGTTAAATTGATAGATATGGTCATCAAGGAGGTCTTGAAATGACTGAGTTTGCTGAAATAATAACCGATTGAGCCTGAGACGTCCTAAAATTGTCGGAACTCCAAGCACTAAGTTGCGTGATACCTTTCTCATTAAATTTAAGATTTATGTTCCTATTATTGCCTTATTCCGATTATAATTTATAGATTATTGCTTAGCGGCGCTAATTTCTGCGAATTTCGGGGTTTTCCAAAATTTCTCGATTATTAAATATATTAAGTATACTCGAACCATTTAGACGGCAAAGATTCGAATGCTTTTTCGTTCATATACTAAGCGTTCATATAATAAGCGACGCCATTCGTTATCTGTCAGTACACACACAACAGTGTCGATATCAAACTGTATTTTCCTAGATTTAAAAACGTGTTACAGGACAACATACACTGAACGAAAGAAGAAAATATGCGCATGTTAAGTGCAGTATAATGTATTAAAACGCCGTCCACTTAAACAGGAAATGTTGATCTCATGGAAAACTGGCTAAGTTCTTTTAGGAGAAAGTGTTGTGATGCCAATGTAGCAATAGAGCATGGGCACGTGACGTCACACAGACAATTTTGCACTTACGTTTCTCGGCGTTTCCAAAACAAAACACTCGTTTGCTTAGCAGTATGGAAATTTTCATTATTTCCGTATTAATAACGGTTGCTTTAGAAACTTATAATCGTTTAACCTCAAATTTTACTAAATTTATCTTGTTTGATGGATATTTTTAAATAACCGGAAAATAAAATATTCACTTTAATTAAAATATAGTCCGGTGGTTTGCGCGCTGGATTTGCACGCTGCCACAACTGCCGCCATGTTCAAGCGGAGTACGATCACGTTAAAGATGTGGGTCCGTAAGTCCTTCCGAGAGGTTGGTGGTAGGGGAAGAAGGGTAGGTCCCTGTGGATGCCTCCCCCACTGGGTTCCGGTCTAAATTGGGTGGCATTTCCCGGCCGTCTAAAAAGGTTACCTTACACCTTTCTGGTTGGTCGGACGGTCTGGGTCTCAACAACAACAGAAACTAGTTTTTTTTAAAGAAAATTTGTTACATATCTTTCCCTTCACTCCCATATATACATTGCAGAATTTGCTAGTAAATGTATACATATTTAGAACGATAGTTAGTGACCATAGTAAAAATGAGTCTTACCGTACATTCACTTAAAATCACTTAAAGTGTACTTTGACAAGTGAAATCTTTAAATATATGTTGTTATTCAAGTATTCTAAATAACTTATTTTCATCATAAAGATAAATTTCGATGTTTAATGTGTTTAGTTTCAATTTTTATTTGCCATCATCGTTCATTCACCATTACACGCTATGGTAAAAATAATGCCATTTTGCTCTTACGTTTCTGCGCATTCTACCACGCAGGCTGTTTATTTACACTGGTGCCCATGCTCTATAGCTATACAGTCCTGACTGTGGCTCACAGTTGTGCAAATCTGGCTGAAATTTTCAAGGGGGGGGGGGGGAACGCTGTCTCCCTTTGCTGCGCGGTATGCTGTATGAAAGGGCTTGCTTGCTTCATTGCTGTACTAAAGTTTGGGGCAATTGTTTTACTAACGGTTTGTTGTACCAAATGACTCTTGTGTTATAAGGCATAATTTAAATGATCTGTAAATGTAAGTATCAATTAAAACAAAAATGAAATATAAGGCTTATTGAGTTACGTTGCAGTTATTTATATTACTAATTCGTAAAGGTAAGTTTTTCTTAAATGTTAGTTGTTGTTGAGACCCAGACAGTCCGACCTGCCAAAAAGGTGTAAGGTAACCATTTGGACGGCCGGGAAGATTTATTTAGATTTATTAGATTTTTTATTTAGATTAATGAAGGTAAATGATAAACTGCATTAACATGGTAAGTCTTGATTCAGTTTCTTCAATTTATTTCGAAATCAAACGAATTTTTAACACTTTCCAACGTAGTTGAAATGTGTTTATGACTTTGGTCATTCTGTCTGTCTGTCTGTCACACGATAACTTCCGTAAAAATAAATTAATAAGAAAAATGAAATTTTAGTATGTTGTTGAGGCGGTATGTGGGACCTATGGGAATGAAAATGAATAATATCACCCAATTACTTTTGGATTTAACCCGGGTTTAAAAAACGAAATACATTGAACCGTATGGTACATAATTTTTCAAACATTTTTAAGCGTGGTTAAAATTCGTGAATTGCTTCGAAAATTTTGGAAAATATTCAAACTATTATGTAAAATTGTGTAAAAAAATTTCCTCAAAATATGATGGGTTGTTTTTTAAATAAAGATTGAAATAATAATTACACCTATATTATATGAAGAAATCACGTGACTCATTTTAAAATAAAATATGGCATCTATCTTTTTTCCCCTGTTTAACTGTTTAAAAATCGTGATGTTTAAAGATCTCTTAAATTTATATTTAGTGTTGTATCTATTTTAAAAGCGTTTTATTGAAATATTATCTGTGTATCTAAATTCTGTGTTAATGCAATTACAATATTTTTGATTTTAAATGATCGCTAAACTTTGATTATTCCTACAACGAAGCCTAATTTTTATATCATGCAGAATGTAAACAAATCAAGTGATTGTAAGATGAGTTGTATAAAAAATACTGAAATTTTTTCACGCAAATTTATTTAGCTCTGGAGTCTGGAATATAAGTGATATGAATGAAATATTCATTGATTTTACATAGAAAAGCAGACGATGTACAGTATTGACTTTTTTGAGAAGGTTTAGGTTTCCAAAGGTAATAAATTATTGTAGTACTGTGATAATTTAAAACATATCACCACTGAATGTATCACATTTTAGAGATGTTTAAATAAAATTTCATCTCAGTTGGAAATAGTTTCATAATCAATACTTTATGCATGATTGATCTTTATTGTTTTTTACTACAAACAATACTTACCAATTGAGATGTGGCATTGCATTTTTCAGGCTTCCGCAAACAATATTCGCTTTTCCTTATCCTGTATACAGTAATAAACAAATTGAAGTTAGTAAAATATATGTAATCGATATAATTGGTTAGGAAATTTCGAAAATACATATAGTAATACACTTTAGCTGTCCGAAATTGGTTCAAAATTATATTTTGGAAGCTCCATGTTTGTAGTTGATGGCCACTATACAATTTCGTATATTCAATAATTTACACGAAAATATCATACGTGATTCTTTCCTGTTCAATGATGACCGCTTTCTGAATTTGAGAATGTCAGGTGCTCCGATTTTTATCACATTAAATTTTCCGGTCTTGTAGATGTATTTCTTAATGAGTTACCTAATTTCTTGCAGTTGATGCGTAGAAAGCATATCCTCTCTTTTTATCTTTCATTTAACAGCAGCCAACGCTGTTATGTCAAATTATCGTACATGTTTTGCTACTGGAATCTTACGTGCTAATTTGGAGGCTAAGTCGAAAGGATTATACATCTGATTCTGAACAACGGTTCTAGACGTAAAAACGAAAGTTGAAGTTCGGAAAGGTCACATCTGTTAGAGATGTACCCCCTTTCGAAATTTCTACCAGACAAATAATCCCAGGTCCAGAGTTTTTCTTTTCATTCCCCACAGAACGAAGAGCAGTTGAATCCAGACTACGTTTTGTCAAAAAGTGATATCGGTCTCAAATTCGAGATGCGCTCTTTTCAAATTTTGAGAGAATATCTAACTGAATAGCACCATTCCTACAGTACTCAAAATAAACCATTAAAGTAAAACATTTAAAGTAAAACCATTATCATTTTCATTTACTAGAATTTTAACGAAATGGTGGGATTTAAAATAAAATTCGCCAAGTTTCCAAGTGTAAAAGGATAATATTTAGTGTATGCAGAATTGATGCAATTTGAGCAAATTATTTGTTTAAATGAATATAGATATAGAACAACAAAACGAATAACACGAATAAATAAACAAATGACACGAATAGCACGAATAAATAAACAAATAACACGAATAGCACGAATAAATAAACAAATAACACGAATAAATAAAGAAGAAAAATACATTAGAAAAACCATTCTTATTTTTGTTTCTCAGAATTTTAGCGAATTGGCAGCATTTTAAGTAAAATGATTAAAAACTGCTAAATTGATACACATCTAAATAATTGTAATATATAAAGTATAAATAAAAAGTATAAATAAAAAGAGAATAACCAATTTGAGTCTGTCGAGAATGTCATGGAATTCCCATTAGATATTATTAGATGTACTTTTACCGATTTTTGTGATCTTAGTAAAAACAAAATACTCACCTGTTGTTGTTGCATATAGTAACTGCAGGGAATTCCGCTTCCCCGTTGTTTTCTACATTAAGTATAACTTCAGTTGGCAGACTGTTATACAGAGAAGCGAATTTGAGGGCTTGGTACAGGAAGCCCACTAAACATCCAAGTGTCAGCAGTGCCCAGACCAATTTTCCGAATCTGCCAAAAAATATAATTCAAATAGAAATATTAGTTAGTATAAATTAAGGGTGAGCATCAGTAAATCTTCTGATCTATCCGCGCTTTGTTAACTTTCGCGGCACACGTTTTTTGCCGAAATTATGTTCAAACAGTTGCAAAATATTTTCTGAAAGATAAAATGCAATGCTTAGATTATATTAAAACTAAATTTAATACACAATAAAGCATAGAATATATTTTTTATTTTAATCCAAAATATTTTTATTGCTGATGTGGGCAGCCCATGACTTAATATATATATAATGCAATGTATTTACTACTTTTATAGCAAAAATAAAATAAGTTATTCTTATAGTAAATGCTTATATTTTTCCAAGGCTTTGCATTTTCGTCAAATAGTCGTTATTTTCATTGATTTAGCGTCATTTTTATCCATTTGGAGAGATTTTTTTTTATTTGGTAACATTGAAAAAAGTCGCCAAGTTGGCGACATTCCGCCAAATTCGTCGCTAAAATCTCGCTAAGCGTTATGGACGGAGAAATAATTTATTCTTATAGCAGATAAATGACTATTGGCGTTCAAATACAAAAGTATTACTCAAAGTATCTCTTTTCATGAATGGAACGAGCTAGATCCAAGTGAATGATGTCACCAAATTTATCGCATGACGTTACATATGAAAAGTGAACATGTTTCTCAATAAGAATTTTTTTTTTAATTTTATATACCTTTTTGATAATTTTTTGAAAAATGTGCAATATCTCGTGAACGGTTCATCCTAGCGTCCTAAAATTTATGTTTATAGTTTTCTAATGAAAAGCTACATAAGAATTGTCTGCTTGCGTAACTTTATTAGAGATTTTGATTTTTGATGATTTTTCAAAATTTCATTCGAAAATTTAGGGGGATTCTGAACATTCGATTGCGTATAAAAACAATAGGCTTCCTGTATTCACGAATTGTAATGTTTGTACCAAATTTCGTTCGAATCGGTCCATTCGTTCGTCAGTTATCGTCTCCACACACACACATACACACACACATACACACACATACATACACACATACGTCACCTCAAAAATGTTCGATTCGTGATCAGGGATGCTTGAAATGTGCTCTTCCGTCGAAAACTCGAATTCGAATTTTTCGATCCCGTCACAATACTTTCCTTATACATTATTGTATATAAGGAAAGTAATATGGATGTCAGATGTCTGACATGGGTGAAATTTCACTGTTTGTTACACGTCCTATTTTCGGTAGATATGCCTCTGCACTGATATAAGAACTTCATACAAAGACTAATAACATTCACTAAGAAGAAATTAAGAGTTTTCAAATTTTATTATTTCTATTTAAAAAGTTAGTATCGAATCATAGGATAACACAGGTCGAAATTACTCTCATACTGCATATACAGATTTTCATGGATCGGTGCATGAATACTTTTCTCTGCAATGGAAGCGCAATCTTAAATTGGTTACCTATTTTTACATTCCATGAATGCTGTTATTTTCAACAGAAGAGTATTGTAATCTTATATAGGCCGTCCATTTCTAAGGTACATGAATGTTGTTATCTACAGTGGAGTGTAGTCTTAAATATGTTATGCATTTCTGAAGTCCGTGAATGATATTGTTGAAATGAGAACGTGGTGGGTTGTCCAATGAGCTCTGAGAGCAGATGACAGCAAGATGTAGTTAAATAAGTTGTCCATTTCTACGGTCTAATTTTTGATTGTCATTCCATATGTCTCTGATTATTTTCACGTATTCAAATTTTGGTAAAAAATGATACTCACCTTGATTTTACAGTAGCGATTTTGTTCAAGCCAACAAATGATGACTTAGAAGCAGACCTCACGATGTAGCTCCTTAAGCCATCTCTGTGCGTACTAGTTCTTGTTTTGTTCTTTGCTTGTGATCGCTTCGTAGTTGCTATATGGATTATATCCCCTCCAGCCCTATGGCGATGGTACCTACGGCTTGGATGCAATCCACAATTCATACAAGCTCCAGATTTCAAATACTCACCATCGCTGATGAGGATCTGAAATTTGTTGCTTATCGGCGTCAGTGAATGAATAGTCTGAAAGTAGCCCAAATGAAAATTGGATTAGCGAGATGATGAATATAATATTTAAGGCTAATGTAGAAGTTGAAGTTTTATGTAGCATTGCAGAAGCCTAAAAGAAAACGCTTTATTCCTCTGTATAAAAATGGGTTTTTTATGAAAGAAATGTGAAAATAAAGAGTTTCCAAAATGTGAGAATATTCGGCATTGTGTTATTTAGAAATCTTTTGTGGTTTTCATTGTAAAATAACAGTCTTTGTAGATGAAAATAATTAATTATTTTACATTTACAATTGTAAAAGAGCTAGTTGGAATGAATGGATAATTGGTTAGGTTATTTGGATTATAAAAATATATAAATTTCGAGATTTTCTGAATATAAAGTTAAAATTAATTCTACAAAGAAAATTAAATTCTATTTGCAGTCTTATAAATACTTCGGACTGTGAAATAATTGTTTCAAGCTATTAATTCAGTTGCATTTAGTTAACATTAAACGTATTAATTAATATAATGTGAATTTTGACTTCAAATATTTTACTAATTTCCAAAATGTTTAAATATAAATTTTTATGTAATGTATTCTAACTACAAATTAGTATCCAGATTGATGAAACTGCTCAGAAAATGAAAAAACAACAACAAAAAAAACAACAAAAAAACATTGTTCTGAAATACTCGTTGCAATGGTTTTAATTATATAATATATTTATTGATTTGCATACATGTGTAATAGTCTTGAATAAGTTTTTTCCTTATCAAACTTTTCCATGCTTCCAAGATTTTATTTTCAAAATTTTTAGGTTTTCTGTCGCACCTGAAAATTGAGATATTTCTCTTTTTAAAATATTCCCGTTTTTTTTTTTTTAAACTTTCTGTAGAAAAGTAGTATGAAGATCATAATTATGTGAAAAATCATGCTGGTTCACCTCACATCTTTATGTATCAACAAAACGTGATTTATTTAAAATTTTAAGACTTTATAAATCTCTTATAAATTACTCGGATGAGATTGCAAACTATATATATTTCTTTAAAACTCTATTAAAATTTCGTTTTGTCTAATATATATAATTTTATAAGACCAAAATGACATATTGAAATCTGCACTATTATAACTTTATAAGACCAAAATGACATATTGAAATCTGCACTATTAAAACGCACCTTACAATTTAGCATTTATATAAGCAATATGCATTTTCATACACCTGATGATTTAAAACGTGAAATCGTGGTTTGTGCAAATATTGAGATGGTCGTATAACAGTGGACAATAAAAAAATTGTACTTTTATATAATTGCATAAAATCATAAAAAAAAAAAACAGAAATTCCTGTGCGATCATGTTTAGCGAATTCAAAATCCAAATTCTGGGTGAAGAAAGTTGTGGTGTGATTTAAACGGCAGGTACAGATGAGCGTATAACATTAAAAATATCTGATGTCGGCAGCACATGACTTTCCTGCAGACTTATATTCACGTTCTCTTTATTTTAATTAAATTTATCTCACTTTTCAATTTATTCAAATTTTCGTTCTCATTTGGTAACTTATTTTTAAGGTGGCGTAAAGATAATACGAGAAAACTAAAATATCTCGAGAACGGCTAGCCCTAGTGTAATGGGGTTTGTCTTATTCTTTTCTTCGTTAAAAATTACGTATAAAACAAGCATTTAATGGATATATTTCAGCATACGTAGTTTCAATTTTAGATTTTGACGATTTTTGTTGTCCATGTCGCAAACACAGGCAGGTTATTTTTTTCCGAATCGTACCAAAATCTAATAAGCACCAGGGTGATCCACAAGCGACTTATTTACCGAATTTTGTAAAATTCGGCCTATTAGTTTTTCAGCTAAAGTGGATACAGGCCATTATTGCGGGCCATTTCTCAAAAAAAGGCGGGTTCTTTTATCCCGAATCGTACCCAAAACTAATCAGCACCAGGTTCGCCAACAAGTGACTTACATACCAAATTTTATGAAATGTGGACAATTAGTTTTTTAGTTAGAGTGGATATAAAATCTGCACAGACAGACAGACGCACACATAGACGTCACGCTAAAAATAGTTTTTTCGTATTCTAGAGGTTTCGAAACGTGTAAATCCGTCGAAAACTTGATTTGCTATTTTCGGCATGATTCCAATACTTTCCCTATACATTACCATGTATTGCAGGGAAAGTAAAAATTAAATAAACCCATTAGCTTTCAAATTAATTGCAATTAATCGAAATAATCCAGACTTACACCATTTGTTTTGAATTCAAACATAGCATTGAAACACCCGGTAAAAGCTGCAATTAGACTGATGGGAAGTTTGCATGAATTTGAACGGTGGAAGTAGCCCTTTTTAGAAAAAAGCTATTTTTAGCGTGACGTGTGTGTGTGTGTCTGAGTGTGTGTGGCTTTCTGTGTGTCTGTTTGTCTGTGTGTCTTTCTGTGTGCCTGCCTGTGTGTCTGTCTCTCTGTCTGTGAGTCTGTCTGTTTGTGCAGATTTTGCATCCACTCTAACTAAAAACTAATTGACCCTATTTCATAAAATTTGGAAGGTAAGTCACTTGTATTTTTTCAACAGATCCACGACTGTAGATTTTATTAAGAGTTTAATTTGGTTTTATTTTGTATTCATAATACACTGGCTTCCAGAAGGTGATCAGGGACGGTAAAATCAACAAAAATGGAAAAGAAGCAAAAATATAAAGCTTTGATTAACTCAAAAGTGTACATGAAGGTAGCAAATGTATTTATGCATTAAAGAAAACAATAATTATGCACAAAGCTGAAAAAAATATTTACTTTTCGTAAGTTATCTGATGACGTCACATTTAGGTCATGAACAAAATGATGTTTAATGGCAAACAAACCAAACAAAACTTACATTAATATGGTATGTGACCACTCTGGACTTTCACACAAACTTTAGAGCGATTTTCCATGCTTTCAATAAGGTGATGAATCATCGCCCATGCGAGCAAATGCGGGCAATGGTCATTCCTCCAATAGAGCAGTTTCCAACTCTCTGAGACTGGCTGGAAGAGGTAAACGTGCAGAGACAGCAAGCCCGAGGGCATCGCATAGGTTTTCAATACGATTAAGGTCGGTGGAATACGCCGGTCACTCCATACGAGAAATGCCCTCCCTTTAAAGGTATTTGTCAACGATGTTAGCTCGATGGGGACCGGCATTATCGCCCAGAAGGAGGAGATCAGGACCAACTGCTGCAGCGTAGAGTCTCGCAATGGGATCTAGGACTTCATCCGGATACCGCACAGTCGTCACAGGACCGCCTTTAAAAATATATAGTTCTGTGCGATATCCCATTAAACTCCCAGCCCACACCATGACACTGCCACCTCTGAATGCGTGATGTTCGATGATGTTCTTGGCCTGTTTGCGTGTGCCTCGTTCTCTCCAGACCCTTACACGCTTAGCATCTGATTCCAGGGCAGATCTGGACGCGTCCGTGAACAGGACGTTGTACCAATATGAGACAGTCCTATTGACATGTTGACGCCACCACCTTAATCTTGCCCCTCTGACTTGGACGGTTAGTGGAACACAAAAGCGTGGTACTCGGGCGTACAGTCCCTTCACGTGGAGCCTTCGGTACACAGTACTGGCAGATATTGCCTTACCCAGTGTCACTGAAACCATGGATGTAACTGTTGTGAAGGTCACTCGTCGATTCCGCTTGGCTACTATAGCAATATACTGATCATCAGAGGGGGTGGTAACCCTTGGGAGACCGGACATAGGCCTTCGAATAACTATTTGATTTGTTTGGAATTTTTTCCATAATCGAGAAATTTCCGAATGATCAACGCCAAAGAAAATAGCGACATATTTGATTGACTGTCCTGATTAAACGCGTCCGACAGCATGCCAGCGCTCACTATCTGTCATTCGTCTTCCTTCAGCCATAGAAACACGAATATCATCAAAAATAGTCCTACAAAAGTTATAAAAACTTCCTATCAGTATTTAAATGCACCTCCTCAAACCCTTCAGAATTCTGGCGTCTTCAACGACTGCTTAATTATAATATATGTGGACAGTCAATCGTGATTGACTGTAGCATATGATATTTGTATACTGCCATCTATATCCGCAGCGATTTTCAGCCACTGAAATTCAAATACGCTTTCGAAAAATGAAAATATGCATTGCGTGCTTAACTTTTGGAAGTCAGTGTATATAGTTTCATCCAACAAATACATAAAGTTTTGGCGTGCACAAAACGACAATTTTAATTTTTTATTATTGTTAATCAGCTATTTCCTCTAATCCTAGCTTTTATAATTTCCGTTGGTCTTCCTGTTTTAAATACCAATAAATGAAATATTTATTTTCTAAGTAAGTACCAGTAATTTATACATAAATTATAATATTAAAAAATCATACCTTAATTCTTCTCATATCTTTAGGAGCCATAGAGACATTTGCATTGATAAAAATAAACGCGAAATGCACCACAGAGTGATGGAACAGTAACTGGGCTTCAAAGGAATCTTGTATAAGCAGACAACTGTTGAATAATTAAATACAATTTTGATTTCATTGTAAAATAAATTAGTTTCTCTATCGAAAACTGCAGTTTGTATTAGATAGGTAGCAAAATAAATAGCTTCAAATAATTCAATTCAATGATTAAAAAAAGCATTATCGGTATTAATGGTTGTACGTATTCGTGTCCATGTTATTTTGGAAATTATTGTCGCACATCATTTAACTCGTAATTTTATTTAAAACTCGTTTTCCAGTTGCATCTATTCGAGCAGTAACTGAATAACAAATCATTCTCTAAGCCATTTAGAATATGGCCGACATTTCTGTGCTCAAACTAAACTTTTGATTTATTCGTATAATAATATTGCTGAACTCGATTGACATTACTAAATATCGTAATAGGGGGCAATCGAAAAGTTTCGAGCAAAAAATTTTGAAATCAAATAATGTACCGTGGAATTAAAATAGAAGAATTCCTTTCAGTTAGGTGGTACTAATATCTCTAAAAAATAAAATAGTAGAGGTTATGTTCCTGTGAAATGCCGTTTGTCCATCCATTGTTAAGTGGAAGGGATTCAAATTTTTAAATTAAATAATGCACTTAGAAATTGACGAGAGATTAAATATCAAAACGCTGCGCGTTTCCTAGTGATTGGAAATTCTATGACGACACGGTTTGGGCTTCGTGTGTTACTTGACGGCAAATATTATACAAAAACGAAATTCAGCACATATCTGCATTGTAAAAATGTATAAAAAATAGGTAAAAATAACAAATATCATACAAAAACGAAAGATAGCACAAATGTGATTACGAACCCAAAGTTTGACTTAGTGTGAATATAATTGAAAAATATAAAAGTAAAATTCAAAAATGTATAAAATAGAAAACGTAAATTATACAAAAACGAAAGATAGCACATGTCAATACTGTAAAAATTGCTAAAATCATGCAGAAAGAGAAAATTAACATAAACATTGTCGTTCTCTGTCGAAGGCCGCAATGTATAAACAGCCGTTTGTGCAACAGTTGATTCATAGCAATTTGAACATGGACCTACGCCCGCTGCGCGGGCTTACCTCGCTGCGCTCGTCCGCTAAAAAAACATCACAGAATCTGGTCCTGCTGGATGTCGGAGATCGCACGTAGCAACAGCTGTTTGTGGAACAGGTGTTCCGTAGTTCATAGAGCACAAGCTTATGAAAATCAGAAAATTTAAATTTTCACTCTACAAAGAACCCAGTTGAAATGAACCGTTTCAAATCAAAACCAAATACTCGCTCTTACATGCTTATTCTTTGCTCTTTCGAAGCGGCGCAGTTAGCTAAACAAGGATTGCTACATCGCTCCAAGGGATTACCTCATCCCGCCATTAATCGCACCAAAATCTCACCAAATGCAAAGTTTTTAAACTAAAGCTGTACCATAAGATAATAAAATGTGATAAATAATGGATCGAGAAATTGCAATAGTACAATTTTTTTCAGTTAGGTGGCACTAATATCTCTCGAAAGAAAGATGAAATTGTATTAGAGTTTATGTTCCTGTGAAATGCCGCTCGTCCATGTATTTGTTAAATGGAAGTAATTCAAATGTTAAAATTAAATAACGTACCGAGAAATTGAAATAGTACAATTTTTTTCACTTAGGTGGCACTAATATCTCTCGAAAAAAAATGAAATAGTATTAGAGGTTATGTTTCAATTAAATGCCGCTTGCCCAAATATTGTTAAGTGGAAGTGATTCAAATTTTAAAATTAAATAATGTACCGAGGAATTGAAATAGTAGAATTTGTTTCCGTTAGATGGCACTAATATCTCCAGAAAAGATGAAATAGTATTAGAACGAGCTGATAAATAGCACCAGACCCACTCCGACATCATGATGTTACGTCACCCGACGTCAATATCGACAACCAATAGTAGTTTCAGAGAACTGCGCCTGCGCACGGAGATTGTAGTTTATAATACGAACTCGTCATTACTCAGCTGCTAAAATTACTATCGTATTAATTTGTTTAATCTAGTAATTTGTATTATTAGATAGTTCAGAATATTAAATTCTAAATTATAGTTGATGCTTAAAATGAACTGCGCCTGTGCAAGAAGTATTTTGTTTTAATTACAATCTCTGCATTATTCAAGGAGATTTAAATATATTTAAATCTCCTTCGTATTATTGGATAGCTTAGAATATTAAACTCCATTATTGATAGCTAGATGTGATATATAGATATAATTTAGTCATTTTCAGAGAGCCATGTGTCAATGGCACCTAACCAATTTTCCCCATTTGAATAATTGTTCTACTTGGATGCAAATTAAAAATTATTTGCTTTGTTTATATTATGCATCTCGGAAAATCAATCTCCTTTTATTAGTCATGCATTAGTTAAATTGATAAAAGCAAGAATAAACAATTGATTGTTTAGAATTTCAAAATAAAATTTATAGATGTAAAATACGGACTGTTAATTTTAAAACCTTCAGCTTGGCTTAGATATGGCCATACTGACTTATGTTTTAGTACTCTAGTTAAAACAGCACCGTATTTGCATTAGACAATAGACAGGGAAATACTGCATGTATGGAAATATTTTTTAATTAAAAAAATATTATCAATAAAAATTAAATACATTAATTGTAATGTATAAATCTGATAAAACTTTCAAAAATATTTATATATTATAAATTTTCAAAAATTTGAGATTTTAATGATAAAATAAATTTAAAAACTACTTTAACAAATTTCAGAAATATAGCCTGTGCCGTGAGGGCACAATAACTCAAGAATAAATGTATATTAAATATGCATCATGGAATTTGTCAATGTAGATAATTTTGTTTAAATTTTTATATTTTATAGTAATAATCGTAATAGGTGCTGTATTTCACACGTATAAGTGCTGCTTTTTGGCACATGAATGACAAAACAGAAGGTCCCTTAAAAACTACTTATTAATACATTTGCTATTTATGTCGGTATCAGCGTCGAATAGTAGAAAACAGAAAGTTGGAGTTGAACAGAAGACAACAAAAGGAGTTGGAGTCGAACGTTTGAGGTACGAACTCCACAACCCTGACATATACACACATTTCCGCATCTGATAAATTTAGTGCCAGACAGTGGCACACCGTCTATTCATTTTCCCATATTCAACCTTCAGTTGTTGTTGTTGAGACCCAGACCGTCCGACCTACCAGAAATGTGTAAGGTAACTGTTTGGACGGTCGGGAAGTGCCACCCAATTTAGACCGGAACCCAGTGGGGGAGGCATCCACAGGGACCGTACCCTCTTTCCCCTACCACCAACCTTTAACCTTTTATAAACAGTGTAACTTAAGACAATGATTGGATATGGGACATGATGTTTCATGAATGAAAATTTCTTGGGCAAGGCTGAAAGATCTTCCATTTTGGGTCAAACATGTTTTATTAATTAAATTTTGTAGAAAATAGTTATATGTAATACTAAAAAATATGAGGCATTTTCCATTAATTACATGACATTCACTTAAGTTCAAACAATATCAAGACGAAGAAAACCACTAATAATGACTACCATTAAACTTAAGTAGTTTGAAGTAGACTTAGTCACATCAAGAATATGGTTTGCATTTTTAGGAGTTTTAGAAAGAATAAATCTTATTTACCTTTAAAGTTCACTTTACACAACAATCTCAATTTTTTCTCTTTTGTTTAAAAGCCATTGATAATTTTCTAGTGGATTTTTAGCATATTGTGGTTAAGATATTTTTAAGTTTTCAAAGTATAGTATATGTAAATAATTGATATACAAAATTGTTTAAGAACATTGTTGACTACAGTGATTTTCACCTAAGCTTATGTTCTAGATATATTTCTCACCTATTTTCAACGCACTCCTTTGAATGACTTTATTTTGTTAGTTCTGTTTATATTTACAAAACTCGTATATATTTTCCCCATCACTTGCTAATAATATTCTAATCTATTTCTACTTCATACATAGGCGCCTGCAACACTTTTTTCAGGGGGGGGGGGGGCACACTCAAGAGTAGGATGAACAACATTGACTGGTTTGATGCTTGCCTTTGTTATATTAAATGTTCAAGGGGGAGTGTGACCCCCCTTCCCCCCGACCTCCCCTATGGGTGACCATGACTTCATATTTAATAAAATTATTGCAGAGTTCATCTAATTTAGAAATAAGAAAGCATTTTGAATGTTATATCTTGTATTCATCTTACATAGGTAATATTTTTAAATCACACGCATTTCATAGGCACCTGCAACACTTTTTACAGGGGAGGAGGGGAGCAAACTCAAGAACATGATGAACAACATTAACTGGTTTGATGCTTGCCATTGTTATATTAAATGCTCAAAGGGGAAGGTGCCCCCATCCGACCTCCCCTGTGGGTGACCATGACTTCATATTTAATAAAATTATTTAGAGTTCATCTAATTTAGAAATAAGAAAACATTTAAAATGTTATATCTTGTATTCATCTTACATAGGTAACATTTTTAAATCGCACGCATTTCATCCATTCTTTGTAATTTGATGTAAAACTATTTTATTTTATTCACCAATAAATAAAACTTATTGAAATAGAAGTTATGAAAATGCGAATTCCAATATAAATTTCACTTGTAATATCAAATTTTTTACAAATCACTCAGCCACCCCTGTCAAATACATACCTAAATAATTTTGAAAATCATGATCATGTTTTATTTCTTCCATGTCATGAACAGTGTGCAAATAAATGATTGCAAAAATCAGTGCTATAAAATTACAATTGCAGCTTCGGATCAATATTCATATTTTTCAAAAAGAAAAAATTGACGAAACTTAAATTTGCCGCGAATGCTAAACAAAAACTCCGCTAACCGAAACAGCGTGTACTCTACGTCATCGGCCACATCAATCGCATCATCGTCAGTAATAAGGCTCCTATATAGACATATATAGGAGCCTTATATATAAGAGCCTTAGTCAATAGTGACTCCTTTTTGTTCGAATCGGAGTGGGTCTGGTGCTATTTATCCGCTCGTGTATTAGAGGTTATGTTTCTACGAAATGCCACTTGCCCAAATATTGTTAGGTGGAAGTGATTCAAATTTAAAATTAAATAATGAACCGAGAAATTGAAATAGTAGAATTTGTTTCCGTCAGAGGGCATATCTCCAAAAAAAGATGAAATAGTATTAGAGATTATGTTTCTATGAAATGCCGCTTACCCAAATACTGTTAAGTGGAAGTGATTCAAATTTTAAAATTAAATAATGTACAGAGAAATTGAAATAGTAGAATTTGTTTCGTTAGATGGTTTCAAAAGCCTAGGAATGGTCATCTTGTGTGAGGGAGCAACTCTGCTCTTCGCTTGTATCAGAGATATAGTAATTTCTTCTCCATACACCTTTCGAAGAAAGACAACTGTACTATACGCCGACTTGCTGGCATCACAAAAGATATGAAGACTTAATTCTGCATTAGGATCACAGACATAAAGACTTCTAGGAATTTTAACATTTGAAAGCATATGCAAATCACTATTCCAGTCCTCAAATTCCTTTTGAATTTTCTCTGGTAGTTCAGTATCTCAATCTGTTTAGAGATTAAAAGTTTGTTGTACAATAATGGTGATATATGTTAGATATATGTCAGATATATGTTTAGACTCTGGGGGGGAAAACAATGAGGAAAAAATCTTAGCAGACGATCATAATGTTGCATTTGACACCATCTAATGGAAACAAATTCTACTATTTCTATATATAGCACTAAGATCTCCAGAAAAAGATGAAAGAGTATTAGAGGTTATGATTCTACGAAATGCCGCTTGCTCAAATATTGTTAAGTGGAAGTGTTTCAAATTTTAAAATTAAATAATGTACCGAGAAATTGAAATAGTAGAATTTATTTCCGTTAGATGACACTAATATCTCCAAAAAAAGATGAAATAGTATTAGAGGTTATGTTTCTAAGAAATGCCGCTTGTCCAAATATTGTTAAGTGGAAGTAATTCAAATTTTATAATTAAATAATGTACCGAGAAATTGAAATAGTACAATTTTTTCCAGTTAGGTGGCACTAATATCTCTAAAAAAAAGATAAAATTTTATTAGAGGTTATGTTTCTGTGAAATGCCTCTTGTCCAAATATTGTTAAGTGACAGTGATTCAAGTTTTAAAACTGAATAATGCACCGAGAAATTGAAATAGTAGAACTTGTTTCCATTAGCTAGCACTAATATCTCCAAAAAAGAGATCTCTCGAAAAAAAGATGAAATAGTATTAGATGTTCTGTTTCTGTGAAATACTGCGTGTCCAAATATTGCTAAGTGGAAGTAATTCAATTTCTTTTTGGGGGTGGGGGAGGGGGGCATAAAAAATTGCAGTAATTTTCTTTATATTTAAAAACTAAAAATGTCAAAGTTTTTATTTCCAAATGAATAATTTAAATACTTGAATTTTAAATACTTTTAAATTAATATACATCTGAGAAAATTCTTGAAGCATCCCAATTTCACCAAGGTTCCAAGGAAAGTCCATCTATAAGTGTCTACGTTGGTTCTATCTACAGCAAAGTGATCATGCCCAATCGAATCAAAGTTATTGCAGCGTCTCTAGAGGAGAATTTAAAAAGCTTAAGATAGAGAAGCTTAAGATAAAGAAATAGAGATGGACAAAGTAAATTATAAAGTTGTAGAGCATTGCTTAATTAGTAAAATATATTCAAGCAACGAACGAAACACGTATATCCAATGTAACATATATCTGACAAAATGTCGTGTCATCAGTGTCTGTAACACAGTGACACCTGCAATGCTTGTCAAAGTCCGCAGTCATATTCTTTCTCAATGTCAAATCATGCATTGCTGCTGACATTTTGAACAGCCTGTTCAGTAGATTCCTGTGCGAGCAAGTACTGTTTATTTTTGCATTTCTGAATAGGATAGTCATTAGCCGATAATCCTATTGTGTCCAGAAAATGCCTTCTGTATACAGTTTTAAGGTGGATTCCTACTCATCAGACAAAGATCTACAACTTTGTAATTGGCTGTTTTCATCTATCTAGCTTTGCTGCCGAGTTCATGATCCTAACTTTTTAAATTCTCCGCTAGGAGGTGTTGCAATCAAATGTTCGATCGGTCATGGTAACTTTAATATAGATTGATATAATTTGCACATTCATGGACTTTATTTGTAAGGTTGAGGAGTTCGTTATCCTATTTTCTTTAATTCCCCGTTAAGTGGCGCTGCTATCAATTTTATATGATCGGGCATGATAACTTTAATATAGATTGATCTAATTCGTACATTCGTGGACTTTTATTTGCAAATTTCGTTTTATTATTTTCTTAAATTCCCCGCTAGGGTGAGCTGCAATCAATTTTATTCGATCAGGCATGATGACTTTATAAATTGATCTAAGTTGCGTACTTGTGGACTTTTCCTTACAAAGTTACTAAAGTGCTTAAGGAATTTCCTGGGAAGCTTGCATATCGCATAACAATGGCGGATATATTGTTTTCTTAAAGGACTTGCAAAGTAGTCGTGATTACGATGATCAATAATATCTCATGTTTCTTTAAATTATTCATGCTCCAGTATTATTTACTTGTCTACAATTGTGTTCATTCTCGAACGATAGAGATAAGAAGACTTTTTTTAAATCATACTGACACGGATTTTCTCGATCATAAACGCTTTCGATACAACGTTACATTATTTTGGAGAATTTCATTAATGACCTATGGCACGGTTACGTAATTTATCTCTGTTAAAGGAACAAGATAGATCAATAATGCATAAAGCATTGATTATGAAACACTTTCCAACTGAAATGCAATTTTATTTAAAGATCTCTAAAATGCGATACATAACAGCTATGATATACAGGGTGATCGAAAAGTCCTTGACACAGTTTAAAATTGAATATAAAGTCAAGTAATTGCCGTATGATAGTGAGATTTGGACTAAAATGCTTTACACGTTGAAAAGTTTTGGTTGAGCAAATAAAAAAATTGTGTTCCAAACTTTTCTCATAGATGGCGTTACTTGTTCAAATGTTTGTATACCTGTTTTGGAAATGGAGTACCTCTTGGATGTGGTTCGGTTTTTATGCTTTTTTCTATTATTTTTAAGGTACAGCATCATCTATGGGCAAAGTTTGGAACTAAATTTTTTTATTTGCTCAACCAAAACTTTTCAACGGTGAAAGAATTTTAGTCCAAACCTCACTATCGTACGGCCATTACTTGAGTTTATATTCAATTTTAAAATGTGTCAAGGAATTTTGGATTACCCTGTCTTTTACAATATCACAGTACTACAATAAATGATTATATTTGAAAAGTTAAAACTTCATTGAAAAAAAATGAACTTTATTCAAATGACGTCATCGAAATATAAATCGTCTGGCTCTCTATGTAAAAGCAATAGATGTTTCATTCATATCACATTTATTCCAGACTCCAGAGCTAAATAATTTTGCATAAAAAAAAGTCAGAAATTATTATACAACTCATCTTAATCACTTATTTACATTCTGCATCCATTAGAATTACGCTTCGTTGTAGAAACAATCAAAGTTTGATGATGGTTTATACTCAATATTGTAATTGCGTTACGACAGAATATAGATGCATAGAAAATATGCAAAAATAAAACGATTTTAGGACGGATGTAAAACTAAATAGGAAGTCACGTGATCTCTTCACATAATATGGATGTAATTATTATTTTAATTTTTATTTAAAAAACTACAAATACATATTACTTAAAAACATATTTTGCTGAAATTTTTTTTATATATTTTATGGGATAATTCGAATAATTCCTAAAATTTTCGAAGCAATTTGTGTATTTCAATTTGCTTATAAAATGTTTGAAAAATTAGGTCACATACGGTTCAATGTATTTCACTTTTTTAACCAGCGTTCAATGTATTTCACTTTTTCAACCAGGGTTCAATCCAAAACTAATTGGGTGACATTATTCATTCACATTCCCATATGATCTACAGACCGTCTCAACAACATACTAAAATTTCATTTTGATAAAGTCATTTTTACAGTAGTTATCGTGAGAGTCATAAGCACTTTAAATTTTGTTGGAAGTGTTAAAAATGATAATTTTTCTTCTATATTAAAAAATAAATAAATAAATGTTTAGCTGCTGCAAAACCCTTTTAAAATAGAGATTTCCTATCAAGGCTACAGCCAGACCCATGGTATGAAATGATTTGCAATTTTGCACGACGGTTTAGAATACATTGCCATACGTCGCCTACTATTTTGGTTACAATTGGATATAAATTTCCATTTTTTATACAATTTTGAAGTAAAAATTGTTTCACGCTATTTTTGTATGGAAATTTAATTTTCTTTCATTTACTTTCAAAGCGTTTTCTTTCGTTGTTGAAAACTCTGTTACCATCTCAAAAGAATAAATGTTTAAATGCCACCATTAAAAATAAATTTATTGTTCAAAGCTATAATCATGGAGGTAAAGAGAACTACTGAAGATATCGTCGAGATTTTTGTAATATTTTGTTATCGTTAGATTTTAAATGTCTTATTGTTGTAAACATGGAGCTAAAAGTAAGGACTTAAAACTTCGTATTCAGAAAACGCCAATATCGTTTGAGGCTTAAAATATTTATTTAAACTGTCAATTTTATAAACTTAAATTACTAGCGCAATGCAAAGTAGGATTAAAATAATAAAGAATATTCCCACGTATTCAAAATTATTTTATCTTTCAATTTATTTTTCTCCAACTATGAAAAAACTGGTTAATTATACTCATAATTAGGGAACTCTTAATTTAAAAATTATCAGAAATATATATTCTAAATACTACGCCTTTTTGATGTGTCAACTAACAATAGCAGCTATGTTACTAACACTAGCAGCACCTAGATATAATTCTCAAAGCATTATGGCATTTTCAAGCATTTCATCCATAGAAGTTTTATCTCCTTCTTTCTAACTTCATGGTTGAAAATAAGTACCTAAAAGTTACATATTTACATAAGATACGCTTTATAAACCTCTCTATATTAGAAAAATATATATTTACACAAGCTTATCTTATTTATTTACGGCATTATATATCTTCTGCGCATTAAGTTGACTGAGCAGACTATGCGCCCACAATATCAATTAATTTCTGATTTGATTTTTTTTAAGTGGTCGTGAGAATGTATTTGTAGCGCTGAGTGAGCGGCAGCGAAAAGGGGGTCAGATAACCAATTGGTGTATTAAGCCTGCGTAGCAGGCGTCACGACGTGATGTGATCTTAGTAGAGGATTGAGCGCCATTGAGCAGGAGAAGGAGCTTTTCCCCTACTTGCGAGGCGAGTTCAGGCAATTGGTGAGTGTCAGCGAGCAGGTTGATGTGTCCTCTTGCGGAGTCCCGTTGCGGAGTTCCGTAGCGGAACGTCATTGCGGAGCGTCAGCGAGCAGGTTGCGGTAATATGATAAAAAATAAGTTTCCTTTGATTATTATGTCGTTAACTTTTAAAAAATGTTTGTATTTTATAGTGATATTAAAGGGCAAATGTGTAATTTCCGGAACAATATCGCACGAACAGTATAACGCAACCAGAATTAGTAAACAGGAGCAATTTTAGATTTTTTTCAAAATTAATACAGTAATTTTCTGAGTTTCCTTATTGAATCCTTAATACATTGAGTATTATCCCTGGTGTTAAAAAATGATCTACATACTATTTATCTAACGCGTTTTTGTTTTTCAGGCCCTCCCCCTCCCCGATATCCTGGAAGACCGAATTTTCGTGCGCTTACAGTATCGACAACTGGACTGAATTTAACGGAACCTGATTTTTGATTTCCTCTGGGGGTAATGAAAATGGAGGAGGGGGTGAAAAGTTTTTAGACTCCCTTTAAGCCCCAGTGATCCAGGAGGTTGAATCTTTGCACGTTTAGGGCAGATTCTAACGGATCCAACGTTTTGAGTCCGTCTCGTGGGGCTGAGAAAAGGAGGGGCTTTTCGAAAAGTGTTATTCAGATTCTCCAGAAGCCGCAGGTGACCTAGAAGGTTGATTATTTTTTGCATACTTATAATATCGATCATGGGACAGATACTAATGAAGCCGGAATTTTTATTTTTTTCTCCTCAAACGGAGAAAAGGGAAGATTTCGGAAAGTATTTCTAGATCCGCCAAATAACCAAGATGGGGGAGAATCTTGGTTATTTGGCGGATCGATCATACTTCATGTATCGATCACAGGACATACTTCATGTATCGATCACAGGACAGAACCTAATTTAAACGGATTTTCAATTTGTTCGACTTTGGCGGGAAAAAATGCAGGAGAGGCGAAAAATCCTTCCAGATCCACCAGCAGCCCCTTCAGTGAACAATAAGAAACTTTTCATACTTATAGTATTGACTACGGGATGAAGCCGAGTGGAGCCAATTTAAAAAGAGTATATACTCCATGTTAAACAACATACATTTTTAAGCAAAATAAAACATATTAAAAAACTGCAAGTTTATTTTTTAAGATTAGTACACTGCAAAACATTTTACAACCTTTGGTCATTTTTTTCAGCTACATTGTTGATAATTTCGGTAAACTGATAAGAAAAGCCATAATTACACGCGTTCATGAAAACTCCAGCTTCATTTCTGAAATATTCAGCTAATTATCGATCGCCGAAGCGTTATTTTTGTATTTATACGCATATGTTATCGTAACTATCAAAGGAACCTTACTCCCCATTATTGACAGCTGATTCCCCTGAAGCTTTCAGCAACATGCTGGCAAATGTTTTACAGTGTAGTTTCCCTGTCTTTGATAAGCTTAAATACTAGTTGTAAATGAAGATTAACATTTTTTGAAAATTGCAATCATTAGGTGGGGAGTCAGGCCAAGGTACTTTCGAGGCAAATGTTATGTTTGTCGAAATTATGTGGTAGGGGTATTTAAGTCAGGATCTCATAGGGGGAGGGGGCGTGATTTGTAGCTCCGCCAGTGACCTTTTAGGCGGGTTCTGCAATCATGTAATTTTAAGTTTTGAGCGTATTCTTTTACACAGAATAGCCGTTTTCATAAAATTTGAAACCAAACATTCGGTTTCTCAAACTTTATTGTCATCACATTTGCCCACAGAAACAAACTTTTTTCTTTCATACATTTTCTTTTAAACCCAAAATAATTGTTATTGTTTCAGCAACCGCAGCATTTTTGCCTCTTCACAATCTTTACTTTTGTGGCCTTATGGAAGCTATTAGTATAAGCATCATCTTGGAAAGCTAAGTTCTGAGTTGTCGTTCTAAATTTCTTCCGGCTTTCTTTGTTCTTCTTCCTCGTTTTGTACCAAGAATACGTTGCAATGATCGCGATTTCCAGCAGTTCGAACAAATTGAGCAGAGAAAAGCCAAGCCACACCCCACTGTAACCGCCCAAGTAACTGAAGAGTTCAATATCCTGAAAGAGAAATGTATGCGTTAATAATTGACATTTTCAATATACTATTGCTCCAGACATAGGCGCCATTTGAAAAATTATTGGGGATTCTTGAAATTTTAAATCGAATGAAACATGCATTTTTTTTAGAGGAGTTAAGTCTAATTTAAATTTTGTTTAGTCAGATTATCTGGCTCAATAAAACGCCTGAATTGCTAAAATAAAGCAAATTAGTGATAAATACAGAAAAATATTTATTTTCTTCAGAAAATTGTTTATTTCATTCCTTTTGCTTTTGTAGGCGCAGTATTATTATTAATATACAGATATTGTGTGAATATCTATCTCACTTACCTTTATAGAAATAACAAAAAAAATGTAAAATTTATATTTATGCATTTTTACCAATGTTAAAAATGTCAACAAATTTCTCTTTAAATCATTTTTGAGTTAAAATCTTATATTCAAGAATACTGTAAAGTTTGAGTAGTAAATTTCTATATACGCGACTTTATATATATAGTAAACAGGGACTGAATAATGAAAAACTTGAACCATTGATAACAAAAGCCAAAATTTGTGCATATATGCGTATGCATAAATTACATTTGTACATTTTCCCTGCTGAATATGCACACAAATATTATGGGTTCAAGGAACCCACAACAGAACTATTGAGGATTCACAAAGCGTCTCAAATCAACGAAGTCGGCGCCGCTGGTTCCAGGGATCCCTTTCCAAGATTGTCCATCGTAGTTCCGTGTTGATTCGTATAGAAAACGCTATTGTAGCAAAAATCGCAAATACAATATCGTTTGCAGCTCCGCTATAGGAGTGCGCTCTATCGATTAATGTAGAAATGCGAAAGTATGAAATAGGGCTTTTGAGATCCTAATCCAAACTTGTTGATCGTAGTTCTTCACCGATCAATAGAGGACCCCCTTATAGAGGAGCTACAAACTCTATTGCAAACACATTAGCGTTTGTAGCTCAAATATAGGAGCGCCCTCTATCGATCGACGCAGAACTACGCATGACAAATTGGAATGGGGACCCAAGTTCGTAACAAATTTACAACTGTAACAATAATGAAAATAGAAAATGTGTGTGATAATCATGAAGGTAAAGGGGAAGAATTGAATCTCATTGCTGGGAAAACGCCAAAATTGTTTGAGATAATAATTTTATTGGCGCTCAAGTTTTTTACTTTCTCACATATTGCCTAAATTTCAACAGTGAAAAGTTCTTATTGCCTTAAATAATATTCATTTAAACTGTTTATTTTCTATGAATAATCTATCAGTGCAATGCAAATTATTGCTCAAACAATAAAGAATAACTTTAAGTTCTATGTAAAGATATTCTTTACGGGATGTGTTTATGTTTGAGCAATGCGAATTTAATTCTTTCGCTTTATTTTTGTATTGATGTATTCAGTAGATTCTTTTCTACTCAAAATTAAGAAACCTTATTTTGGAAAGTAGAACCCAGAAATGAAAGTATTTCAGCTCCCCAACATCTTCAGAATAAATGGTCCATGAGCAGGTTTGAATACAAGGTTCAAGAGCAGCCCAGGAAAGAGAGGCATAATCGGTCTTTTCAGCTTCGGCTTAACGTACTTATTACTATTGATATGGGAAAAATTAAATCCAACGGGTCCGACCAACCGGGGAATTTCCAAATATCCCACCAACCGAATTCGGGCCAGTGGAAGAAAAATGTCGTGTTTGTAACTTCTTCAATTCTCCGCTAGGGGCGCTGCATATATTTTCGATTGGGCATAGTTGGTAGATCTAACTAAAAATAGATCTAACTTGCACACTTAGAGACCTTTTAATTGGAAATTGCTGGTGTGCTTAAGTAATTTCACAGCAACTCTGTATACAAAGCAGAAAGCTTTCCTGTTGTCGCGTATGAAAACAGGTAAGATAGTTTCTTCTCCATTTTCCTGCATAGATGAAAAAGCGCCTTCTCTCTAGCTCCGTGAGGATAACAGTAATATAAAATAGACGATAACGATATTATAAAAATACAATGTAGGCAATAGTTACTGAAGTTGCAGAAGTCCTGGATTTTACATCTGGATTTTACATTTAATAAGAAACCACTGAGTAGGGAGGAGACATTATATTGTAACAGCTTGTCTTGCAGAAAAATAGAATAAATTCTGACAGATTGTGGGAAATTGCCCACAAGGAAGGAAGATTTTCCAAGGAAGGGAACTTTAGGGAACTTCAAAAATAAAGATTAATACGTTTTGGGGATAAAAAAGGGTAAAAGCGGTTCCGCCCACAAAACGTCTTAACAAAATTTAAAGCGTAAACCATGAAATATTTGAAAACATGATGTTGGACGTATGAACAATGGCGGACATTTGTACGGTGGCGGACGTATGTACGACAGCATGTTCCATTTTAGAAATTTTGCTAATTTATAAAATGGAACAATTTTTTAAAGCTCATGCGACCGAAAACAGTATGAAATCGATCTAAATAAATACTAAACTTTATCATGCTTTATACAACCCCTGGCAAAATGTATGCGATCAGGAGGGACTGAAGTTGCTAATTCAGACTGTCATTCTACCTAACCGACGTCACTGAAATTGGACGTCACTGGGCACAGCCGGTCTACACCTAGGCCGTGGCGCCAGAATCATGACGTGACGCTAGAAGGGGAACTCTCGCTAACTCGGGAAAACTTTCAAATTGAGAGTTAAAAAATATTTCAAAGTAATTACACTTTTACTCATTTCTATGCCTAAATTTTAGCACAGTTAATTTCATAAAGATTATCTAAACTTAGATGGGGGGGGGGGGGTATATTTTTTTACTGGAGCTCCAACAAAGCAAGAACTACTCTGTCTAAATGATTACAAAATTATATATAATCTAGATTCTTTTACAGTTACAAACCCAGTGTTAATGAATAAAGAAGCTTTCATTTTTTTCTACTACTGTAAACAATGCAATTAATATGACATCAAAATTTCTACAGCCATATGTATAACAGCAAAAAAATATTGCGTGACAGTTCTATTTTTACATATAATTTGAAATATTTTCACATTGCTAATGAGAAAAATCACTTCAATTGATTTCTAATAAATATTAGAGTTTTGAATATTAAATACTTTTAATGCAAGGGATACTTTTTGCCTCTCAATGTTAGATGGATATAATGATTTTAATGTTAACACGTGAGAAAATTTAAGGAGTTTATCTTTTTCAAAGTTGTATAAATTCCGTAAATCAGAAAAATTTGCCTCTTTAAGGTTTTTATTATTTTGGAAATCAGGGTACTGCAATTTAGTGTCTTTAACATTTAACCAATTATTTCTTATAGATTTTAATAAATGAACAGGATCATACATCAAATACAGAGGTATATCAGGATTACTTGGATTATATACAGCATCATTAAATTTATCGTGTTTCTTAAAAAAAGCAAACATGCTTCTATTAATATTGTTGTCATCAGTAATAACAGACAATACATTAAGGTCAAGTTCTTTTAACTTGCAAATTAACATAGATGCCAAATTATAGAGCTTTTATCCCGTAAATGTTGAAACTGGGACAATTGCTATTATGTCTTTATAATTCGAAAACATAGATGTAATCAAAAACACTTGCGCAGTTTTTGCTTTTTTATTACTATCAAAACAATCACCGGTAACTTTACCACATTTAAACGTATACCTAGGATCAACATAAATCTCATCAATTAAGAGAGAGACAAATTTTTGGTCTTCGTTTAAGCATTGTACCCTACGTTTTAAATAACTATTACACGGATTAAAAAAATCTGAATCCACATTTAAATTTTTGGAAATTCTACTTAATGTTCTCACATGAGGCAATGTCAACACCTTTGAATTTCTAAATGCTTTATAGCACGAAGAACTAGATAAGTATATTTTAATGCATAGAATAAACAGTTCTTGTGAAAATCTAAGCTGATGTTTTGGTTTTTCTAGCAGTTTTACTTGTTCAATTAAAATGTCTAATTTGGCGGTGCAAATTTCTAAACATACCTGCTTCTGTTTCTCCAACAGCTTCACTGCGGCTTCGATATAATTAAGTTGTGATGGAGTAGAATGCACAGTTTCACATGCACTTATTAATAAATCCAGATCACGTTTATTTGTAATTTGGCTAAATTGTATTCCACATTTTTGTAGCTGCTTCTCACTGCACTGGAGATTTTCAAAAAACACATCGAACGTTTTTTCTTGGCATATGCTGATATTCGCAATAACACATGGCACAGATGATGCATTAATGCGAACTTTAAAAAGATACAGCTTGTCATCGATTGAAAGGTGGGTCCAATTTTCTCCTTGAATAGTACAAAAATAAACCTTGATATCTTCTAAAGTTGGCAGGCTGTTGTTTTGCTGTTCTAGTTGAAAAGTCATTATACTTTTAGAAATTGCCGTATAGTTCGACCGGCAATCGGGAACGGAACACGTGCGAGGCATTGATAATTACGCAGATATAAACTATTTAAAAAATGGCTCTAAAGCACCCATGAACGTTAGTTAAATGATAATAAAACATAAGAACACCTTATTATGCACAAAACACGATGCTATAAAACTAATAAAACATTCCGAAAACCTCGAAAACGTTTTGCAATCATCAACCACTCTACGAGGGACGCTGACCGCGCTTGGATTTTTGTTCTCTTCTTTCTGAATGCTCCCCTCTTACCGTGACGTCACGACAATTTCTCCTCAGTGGCGCCACGGCCTGTGTGTAGACCGGCTGTGCACTGGGTCTTGTCTGATCAGTACAATTCAAAGTCTCTGTACCATAGCGGGCAAAGTAAGGAGTTAAAACTTCATATTAAGGAAACGCCAATATTGTTTGAGACAATAATTCAGGTGGCGCTGGGATAAGATAAGTAGTCCTGAAATGCATGCATTTCTATGGAGAAAGAACTAAAATATTTATTTAAACTGTCAATTTTGTAAAAATTAATTACTAGTACAATGCAAAGTAGAAATAAAGCAATAAAAATATTCCTGCATATTCAAAATTATTTTATCTTTCAATTTATTTTTATCTCCCTATATTCTGCACTCTATCCTACAACTATGCAAAAATATTGGCTAATTATACTCAGAATTAGAAAACCCTTAATTTAAAAATTGACAAAAATGCATATACTAAATACTACGTTTTTCTGTTGTGTCAACTAACAATAGCAGCTACGTTACTAACACTAGCGACAGCTAGATATAATTCTCAAATCATTATGGCATTTTAAAGCGTTTCATCCATAGGATTTATATATCCTTCTTTCTAACTCAATACTCTGTACAAATTGTTTACGGTTGGATACTACCACTTCAAAATTAACAAAAAAGTATTTTTACTTTCCTTATATACATAATGTATAAGGGAAGTATTGTGACGAGTCGAAAATTCGAATTCGAGTTTTCGACGGGAGAGCACGTTTCAAGCATCACTGATCACGAATTAAACATTTTTGAGGTGACGTGTGTGTGTGTGTCAATGAGTCTATGGAGACGATATCTCACGAACGAATGGAGCGATTCGAATGAAATTTGGTACAAAAATCACAATCCGTGAATACTGGAAGCCAATTGTTTTCAAACGCAATCTAATGTTCAGAACCTCCCAAAATTTTTGAGTGAAATTTTGAAAAAAATCATCAAAAAATAAGAACCTTTAATAAAGTTACGCAAATGGACATTTTTTATGTAATTATTCCTTAGAAAACGATTGACATAAACTTTAGAACGCTAGCATGAACCATTCTCGAGATATTGCACATTTTTCAAATAAATGTATAAAAAAATCCTATAAATTAAAAGAAAAATATATTAACTGTTGAGAAACATGTTCACTTTTCATATCTAATGTCATGCGATAAATTGGGTGACATCATTCTCGTGGATCTAGCTTGTTCCTTTCATAAGAAAAGATACTTTGAGTAATACATTTGTATTTGAACGCCAATAGTCATTTATCTGCTATAAGAATAACTTATTTCTCCGTCCATAACGCTTGGCGAGATTTTGGCGACGAATTTAGCGGAATGTCGCCAACTTGGCGATTTTTTAAAATGTTCCAAATTAATGAAAATCTCGCAAAATGGATAAAAATGACGCTAAATCGATGAAAATGACGGCTAATTGAAGAAAATATCTATATAAGAAAAGCATCTACTATAAGAATAACCTATTTTTTTGCTGTAAGAGTAGTAAATTCATTGCATTATATAAGGGAAGCCATGTGCTGCCCACATCAGATTTTTACTGTAATAATGTGAAAAATTATTGTGTTTTAGAATCTCCTCACAAAGTACTCTCTCTGCACAGTGATTTCACGAATGACGAAATGCTTACCCACTGACGTCAGGTTGGAAACTTTTTGATTGGTTGCGAGGCTGAATGCCTAACTTTTTATTAAAGAACCTTGTTGAGCATGGTAAGATACTTTCTCTAATACAAATAATTTATTTTAAAGTAAACTTTAACCCTCTGAATCAGATATAAAATTTTATTTTCTTTTTATACTTTAAAGTAAGCTACATCATATATCGCATGCTAAAATGTTCGAATGTTATACCTTCCGAAAAATATACACTTTATATTGCAGTCGACGTAGTCAAAACAAAATTGACCGAACTTTGTGTCAGGTTTGTTGTTCGTTTTAAACTTTTTTTTTTATAAAAAATACAATAAGATGGGTTAACTAAATTCGTCAGCAACATTTTTTCTTTCTCACTTTATTATTAGAAGAAAACATGTACAATTTTCGAAGTTAAAGATGAAAACACTCACACCCAACTTTTAACTTAATGAATACAGTAGGATGTCACGCAATACTGTTTTCGTTTTTCAACTTTCTGCAGTTAATGGTGTATGGTAAAAGTATTTTTCCAAGACTGACCATTTGGAAGAAAGCCAATTTTCGAGAAATCGGCCGGTATAATTCTATGCTACATAACAACAGCATCATATTTGAATACTTCAATTTTTCTAAACAGAAAACTAAGCAATACGTATCAATTTACTTATTTTGTGTAATTTATGGGTATTTCATGAGTTTTAGTCATTTGCTCAATAAATGTCATTGGCTTTTCCTTATTAAGTGTAATAACAGCATTCAAATGACATTCAACAGCAGGGTAGTGCAAAAGTCGGGAAAGGGATTGGAAATATTTATATTTTCTTTAGATTAAATTTCTTTTATTTTCTTTCCAGTATACATAGGTGATTTCATATAGAAGGTGTGGTGCACATTTAAAAAATAAACTTAAAATTGAGTTTTAAATATATTAATTTAGCAAGATTGACATGGTCGTAAAATCGTTCGTACATAGTGGTGGAACTCATTATTAATTATACATTGCATTGTTTTGCCGCTGCTAAACTTCCAATTATTTATCTTTCGGGCGAGTTCTGTAAAAGAATATTAATTAATATAATATTAAATTGATTGCACAATTTTAACTTTAACAATAAAACATTTATTAACATCATAACATATTTATTAAATTCATTACACAATTATTCATATTATTAAATTGATTGTACCATTTTAACTTTAACAATAAAACATTTATTAACAACATAACATACTTATTAAATTAAATAATATAATTATTTATATTATTTCGGCGGAGAGAGACAACGTGAGACCATTATCAAAAATAACTAAAATGTATTTAAGACCTGATGTATTATTTGAGGAACACATACCTTCAAGGCTGTCTTAGCTTGGTTACCAGCACGTACTTCGTCGATCATATTGTACTGCTGGCTCGAACACTCGTACTTATGTCATTCTCTTAGTCTGTTCTCTGTAAGTATCCTCGTTCTTTATCTCCGTTCTTATGTCATTCTAGTAGTCGGTTCTTTCTCATTATTCTTAGGTCATTCTATCTCTATATCTTTCTAAGTGTCGTGCTGTAAGTGTTTTTCTCGCTATATCTGTTTTTATCGTCGTTCTTATGTCATAGGTTGTGGCTCTTTATGCCCCAGGACTAACACTCCTCCTTTACTCTCATTTGTAGCCTTCAGGGTGATGCGACAAGCTTCTTCTCAATTGGTCAGACTTTCCATTCAATGTCGTTACACATTTTCTTAAGAGTCCTTCGCCACCTATTTGACTTGACACCCCCAAATTTATGATTTTAGCTGATTTTTGGGTCAGCGTGTCGTAAACAATGGCGTCATTCAGACTGGAGGTATTGTCTGATAATTCAGACACAATAAATAATGTACATAAACCTGTCTCACAATAACTAGTGTGAGATCTATTTCTGGTCTCACAGAAGGTTACAGGGTTATTCAACGAATTAAAATGATGATTTTATGAGCTAAATTATATGATGTTGGGTTAAATTCGGTATTCTATTGACCTCTCGTTTACAGAATTTGATTATTTCCTTTGGGGGGTACCTTAAGAAGACGATGTACGCATGAGCGCATGCAGGATTTTTTCAGGTAGGTTCTAAAATTGATTCAGAATTTAGAGATTGCTATGAACCTTGAAATATGTATTATTACAAAGTAAATTTGAATATATGGTATGAGCATCCCATTTCAAGAATTAGTGTGTATAGCATATTTAAAAATTAGTGTGCAACAATTTTTATAAATTAGTCTGTACCATCTTAAAAAAATATTCCCCTTTTCATAACAGGATTCTAACCTTCCTGGAGTCAAAGCAACTAAACTAACACATTGGACATTCATAAACATACCAAATGCAATAATCCTAAGCGTTCCATTTAGGTATAAGTTAATTGTTTTTATTAATATACACGTGGAAGAAAACACACAGTTGTCGTTGAATGTTCTAATTCCAAAAAGTATTTTCCTTATTTTTTTCTCTCGTATTGGCTTTTAATTAAATTAACAGTTTTCCGGGGGTGGAGGATGCTAATGTAGCTCCTTGACTCCCCTAAATACGCTCATGGGTGTACGTAAATACACCAAGGATCATTGAGCAGCTGAAGGTGAACATTCGAGCCGAAATAGGGATTAAGGTCAGATATTTTAAGAAAGGTTCGCTGAATATCGTTGTAACTTTTTATAATAATTATTCCAGGTGTATTCTAAAAGATCAGAAACGAAAAAAAAAAAGAAAAATTAAATTAAAAATTCTTTTGAATATCTCCAATCTTGTTACGTCTTTTGCACCACTGTTATTTCCCATACCACAAGTTATTAAAAAAAACAGTATAAGACTACAAGAAAGGAGAAAAATCGGTGCACGGCAAACATAGAAAGGTAGAACACATGAGAGACTAACGATACCCAAAACTTAATTAAAACAGTTAATCTTACTTACGTCATACATTGCAATATGTTCATACAATTTCCTTTCTATTGTTTTGTAATACACTCTTACGATAGTCAAATTCTTCCTGAAAAGATAATTAATTATATGTATTAGAAATATTCTCGGCTGTTTAAAAAATATTAAGAACTATTTTATGCATCAGAAAATTATGACAATGTAATAAACAAATGGCGCTCAAAATATGGATCATGCTTTTTGAATTGTATAATGAAACAAAAAATACAAAATGTGCATCGCTTATAAATAGTGGAAAATGAATATTTTTAAAACGATAACGCAGACATTAAGTATGAGAAAATTCATTAGAGATGATGGATGGAAAATTTTTACCTAACCTAGCACCATCTAATAAGCGCACCTAGGGCCGGAGGCAGGCATTCTTCCAGGGTCCCTTTTCACTTATCCATAAATATGAAATGAGCAAATATATTTAATGAAACATAATTGAGTCTAGAAAACGGTATACAAAATATGTACAGTTCTTTCATATTTTAATGGAATTTATATTATTGGCAATTTTCCCATCATAGCCAAGATGCCACCATGCTTAGTGCGGTTTACCTCTATATATTCCCAAACTGTATCTATCCGCTGGGCAAATCTAGTCCGATGGCATTTTTTTTGAGGAAGCAGCCGTTAATTTTTCAATGTAAATGTTTAATTTAGACCTCTGATATGTTGGCAGCTGTCCTGCATGCTCCTGCATCTGATTTCCATTTATTGTTTAGTGGCAAAAATGCATACATATGACAACATCAAAAAATGCATTTAGATTTTTTTTTAAATAAACAAATACACATTTATAATGTTTACCTTCGCGATTTTTTAGGAACTTGCAGTTTTGGTTGCACTGGGGATGCAACTCGGGTCAAATCTATGCTATACGAACATTCGTTCAAATAAAGATAAGTCCATCTCAACGCATCTATCATTATCCAATCAATATTTCACTAGTAAATACCTTTTCAGCAAACAAAGTGAGCGAAGTATTTTTAATGTTCATAGGGTAAAAAGTTAAGGTAAACACAAAGTGGTTGACCGTGAGCTAATTTGAGTTTTTATCTATGTGGTGATTAAGATACTGTTTTGTGAAATTGCATCGAAAGAGGAACTAGCAATTGTTGAGAGTTGAGCCATATTTTTTTTGAAGGGGTAACAGTTTAGGGTCCTTTTATAGATATACTATATTAGTCTTTAGTCAAGAAGTTTCTTTACGGAGCTCCTGTCAGGATGACACTTATCTCTACCTCTGTGTTAGTAACAAATTGTCCACTTGTAGTAGTATAGCAATATGAATTAGGTGGACTTTGGCACCCCGTTCTATGGGTGCTGAGAGGTGATTAGGTAAGTTGATGGGTCGAGCATTACCTCGTCTTGGGATGACGGCAGCTGGTGTGGCTGAAAAGGGGCGGGGCAAGTGTAGAAAAGTGCGAGCTTTTGGCAAGAGAAAGAACAGTTAAAGTTAAATTTAGGATCACCAAGTTTATATATAAGATTTAAATAAATAACGGTTTACAATTACATAAAAATAATTTAGAAATTAAATACTGCATCATTAAAATGAGATTTAAAAGTTGAAGTTATGAACTAGGCATTCGCGAGCAATTAGTCTGGATTACATATCTAGAGAAATGTAGAGTCCATTTATAAAGGGATTCAACTAACAGTTTTCGTACTGGCACCATCTGGGTATGAGTTAAGGTAGTAATGGCTATGAGAATGCGTTTGCACAGATGTTTTCTTTTTACATTACGTCCATGTGCCCACTTTGACAATACTAGGGATAGAGCTTATGCCAAACGAATGTTAGGTGAACATTAAAGCATTAAGCTAATGCTATGTGCACCTCAAAGCTTTTAATGTAGCTTTATAAAGATATAAAATATTGTTATTTCTTTCGTACAGGAAATTATTTATGTTATTAATTAAGTATAACATATTTTATGAAATAAATATTGTTTTTATTACTTTCCTTATATACATAATGTATAAGGAAAGTATTGTGACGGGGTCGAAAATTCGAATTCGAGTTTTCGACGGGAGAGCACGTTTCAAGCATCCCTGATCACGAATCAAACATTTTTGGAGTGATGTCTATGTGTGTGTGTGTGTGTGTGTGTGTGTGTGTGTGTGTGTGTGTGTGTGTGTGAAAGTATGTGTGTATGTGTGTGTGTGTGTCAGTGAGTCTGTGGAGACGATAACTGACGAACAAATGGACAGATTTAAACCAAATTTGGTACAAAAATCACAATCCGTAAACAATGGAAGCCTATTGTTTTCATACGCAATCGAATGTTCGGAACCCCCCTAAATTTTCGAATGAAATTTTGAAAAAATCGTTAAAAAATGAAAACCACGAATAAAGTTACGCAAATAGACATTTCTTATGTAATTTTTCATTAGAAAACGATTGACATAAATTTTAGAACGCTAACATGAACCGTTCACGAGATATTGCACATTTTTCATAAAAATTATCAAAAAGTCATATGAAATTTAAAAAAAAAAAATTTCCTATTGAGAAACATGTTCACTTTTCATATGTAATACCATGCGATAAATTGGATGACATCATTCTCGTGGATCTAGCTCGTTCCATTCATGAAAAAGATACTTTGAGTAATACTTTTGTATTTGAACGCCAATAGTCATTTATCTGCAGTAAGACTAACTTATTTTTTTGTCCATAACGCTCGGCGAGATTTTGGCGACTAATTTGGCGGAATGTCGCCAACTTGGCGACTTTTTGAAATGTTGCCAAATTAACGAAAATCTCGCCAAATTGATAAAAATGACGCTAAATCAATAAAAATGACGACTAATTGTCGAAAAATATTAGGTAAAAATATTAAAAATATTAGTATCGACTATATAAAAAAAAATATTAGTATAAATATTAGTATCGACTATAAAAACCTATTTTTTTTTACTGTAAAAGTAGTAAATTCATTACATTATATAAGGAAAGTCATGTGGTGCCCACATCAGATTTTTTGTTGTATGAAAAGAACCATTATTTTTTTATCTTGTATTTACAAACATTTTTCGTTTATAGTTTGATAAAAAACACAAGTCACAGCAGAGAATCATGGTTATATAACCTTCCGACTTCCAAGTCTACATTTCTTAAAAATCTGACGAAACAAAGAAGTTAAACATGGACAAAGGGACGAAATAAGTGGATAGAAGTAAACGAAATGTTGAAACAAGTGGATAGAAGTAAACGAAATGTTGAAATAAGGGGATAGAAGTAAATCTTCCTAAATTAAATGGTCAAGGACAGCATTTCTGTTCTATATATCAATATGAATTAATTATATATAAAGAATATCTGTTTAATCAAATAACCCGTTTAAAGGAACATTTTTGCCTTGGTAAAAATGTTGTTTTATTTAGTGGGTTTGAAACAAACCGTCGTAAGGCACGACTGTACTAAACATCAGTATTAATTGATTAAACAACTTCAAAGAATCTCTGTTTAATAGAATATTCCAGAATATATCTTGGTAAAATTGTTATTTTATTTAAGATGCGTTTGACTGTATGAATTTGTTGATTTCTTAATAGGAATCTCTCAACTTGCCATTCTGGACCGACGTCATCTTCATTGCTGTAGAAATCAGCCTGAAATGAAAAGAACAGATGTACTGTATTTTTACTGCAAATTATTATTTTTCTTTGTTACTTTGTTACTTTGTTGTAAATTAAATTTTTCTTTGTAAAGAAATATGATTTTGGCAGCAATTAACTTTCTTATCAGATTTAAATTACTACTGGCCGAACACTCGTTGAAAATCAAGGGTCTCAAAATAAGAGCCCCTCCCCCCGCTTCCCCCAGAGAAACGCGAATTTTCGAATAATTTCTCCAGTGGTTCTTTTCAAACTTTTCACAGTTGAACTGTTTATGGTGATTTGTTATTTCAACTTTCGAACGGTTTTCTGGCGAGCATCCGATAAGTGACCTGTTTCAAGAACTCTATTCGTGTTGGGGCTTTTATCAAATGATTAGCCCATGTACCAAATTTCAAGCCTCTATCAAATTTTAAAGGAGCAATTTCTCATTCAGCAAATCGAACATTTTGGTGCGGCACCCCCTTAAGTAGAAAATATTGGAAATCTGAGCTTGCACACTTTCTTCCTTTCAAATTATCTACCCGTACATCAAATTTGAAGTCTTTATCTCATCCCGATACATGGTGTTTCATTATTTTAACGTTCGAACGATTTTCTGTAGAGCACTTCCTTAAATGATCATTATTGAGAAACTCTATTCGTCTTGGGTTTTTTATCAAATGATTAGCCCATATACCGAATTTCCAGCTGCTATCATATTTTGAAGCAGGCGTTTCTCATTTGTTCGGCAAATCGAACATTTTGATGTGCGTTACCCTCTAAAGCATAAAAGATAGGAAAACTGAAAGTGTACACTTTCTTCTTTTCGAACTGTCTAACAATACACCAAATTTGAAGTCTCTATCTCATCCCGATACATGGTGTTTCATTATTTTAACATTCGAACGATTTTCTGTAGAGCACCTCCTTAAATGATCATTATTGACAAGCTCTATTTTCTTGGATTTTTTATCAAATGATTCGCCCATATACTAAATATCAAGCATGTAGCACATTTAGAAGGAAGCTTGTCTCATTTATTCAGAAAATCGAACATTTTGGTGTGGGGCAACCCTAAAGTAACAAGTATTGGAAATCTGAAATTGCACATTTCCTTCCTTTCAAACTATCTACCCGTTTATCAAATTTGGAGCCTCTATCTAATCGCGAAGCACGTTTTTTCTATCATTTCACCTTTCAAACGTTTTTCTGTGTAGCACTCCCTTAAATGAACATGTTTGAAATATTGTATTCGTCTTGGGTGTTTTCATCAAATGATTAGCCCATATACTAAATTTCAAGCCTCTATCACATTTTAAAGGAGCCGCTTTTCATTTGTTCGTCATATCGAACATTTTAGTGTATGACACTACAATAGGAAATGTTGGAAAACTGAAATTGCACATTTTCTTTCTTTCCAACTAGTACACCAAACTTGAAGTCTCTATCTGATCGCGAAGCATGCTTTTCCTATCATTTTACCTTTCGAATGTTTTTGAGTGGAGTACCCACCCTCTTGAATGAATATTTTTGAAAAACTCTGTCAGTCAATACGTCCCTAATCTGATAGAAATCAGATTAGCCCATATTTTAAATATCAAGCCTTTACCACATATTTGAAAAGGGGTTTCTCATTTATTCCGAAATTCGAACATTTTCGTGTGCGGCACCCCCTAAATTAGACAAATTGTAAAACTGAAATTTTGCACTTTCTTCCATCCAAACTATATACCCATACACCAAATTTGAAATCTCTATCTCATCCTGAAGCATGCTTATTTATCATTTCACCTTTCGAACGTTTTCCTCTGGACCACCTCTTTAAACTCACATTTTTGAAAAACTCAATTCGTCTTGGGTTTTTGTACCAAATAATTAACCCATATACCACATCTTAAGCTTCTATCAAATTTTAAAGGGGTCATTTCCAATTTCTTCGGTAAATCGAAAATTTTGCTGTGCGGCACCCCCTAAAGTATAAAATATTGGAAATCTGAAATTGCACATTTTCTTCCTTTTGAACGATTTACCTATACCCCAAATTTGAAGTTTCTATCTCATCGGAAAACATGCTTTTCTATTTCTGCCATTTCAATTTTCGAACATTTTGATGTGGAGCACACTCTCCACAGAACATTTTTAAAAAAATTCGATTTTTCCAGGACGTTTTATCGAACGATCGACCTGTGTACCAGATAGCATGTCTCTATCTGTTCGAAAAGTGCCTAAAATTGAGTGACAGACGGACTGACTGACAGACAGACGAACACTTGGCAATTGGTATATACTAGCCGAATATGCGTTGAAATTCAACGGTATCACAATAAGCAAGTTTCAAATAACGTGAATTTTTGAATGAGTCGATTTTTCCAGTGGTCCTTTTCAAACTGTCCACCTGTGCACCTAATTTCAAATATCTGTCTCACTTCCGACTAGGCATTTCTCATTTTTTCAGCCAACTAAACATTTAAGGGTGCGGCATCACTAAATTAGCAAATATTAGAAAGCTGAAATTTCGAACGTTTTTTGTGTGGAGCATTCTCCTCTACAGAACATTTTTGAAAAACTCGATTTTTCAAATGGGTTTTATTGAACGATTGACTTGTGTACTAAATTGCAAGATTAACTCACATAAAAAGGCGTTCATCATTTATTCAGTAAATCGAACAATTTTAGCGAGTAGCACACCTAAGGTGTCACATTATGGAAAACTGAAATTGTACAGATACTTCATTTTCGACTATCTACCATTACGTCAAATGTAAAGTCTGTATCTTATCGCGAAGTGTGATTTTCTATCATTTCCCTTTTACGAGCGTTTCTGTTTTGTGCACTCACCCACTTAAATAAAAATTTTGAAAAATTTTCTCTTCTTGCTGTTTTATCAAATGATTAGCCCATATACCGTATTTCAAGCCAAATTTCATATTGTAAAAAATGCGTTTTTCTTTTGTTCGTCAAATCGAACATTTTAGTGTGCAGCACCCCCTAAATAGTAAATGTGGGAAAACTGAAATTGCACACTTTCTTCCTTTCCAACTATCTACCTGTACGCCAAATTTGAAGTCTCTACCTTATCGTAAAGCATGCTTTTTCTATCATTTCACATTTCGAACGTTTTTGTGTAGAGTAACCACCCCCTTAAATGAACATATTTGAAAAACTCTATTCGTTTTCTATCAGATGATTGGCATATATACCAAATATCAAACCTCAATTAAATTTTAAAAGGAGCGTTTCTCATTTATTCCGAAAATCGAACACTTCGATGTGCTCTACCCCCTAAAGAAGAAAATATTGGAAAACTGAAATTGTACACTTTCTTCCTTTCAAACTATCTACCCGTACAACAAATTTAAAATTTCTACCTTATCCCGAAGCATGTTTATTTTTCAATTCACCTTTCGAACATTTTTCTCTGGACCACCCCTTAGACGAACGTTTTCAAAAAATTATATTCGCTTTGGGTGTTATCATCAAATGATTAGCCCATATACCAAATTTTAAGTCTCTATCAAATTTTAAAGGAGCCGCTTATCATTTACTTGTCAAATCGAATATTTTGGTGTGCGGCACCCCCTTAATTCGAAAATATTGGAAATCTGAAATTGCACACTTCCTTCCTTTCAAACGATTTACCCATACACCAAATTTGAAGTCTTTATCTCATCGCAAAATATGCTTTTCTATCATTTCACTTTTCATATATTTTGGTGTGGAACACCCTCTCTTAAGAATATTTTCCAAAAATACGATTTTTTCAGGGGATTTTATCGAACGATCGACCAGTGTACCAGATTGCAAGTCTCTATCTATTCAGGAAGCACCTAAAAAAGGCTCGACAGACGGACACTTGGCAATTAGTATTTACTAGAGGAATACCTGTTGAAAATCAACGGTCTCGCAATAAGCAACCCCTGAATAATATACACTTTTAAATAATTCGTTTTTTCCAGTGGTTCTTTTCAAACTGTCCACATGTGTATCAAATTTCAAATTTCTGTCTCACTTCAGACTGAGCATTTCACATTTTTTTAGCCAATTAAACATTTAAGTGTACGGCATCCCTACAGTAGCAAATATCAGAAAGCTGAAATTATACACTTGATTCCTATCTAACTATTTATCCTTCAACAATTTTAAAGTCTCTATCTCATTGAAAAGCCCGTTATACTATCATTTCACATTTCAACGTTTTGGTATGGAGCACCCATTAAATGAACATTTTTGAAAAATATGATTTTCTCCTCAGGTTTTATTGATTAGTTGACCCGTGTATCAAATTACAAGTCTTTATCTCTCAATTCACCTTTCGAACGTTTTGGTGAGGAGCATCATCCTCTACAGAACATTTTTGAAATATTCAACTTTTCCAGAGAGTTTTATTAAGCAATTGACTTGTGTACCAAATTGCAAGACTCTATCTCACATAAAATGGCGTTCTTCATTTATTCGGAAAATCAAACATTTTGGTGTGAAGAACCCCCTAAAGAAGGAAATATTGGAAAACTTAAATTGCTCACTTCTTCCTTTCGAACTATCCACACTTACACCAAGTCCCTATCTCATCCC